>JAVSCE010000973.1:0-312038 GCA_032199065.1 Smutsia gigantea
CTTTTAAAAAGCTTACATCAGATCATGCCACTCCTCTGCTCAGAATTCTACCTCTGAGATCCCCAACTGGCTTAGAAAAAATCCAAGGTACTTTTACTTACTGTAGCCTCCTGCACCCAGGTGATCTGGCCTGTCATTTCCTGCCACTGTCCTTGCTCACATATGGGCATCCTTACTGTTTCAGACTATATCCAACATAATTCTATTCAAGGTCTTGGGTCTTGCTGTTAGCCCTACTATGGGATACTCTTCCTCCAAATTACCACCATACTTAGAGATCTTATGTGTTAGATCTGGGCCAGAGTGAGTCCTAATGTGGCAAGAAAGGGTCTCAGAGACGATGCTAGCATCCTGCACTGCCTGTTTCACCTGCACCTTGGGAATCTGTATCCTTGAGAGTTTGATACTGGGTAAGATCTGTGATTCTGGTGAGTCTGATTTGACAGTCAAACCTTTTGTGGTTTTTTCATAGAATTAAGCACACTCTGAAGTTACCTATTTATGTGTCTGTCTCTTTCCTCTGGACTATAAGCTCCTTGAAGGCAGAAAGTTAATCTGTTTTGTATAGCACTGTGTTCTTAGCACCTAGAACAAAGCCTGATATATACTGGTTCAAGAACTTGCTCTATTGTTCCCTGTAGGCCTGAGCAATATTCTGGTTGTAATTTTGTTTCTTGCACTTTCTCTTCTGCCCCTAATACTTAACATATTATTAGATTCTACTTCAGAGACTTGAGACCAGAATAGTAGCAAATGTGGAAATTCAGGCTTGCAAAGCACTACAGAGCTACATGAGGGGAGAGTTTCATAAAAGGTCTGTGCTCAAAAATCCCAAGTTTACAGTAACTAAAAGTAATTAAACACTATTATGAGCTCATAATCAGTCATTCAACAAGTAGTTATTGAGCATTCACCATTATGCCAGGAACCAGGGATTCTGAGGCACAGAAAACTGAAAATAGCCCCATCCTAATTTGGCTCAAGATAGTTTTGAACATTTTAACAATTGGGAACATCAAAATTTTAAATATGTAGGCATTTAAATATTTGAGATTGTATTCAGTCCTATTCATTTACGTAAATGAGGAAACTCAGCCACAGATAAATGTTCAGTAGTATTTTATGTATCTGTGGTTAATGATTTAATGTTAAAATAATAGTGGTGAGAAGACTTTATGATGTCAAAGTGTGATACATGCTCCCTAGTAACCAGTTAAAATAATGGAATGATTCTACTGAGTTATTTCCTACATTTTTCATCCTGGATGAAATATCCTACCACATCAGACATATCACAGTCCCTAAAGGTCCAAAATCACAGTTTCCCAGTACTTTTAATTGGTTAAATATTCTCAGAATTTTTTTTGAAACTTCAGAAATGGCTGATTAATTAGTAGAATGAGATTTGTATAATACACATACTCGTGAAGTGGGAATTTCCATCAACCTGGACCTTAATAGCATCATCTGGTTCCAGATGAGTCCTGAGATGTTAATCATTCAGTATATGATTCTACCAAGGTTCTGAGAGACTGGGAAAGGGTGAGGCAATTCTTTTCTTATTTTGAAGTAGCTGGTGATATGAAATATTTTTATCTGTTATTTTTCCTACTCATCTTGGCATTAGGGAAGATGGGAGAAGGGAGTAGATCTGCTGTCATTTGTGTTAATGTTACATGATGGAGTTAAAGACCTATAGACCTGGAGGTACTTCAGAGATTATCTTGTAATGGCTACCAGTCATTCCTGAATTTCAGAAGTCCATTTCTGAATGGAAATAGGTGAATTTGGGGGATGGGGGTTGAAGGGAATGTGAAGTTATACAAAGAATACACTGTATCACTTATTTGTAGTTGGAAAAAAAACAGTAAGTGGTGCTAAATCTATATATTTTGTGTGTGTGTGTATATGTGTAAATATGTATGTATAATCTCCACTGAGGATAAAATGGGAAATCAGTGGCTTGACAGCTACTGATTTCCCCATTGCTTCAAATAGTGGAAACTCACAGTTGGAAGGGACCTTATTAATTACCCGTTTAGCCAGCTTTTGGCTTGTAGAATCTCTGACCATCCAGCCAAGGGATGATTCAATCTTTTTTTATACTTCCCGGAATAAAAAAGTGACTTATAACCCAAGAATCACATATCTTAATTTTTGCACAACCTCTGTCTGAAATGTTTGGAGTAAATACTTCTCAAGTAGAGGGCTTTAAGATTTTTCATTTGTAAAGAAATGTTTTTGGCAAATGCCAGTAATTTTTTGTTATATTGAAAAATCTTATCCAAGGTAGAGAAATATTTTCTAAGTTATATTTATATTTTCATTTTGAAACATAATTGTTCAAAATTTATGTATATAGTATTTCAAGTCTAACTTGAACTATTTCATGGTTTTTATATTTTTTACTACAGATTGTTTAAAAAATTTTTAACGTATATCTTATTTGGTGACCTAGAACTAGCTGAAATGTGGATGCTTTATAAACCATCTTAACTGCTGATATTATCTTGCTTTTGTGAAGCATGAAATAGTTCAATTTATTGACTGATAGCTATGTCACTGGGGAGAAATTAATTTTCACTGTGTATTTTATCATGCCTATTCAGTGAGTTTAGCATTAAAATAAATACTGCTTTAATAAGAAAGAGATGGCCTGATGATTTCACTGTGAGAATGGGAGTAAAGGATTCCGGACTGTGATCCCATCAGACTCCTGACCCACTCTGAGGACTGAGATGGGCACTTCAACTCCTTGTGCCCGAATTCCTCAGATGCAAAGAAAATTAAGAAAATTGACTTTTGCCAAAAAATAGAGGAAGGAACTGTATTTTCCCTGTGCTTTGAGACTTTTAAAAATCCCGCAGTATTAATTTATTAATTAAAACTTCTCCATACTGGGGAGGAGGAGGCAGAGACTGGAGTGTCTGCAGGCACAGTGTAGCCCTGCCAAACAGGCAGTGAGCACAATGTCCTCTTCAGGTTGCCTGCCATACCACAGTTCTGCAGAGGAGGAGATGCCAGGAGGATCAGGGCCTTGGCCTTGCAGGTGAACATCTGCTGGCACACTATTAAGATGGATTCGCTATAAATGGATCTTGAAGGCTAAGCTGGGGGAGCTTTCTGCAATGAGGTTTTATTGCCTTTACACCTGTGAATGCCGCCAAGTCTACTTCCTGGCTACCTCCTATCTAGCACATTAGCTACCTCTCAGATGAAACAAACAAGATCAGCACACACTCAGCCAGTCCCATTTGTGGTAACAAGATAACATTTTTTTTTGTCTTTTGAAGACAAGGGACACATTTGGTGGCTGTCTGTTACGTGCATCTGCCTCTGGGGCCAGAAGGCACGTGGAGCAATGGCAGAGGTGGGGACATCACTGCCAATCCACACTCCCCAAGCCCTGAGCATTAGAGATACCCAGCTATTTAATACCTTCTCGTCACACTCCATGCGGCATTTTACAGATAGGAGGCAGGACCAATGTCTGTACAAACAGCTCATCTGTATGGTAGTTTAGGGAGGATGTGTCTGAAATTGTAGCACCAGAGATCAGTTCTTTTAGGAGGAGGTGTTACTGCACAATACAAAACCACACTGTGGGCACTGTTGGTAGAAAGTGCTTCACGACCTCTCTTGTGTGATCTTCACAACAACCATGGAAAGTGGCTATTACTGTTTTCCCTGTATTACAGATGGGGCACTAGGGGATGAACTTTAATCAGAGCCATTTAAACGATCCTTGGTCTAACATGGTGAATATATTGTGATATTTTTCTATGAGAAACAGCTTTTTTTTTTTTAAAGAACCACACCAAAACAGAGGTTGAGTGGATTTTCCCAGTACAACTTTGCTGTTAAGAAATAGCGAATTCCTAGTCTTCTCAAACATGTCTGCTGTAATTTAGGGAATCTTTCTTGAATTCATTTCATTATAAGTTAGTTAACTGAGAAAATCTGGAGAAAGTAGGTCTGCACTGCACCATTTTCTCTGTAGTTGATGGGTGTAGGGATTTATGCTTGACAGTAGTGATTAAAAGTCTGGATTAAAATGGGATATATATTTGTTATATATATTGCTATAAATATATATGTATTTGCTAGAGCTGCTGGAACAAACATGGCTTAAACAACAGAAATTTATTTTCTAACAGTTTTGGAGGTTAGAAGTACAAAATCAAGGTGTTGTCTGGTTGTTCCCTAGGCAGATACAATTGTACAGTTACAATTGAAATTGTAACTGTACAATTGTATAATTCTAAATACAGCATTAATTTAGTTTTATAAACTAACTTATAAAAAAGTTTTTAAATATTGAAGTAACCTTTTTATTTTACAATAGGAAAGATCTGTCCCTGCGAGGGAACGATCTGCTCCAGGCCTGTCTCCTCGCTTGTAGATGGCTGCCTTTGTGTTCACATGGGGTTCTCCCTGTATGCATGTCTGTATGTCTAAATTCTTCCTTTTTATAAAGACACTAGTCGTATTGAGTTTGGGCCCACCCTAATGATCTCACTTTAGCTTGATTACCTCTGTAAATACCCTCTCTCCAAATAAATCACATTCTGAGTCACTAGGGGTTTGGAAGCCAACATAAGAATTTTGAGAGGACACAACTCAGCCCATCATGTTCTCAATCTGTATGTACATGTACATGTATGTATACACATACTACACATATTTCTATATATCTGTGTACTACAGATCATGGTTTAATATTTAATGTATTTCCATTAAATCTTAAAAGTATCATAATGCATCGATTTCAAATAATCACTGAACTATCACCATATAACATTTCCAGAAGTAGTGTCTGTTCTACCTTACTTAATGGCCTCAAAAAGTTAACTAACTTGTCCTAAACCAGAAGTAACAGAGCCGCCATTCTTCCTCTCCCACCCCTGTTCGCAGATTCCTAGAACTGGTTTCTCTGATGTCTCTTCTTGTTTCTCTTATGGTGGAGGAATCAAAAATGCCTTTTAGAAAACTAAGGGAATCCAAATAAAGCCTGAAGTTTAGTGACTAAGAATGTGTTGACATTGGTTCCTTAGTTGTGATAATGAACTATCTCTAGTTGTTAATGGGACGCGGGGCAGGGGTGTATGGGAACTGTACTATTTTTGCAACCTCTCTGTAAATTAAGCTATTGTAAAATAAAAAGGTTACTTCAAAGTTTAAAAACTTTATAAAATAGTGTCTGGTATATATTAAACAGTTCATTAATGCTGTATTTAGGATTATCATACAATTGTACTGTTTTCATGCCATTGCTTAAACATCTTTTTATACAAAAGAACAGATCAGATGTGGCCTCTAGAGGACAGTGTTGGATCATAGACAGAGTTTCATAAGTTTAAGATGGACTTACTTTCCTTCTTACTTCAGCCACAAGGCCTCTGTTTATTCATTATCCCTTATTAAAAAGTCAAAATGTATGGCTCTTCTATTATCCTGATCAGTTGGAGATCTGCTCACTTATAAGATTTTCACGTAGTTTTGCTCTGCATGACTCAACCAGGCCAGAACGACCCACCGAGTTCCCACCTTAGTGCTGGGAGCACTGAGGGCTCCTGGAAGTTGCCTTGGAGCCTGGGAGCTTTGTGAGGCATGTGTTCGTGTCTGTGAATTCACAGGATGGAGAGTATGCAATCCCTTTGGGAAAACTACATACAGTTTGTAGATTGATAAGGATGCTAATAAAATAAGAGTTTTGATCTTTAAGGTTGCGACTGCTCTGCTGTGGTCTATTGGGGGTTGGGGGAGAGGGAAGTATACCATTGCTCTAGCTTCTGAAGCAAGTTTCTGGAGTAATCCAAATGGAAGCTCAACATTTTGATTTAAAAATTACCCATCCAAAGGTAATCTCATGAGACCGATATTTTATTTTTAAGAGGCTCATGGGGTTGGGTTTGCCATAGACCTAGAGGCAGCTAAAGACAATTGTCCATGTATTGACAGGCTCAGAAATTCTGAAACATCATTCTGTCCTTAGATGGATGACTTTTTCTGCTGATAGAGGAGTCTGAGGGCTCCACTCATGCTACATGAGAATCTAATTAAACGTTAAAAAATAGTTGTGTTAAAAAGTGTGTTCCACCTAGCCGTATAGATTTCTTATTTTTTGCTCGAAGAATAAATCTGCTAAAAGCACCTCTGTTGAATTGAGATCTATGAGCCTTTTAATAAGATTTTTGAAAGAGAGTGGGAAATTTACAGCTCCTCATAAATAGCCTGACATGAAGGTCACGATCAATAGTGTCTTATTCAGCCACACCATCAAAGTTGGGCCTATGGGCAGGGGTCTTTCTCAGTCATAATAGTGCTAGGTACCAAAAATTCTCTTTATCAGATGTAGCAGTCTCTTAATTAATGGTGGTATAACAAAGTTCCATTGGCCATCTAGGTGTTTAGCAAAAATTACAATGATTGGATATATACTTTGGTCTTTGAGAGAATGTTTGGTCCCTATTCTGGTCCCTTACCCAGTATTGCTTACCTCAGGGAAAAATCACTTCATCCTGTTTGGCAAGTCAGAATCCTGGGAGTTGCCCTTGATTCCTCTCTTTTTTTTCTCATCCTAATAGATGTGGCACCAGGTCCTATTGATTTTATTTCTTAAATATTTTGTGAAACCATCCATTTCTGCCTCCATGACCACCACTCTAATCCAAGCCCTTATTGTATCTGTTAAGACTACTGTGGAAGCCACCTTACTCAACAGCTGGTGTGATTTTTCAGACACATGTCTACGAGACCTTCAGTGATTTTCTATTGGTCTTAGGATAATAGCCAAACGCACTTTCATGGACGATAAGGCCAGCAAGGTCTGGTCCCTGTCTCTCTCCTGCCTCATCTGAAACGTTCTCCTCCTTGCTCCCTTTGCACCTGCCTTCTGACCTCCAGTCTTCGTGCACATGATTCCTCTGTCTGGGAGTCTCCTCCCCACTGTCTTTGATTGCCCTTTACTCATCCTTTATAAATTAGCTCAAGTGTGGTTTTCTCATGGTATCCTGGCCTAGAAAGGTTCCTTCATTCTGTGCTGTAATGGACCCATGCTCCTTTATTTCACTGTTAGGAGACACTCAGCTTTGTTGTTTTTTGACTAATATATGTCTCCACTACAGGAATATAAACTATAAGCAGGGGCAATGCCCAAGCCCTTGGCAAAGTGCTTGGAAAAAGTATTGCTCAGTACACTTGCTGAATGAGTAAATGGTTATTTTTTATGGAATGTTTAGATAGAGGAAGAAGAACCCACTGGATACATTCGATATGAGAGGTTTCTTCCAGTGATGACCAAGATACTACAGGAAAGAAGGTAAGAAAGTAAACGCAATTGTTAGTAATGATCAGAATTACATTAATTCCAAAACACTTGGCTTTTTCACTTTGTATATTGTACTCAACCAATATTTATCCTAGATTGCTTCCTTGTAATTTTTCACTATACCCTTGAACTGCCAATTGGTATGTGCTTAGAAATATCAACCACTTAAGTATTAATCTAATAAGCAAAGTGTAATTAAAGGGGAAAAGAAGCTACAAAAAGCATGAATCAACATCTGTATTATTATTTTTTGAATTATCAACAATAAATAAAAATTAACCCTGATTGTTTTTATAGAGGAAGTGTAACATTAGCTTATTGTAGTTGGTTTATTGTAAAAATTTTGTTTCTAGATAAATTGATTTCCATAGTGATGAAAAAAGCTAGTAGATAACATCAAATACACCAGTGATTTTGAGCTAAGTATTTCCTGTGGATGTGGAGTGCTTTCAACTTTCATATCTAGAAATCCAAAAAGGCTTCAGGGAAGTATTACTATCCTAGCATGTTAGCAGCTGTTGTACTGTTTTTGTGTGATCATTCATTATGTAGAGACTGAGCTAAATACTGTGGCATTTACTCCTCTTATTGCATAATTAGATACAGACCAATTTCAGAAGATATCCTCCTTCGAGCTTTTGAGGTATGTAAGCTCCAGATTTTATATATATATATATATATTTATGTGAAAAATACATCATGTAGAATTTCTTTGCCATTCAGAAAATATAACATGTACCTTTTCTTTGCCATTAGGTGTTAGATCAGTCTAAACGTGGGTTTCTTTCTAAGGAAGAACTGATCAAGTATATGACAGAAGAGGGTAAGAGTGATTTATTACTTACAGCAGTGACTAATAATTAAAAAACAGTTATGCAAGAATTCTAGGGGATACTTCAATATCAGTCTTTCTGGTTAAAAAGTTATTTTCTATTCCTATTATTTTGATTTGGGGTGGTTTCTGTTTTCTGGGGGTCAGAGGACAAAGGGTACATTAAGGGGAGATGGGTTGTTGCCTTGTGAGATGTTGTGAAGTGTAATGATCCTTCCCCATTCCAGAGGCGTTCGTTCATTTAGAGGATTTCCAGAGTAGAAGGTATGCCACCTGGAAAACATGAACTAGTGGTCACTATAATCAATGCCTGTTACTAGATTGAAGTTTTGGGTTAGAGTATAGGAAAATTCCTTTTCATAGAGCTTTTCAGTTGGTGAAGTTACAGATAATACGGCCTCCACTGAATATCAATTCACACAAATATTTTCAGTTTTTTATGCTAATGAGACTACATATATTTTCTTTGAACTTGACCTACACGCACACTCCACACACACACATGCACCTAATATTTGCATATCTATATATGCCAATGTTTTCCTTTAGGAATTCTCTCTGCTTAGGCTGATGTGTAAATTCATTTTTCCTGAGCATCTGTAGCCTCTAATGGGCATTCTTTGAAACCATTTCTACATTGGTTGCCTTCCCACTTTCCAAATAAAGTTGGAGTTCTCTCTCCTTTGTTCAGTCCACTGGTTTGCATTGAATCTTGAGTGACTTGGAATTGCTGATTGCTTGAGACAGAATGAAAAGTGCAAGTCCTTTTGAGCAGGGAAGACTTAGACTGCATCTGTATGCACAGCTGGTTTGGCCATTCTGACCGGACCCACCATTAGGTGACAACACAGAGAATGAGAGTGAGCCAGCACTGCCACCTAAGGACTCCTGTGACACTGAAAATTACCTTAGGGATTAACTTTGCTGGAAATGTATGACTTTCAAAGCATTGGCCTCTTAAACCTAGGGATTATTTTAAGGGAAGTCAACCCTAGATTGTGTTAGGCAATATGAATTTAATCAAAATGGCCAAAACATTCCATATTACCAGTATGGTACACCTCCACGTGCAGTGAGAGGTAATAATACTGAAATCTCCCTTTTTCAAGGATATTCCAGTCTGACTGAGAGAAATAAAGCCAATTTATGAAATGATTCAAAGTATAAGATGATAGAATAAAATTAGTATCAGAGGATCAGTGTGGGCTGGACCAGCCTGGAGAGCTTGGTCTGGGAAGACTTAAGAAAAAATAGGTTTCTTAAGATGGTAGTTTATACGGGAGAGGCGTCATGAGCAGGGGAAGATCTTATGCATTATAGTACCCCCCTGCCAGTCAGCCTCAACAAGCCTTAGTTGGGTTAATGAAAGTGTAGATGAAGGAAGAATGGGTGGAAGGGCTGGCGAGCAGGAGGCACAGGTGGATACGACAGAACGACAAACCACACGGAAGCCAGTGAGGGGCCGCGGCCCAGTGGGTCTTTGTTGGCAAATGGCAGGAGATAGATCTGGAGAGGCTCCCTGGGACCAGGCCAGGGGTCCTAGGCTCGAGTTAGAATCCATCCTGTGGGCAGTGGGAAACTCTGCAGGGCTTAAAGCAGAGGAATCCATGGCACAGGAGGGGTTGGGGCTAGTTAATCTGGTGCTGGTGGTTAGATGGGCGAGAAGGGTTAGACAAGGGGAACCAGTCAGGAGGCCACTCTGGCATTGAACACGCCCTTGGGGCTTGATCTAGCACTGGCCGTGGGAATGGAAAGAAGAAGGGGTTTATACAGCAGGACTGTGTACAGCGGGATTCACAAGTCATGAGGAACAGAGTGCAGGGGGCACAGACGGAGCTGCGTCCATAGCAGCAGGCTGTACCCTGGATGATGGATATTAAGGTAATGCTGTGGACTGAACTAGGGAAATCTGGGACAGACTGCAGTGGGCCTAGCCAAGTGCAGCTTCTCACAGTATCGGCAGAATGTCAGTCAGTTGGAGAATATGCATTCTGAATGCCCAGGATGTCATAGGATGAACAAAATAAATCACATTGAATCATCTTCCTGCAAGATAGAAGTCTGGATGTGTACAGGCATGTGTCAGGCAGTATTTAGTAGCAGGAAGATCTGAAAAGTTTTTAAAAATGTTGCTGCCTATGTGCCAGGCAATGCTCTAAGTGCCATTCAAATAACACTTAGTCCTCATAACAACCCTGTGAGATAGGTCATAGTTTTACCATTTCCATTTTACAGACATAATACTGAGGCCCAGAGATGTTAAGTGACTTTTCCAGGATCTTAAAGCTAATGAGACAGCTTAGCATTTGAACCTAGGCATTCTGGCTCCCAAGCTTGTGCTTTTTAATCATTATACTGTTTTCCTCCCATCCTTAATCAAATACTGTCTCCCTCCCTCCTTGTCCAGCAAAATGCTTTTTGCATGTTACTATGAGCCGGCCTTGTTCTAAGCAGTAGAGCATGGTGTTGAGTTCATGCAGCTTGAGCTGGACTGCTGGTATTCAGATCCCAGGTCTTTCATCCTGGCTGGGACAAGCTGCTTGCTTCTGTGTGTACCGGAGTCCTCATCCCAAAGTGGGGATAACAGTTCTTACCTCACATGAGGCGGTTGGGAGATAACTTAGTTGATAGATATGAAGCACTTAGATAAGTGCACAGCACACAGTAGTTCTCAATAATGCTTGCTTTAGTATTCATTTAAAGACCTTCATGTTGCTCATAAAGTTCACTGAAAGTGGACTTTGTATTTAACAATCAGTTATAAGAAAGATTCAGAATTTGTCTTTTTAGGCATTTTAGGCATTTTTCTTTTCCTTTTTTAAATATTGAAGTATAGTTAATATACAATATTATATTGGTTTCATGTTGTACAACATAGTGAATTGACATTTATCTATACCATTTAATGCTCACCCCATAAGTGTATTTAGTATCTGTCAACGTAGGAAGATAGTATAGTATTATTCACTACATTCCCTATGCTGTATTTTCATTCCCATTGCTAATTTATATTGTAATTGATATTTTGTGTCTCTTTATCCTTTTTACCTTTTTCACCCCTCCCTAACCCCCCCACCATGGTCACTACCAATCTCTTCTGTGCATCTGTGAGTCTTATTTCTGTTTGTTTGTTTTCTAGAGTCCACATATATGTGAAATTGTATGGTATTTGTCTTTCTCTGCCTGGCTTATTTCACTTAGTATAATACCCTCTAGGTCTATCCATGTTGTTGCAAATGGCAGGATTTCCTTCTTTTTTTACCACATCTTCTTTATTCATCTACTGATGGACGCTTTAGATGCTTCCATATCTTGGCTGTGTAAATAATGCTACAGTAAACATAGGTATGCATATATCTTTTTGCATCAATGATTTTGTTTATTTGGGTAAATTCCCTGAAGTAGAATTGCTGGGTTATATGGTATTTCTATTTTTAATTTTTGAGAAAATTCCATACTGCTTTTCACAGTGACTGCACCAATTTGCATTCCCACCAACAGTGTACGAGGGTTCCCTTTTCTCCACATCTTCACCAACACTTGTTATTTCTTCTCTTGTTAATACTAACCATTCTGACCAGTGTGAGGTAATATCTCTTTGGGGTTTTGGTAGGCATTTCCCAGTGATTAGTGATGTTGAGCATCTTTTCACGAGCCTACTGGCTACCCGTATGTCTTCTTAGGAAAAGTGTCCATTCAAGTCCTCTGCCCATTTTTTAAATCTGGTTATTTGTTTTTCTGGTGTTGAGTTGTATGAGTTCTTTATATATTTTGGATATAAATATATTTTTTTCTTGGATATCTGCCCCTTATCAGATATATCATTTGCAAATGTATTTTCCCAAAAAGTAGGTTGCCTTTTCATTTTATTGATGATGTCATTTGCTGTGTAGAAGCTTTTTAGTTTGATGTACTCCCATTTGTTTATTTTTGCTTTTGTTTTCCTTGCCTGGGGAGACATATGCAGAAGAAAATTCCTCATGCTGATGTTCAAGAGATTCCGCTCTATGTTTTTTTCTGAATTTTATAATTTCATGTTTTACTTTTAGGGTCCTTCAATCCATTTTGAATTTAATTTTGTGTATGGTGTCAGACATGATCCAGCTTAATTCTGTTGCATTTAGCTGTCTAGTTTTCCCAACACCATTTATTGAAGAGACTGTCTTTTCCCCATTGTATAGTCTTAACTTATTTGTCATATATTAATTGATGATATATGCTTGGGTTTATTTTTGGGCCCTTTTATTCTGTCCCATTGATCCAACTTGTACCAGTACCATACTGTTTTAATCACTGTAGCTTTGTAGTATAGCTTGAAATCAGGGAGTGTGATACTGGCAGCTTTGTTCTTTCCCAAGATTGCTTAGGCTATTTGGAGTCTTTTATGGTTGCATACAAGTTTTAGGATTATTTGCTCTAGTTCCATGAAAAATGACATTGGTATTTTGATGGGGATTTTTTGCATTGAATCGGTAAATTGCTTTGGGCAGGATGTATATAAAAAATTGGCCATTTTGACAATATTAATTCTTCCTATCCATGAGCGTGGGATATATTTCCATTTATTTGTACCTACTTCAGTTTCTGTCATCAGTGCCTAATAGTTTTCAGAGTATAGGCCTTTCACCTCCTTGGTTATATTTATTCCTAAGCACTTTATTATTTCTGATGCAATTATAAATGGGACTGTTTTCTTGATTTCTCTTTCTGCTAGTTCGTTATTGGTATATAAAAATGCAACAAATTTCTGAGTATCAGTTTTGTACCTTGCAAGTTTACTGAATCCATTTTTTAATTCTGATAGATTTTTGGTGGAGTCTAGGGTTTTCTATATATAATATGTACATATACTGTATGTCATCTGCCTATAGTGACCAATTTGGATGCCTTTTATTTCTTTTTCTTGTCTGATTACTGTGGCTAGGACTTTTAGGACTATGTTGAATATAAATGGTGAGAATAGGCATCCTTGTCTTGTTCCTGATCTTAGAGGAAATAGATACTTTTTCTGTATTGAGATGATTGTATTGTTTTTATCCTTCCTTTTGTTAATGTGCCTTATCACATTGACTGATTTGTAGATATTGTATCAACCTTGTATTCCTGGACTAAAGCCCACTTGCTTGTGATGAATGATCTTTTTGATGTATTTTTTAATTTGGTTTGCTAATGTTTTCTTTAGGATTTTTGTATCTGTGTTCTCAGGGATATTGGTCTGTCATTTTCTTTTTTGTATTGTCTTTGATTTTGATTTTAGAGTAATGCTGGCCTTGTAGAATAAGTTTGGAAGTGTTACTTCCTCTCTAGTATTGGAATACTTTAAGAAGGATGGGTATCAGCTCTTTAAATGGTTGGTAGAATTCACCCATTAAGCCATCTGAACATGGAATTTGTTTGTTGGGAGTTTTTTGATTACCAGTTCAATTTCGTTACTAGTAATTGGTCTCTTCAGATTTTCTATTTCCTCTTGGGTCAGCCTTGGTAGACTGTACGTTTCTAGGAATTTATCTATTTCTTCTAGGTTATCCTATTTATTGGCATAAAATTTTTTGTAGAATTATAATTTTTTGAATTTCTGTGGTATTGGTTTTAATTTCAACTTTTTCGTTTCTGATTTTATTTATTTGTGTCCTCCCTCCCTCTTTCTCTCTTTCTTTTTTTCTCTTTCTTATTTTTATTAAGATATCAGTGATATCACATGAGCAATGTTGTGGTCCCTATATTCACCAATATTATCGAGTAACACCCCACACCCCACCTCAGTCACTGTCCATCAGCATAGCAAGATGTCACAGAGTCACTACTTGTCTTCCCTGTGCTACACTGTCTTCCCAGTGACCATGCCACACCATGAGTGCCAATCATAATGCCCCTCAGTCCACTTTTCCCTCCCCGCCCCAGTCCCTTCCCTTCAGTAACCGCTAGTCCCTTCTTTGGAGTCTGTGAATCTGATGCTGTTTTGTTCCTTCATTTTGCTTTGTTGTTATACTCCACAAATGAGTGAAATCACTTGGTACTTGTCTTTCTCTGCCTGGCTTGTTTCACTGAGCATAATACCCTCTAGCTCCATCCATGTTCTTGCAAATGGTAGGATTTGCTTTCTTCTTATTGCTGAATAATATTCCACTGTGTATATATACCACATCTTCTTTATCCATTCATCTACTGATGGACACTTAGGTTGCTTCCATTTCTTGGCTATTGTAAATAGTGCTGCAGTAAACATGGGGGTGCATATGTCTTTTTGAATCTGAGATCTTGTTTTCTTAGGGTAAATTCCTAGGAGTGGTATTCCTGGGTCAAATGGTATTTCTATTTTTAGTTTTCTGAGGGACCTCCATACTGCTTTCCATAATGGTTGAACTGATTTACATTCCTACCAGCAGTATAGGAGGGTTCCCCTTTATCCGCATCCTCAACAGCATTTGTTGTTCCTAGTCTCTTGGATGTTGGCTATCCTAACTGGTGAGGTGATATCTCATTGTGGTTTTAATCTGCATTTCTCTGATGATTAGTGATGTGGAGCATCTTTTCATCTGTTGGACATCCGAATTTCTTCTCTGCAGAAGTGTTTGTTCATATCATCTGCCCATTTTTTAATGAGGTTATTTGCTTTTTGGGTGTGAGGTGTGTGAGTCATTTATATATTTTGGACGTTAACACCTTGTTCAATGTGTCGTTTACGAATATATTCTCCCATACTGTAGGATGCCTTTTTGTTCTACTGATGGTGTCCTTTCTGTACAGAAGCTTTTTAGTTTGATGTAGTTCCATTTGTTCATTTTTGCTTTTGTTTCTCTTGCCTGAGAGATGTGTTCAGAAAAAAGTTGATCATGTTTATATTCAGGAGATTTTTGCCTATGTTTTCTTCTAAGAGATTTATGTTTTCATGAGTTACATTCAGGTCTTTGATCCATTTCAAGTTTACTTTACTGTATGGACTTAGACAATAATCCAGTTTCATTCTCTTACATATAGCTGTCCAGTTTTGCCACCACCAACTGTTGAAGAGGCTGTCGTTTCCACATTGTATATCCATGGCTCCATTATCATATATTAATTGGCCACGGATGCTTGGGTTTATATCTGGACTTTCTATTCTGTTCCACAGGTCTGTGGGTCTGTTCTTGTGCCAGTTCCAAATTGTCTTGATTACTGTGGCTTTGTAGTAGAGCTTGAAGTCAGTGGGCATAATCCCCCCAGCTTTATTCTTCCTTCTCAGGACTGCTTTGGCTATTGGGGGTTTGTGGTTCCATATGAATTTTAGAACAATTTTCTCTAGTTTGTTGAAGAATGTTGTTGGTATTTTGATAGGAATTGCATTGATTCTGTAGATTGCTTTAGGCAGCATGGCCATTTTGACAATATTGATTCTTCCTATCCATGAGCACAGGATGTGTTTCCATTTATTGGTATTTTCTTTAATTTCTCTCATGAGTGTCTTGTAGTTTTCAGAGTATAGGTCTTTCACTTCCTTGATTAGGTTTATTCCTAGGTATTTTATTCTTTTTGATGCAACTGTGAATGGAATTGTTTTCCTGATTTCTCTCTATGCTAGTTCATTGTTAGTGTATAGGAATGCCACAGATTTCTATGTATTAATTTTGTATCCAGTAACTTTGCTGAATTCAGATATTAGATCTAGTAGTTTTGGAGTGGATTCTTTAGGGTTTTTTATGTACAATATCATGTCATCTGCAAACAGGGACAGTTTAACTTCTTCCTTGCCAATCTGGATGCCTTTTATTTCTTTGTGTTGTCTGATTGCCGTGGCTAGGACCTCCAGTACTATGTTGAATAAAAGTGGGTAAAGTGGACATCCTTGTCTTGTTTCCAATTTAAGGGAAAGCTTTCAAATTCTCACTGTTAAGTATAATGTTGGCTGTGGGTTTGTCATATATGGCCTTTATTATGTTGAGCTACTTGCCCTCTATACCCATTTTTTTGAGAGTTTTTATCATGAATGGATGTTGAATTTTTTCAAATGCTTTTTCAGTATCTATGGAGATGATCATGTGGTTTTGTCCTTGTTTTTGTTGATGTGATGGATGATGTGGATGGATTTCGAATGTTGTACCATCCTTGCATCCCTGGAATAAATCCTACTTGATCATGATGGATGATCTTTTTGATGTATTTTTTAATTTGTTTTGCTAATATTTTGTTGAGTTTTTTTGCGTCTATGTTCATCAGGGATATTGGCCTGTAATTTTCTTTTTTTGTAGTGTCTTTGCCTGGTTTTGGTATTAGAGTTATGCTGGCCTCATAGAATGAGTTTGGAAGTGTTCCCTCTTCTTCTATTGTTTGGAAAACATTAAGGAGGATGGGTATTAGGTCTTCACTAAATGTTTGATAAAATTCAGCAGTGAAGCATCTGGTCCAGGAATTTTGTTCTTAGGTAGGTTTTCATTACCAGTTCAATTTTGTTGCTGGTAATTGGTCTATTCATATTTTCTGTTTCTTTCCGTGTCAGCCTTGGAAGGTTGTATTTTTCTAGAAAGTTGTCCGTTTCTTCTAGGTTATCCAGTTTGTTAGCATATAATTTTTCATAGTATTCTCTCATAATTCTTTGTATTTCTGTGGTGTCCATAGTGATTTTTCCTTTCTCATTTCTGATTCTGTTTATGTGAGTAGACTCTCTTTTTTTCTTCATAAGTCTGGCTATGGGTTTATCTATTTTATTTATTTTCTTGAAGAACCAGCCCTTGCTTTCATTGATTCTACTGTTTTATTCTAATTGATTTTATTTATTTCTGCTCTGATCTTTGTTATGTCCCTCCTTCTTCTGACTTTGGGCCTCATTTGTTCTTCTTTTTCTAGTTTTGTTAATTGTGAGTTTTGACTGCTCATATGGGATGGTTCTTCTTTCCTGAGGTAGGCCTGTATTGCAATATACTTTCCTATTAGCACGGCCTTCGCTGCGTCCCACAGATTTTACGGTGGTGAATTATTGTCATTTGTCTCCATATATTGCTTGATCTCTGTTTTTATTTGGTCACTGATCCATTGGTCATTTAGGAGCATGTTGTGAAGCCTCCATGTGTTTGTGGGATTTTTCATTTTCTTTGTGTAATTTATTTCTAGTTGCAAACTTTGTGGTCTGAGAAACTGGTTGGTACAATTTCAATCTTTTTGAATTTACCGAGGCTCTTTTTGTGGCCTAGTATATGATCTATTCTTGAATATGTTCCATGTGCATTTGAGAAGAATGTGTATTCTGCTGCTTTTGGGTGTAGAGTTCTGTAGATGTCTGTTAGGTCTATGTGTTCTAATTTGTTGTTCAGTGCTTCTATCTCCTTACTTATTTTGTCTGGTTGATCTGTCCTTCAGAGTTAGTGGAGTGTTGAAATCTCCTAGAATGAATGCATTGCATTCTATTTCCCCTTTTAATTCTGTTAGTATTTGTTTCACATATGTAGGTGCTCCTGTGTTGGGCACATAGATATTTATAATGGTTATATCTTCTTGTTGGATTGACCTTTTTGTCATTATGTAATGTCCTTCTTTGTCTCTTGTTACTTTCTTTGTTTTGAAGTCTATTTTGTCTGATACAAATACTGCAACTCCTGCTTTTTTCTCCCTGTTAGTTGCATGAAGTATCTTTTTCCATCCTTTCACATTTAGTCTGTGTATGTCTTTGGGTTTAAAGTGAGTCTGTTGTAGGCAGCATATAGATGGGTCTTGCTTTTTTATCCATTCAGTAACTCCATGTCTTTTGATTGGTGCATTCAGTCCATTTACATTTAGAGTGATTATCGATAGGCATGTACTTATTGGCATTGCAGGCTTTAGATTCATGGTTACCAAAGGTTCAAGGTTAACTTCTTTACTATCTAAGAGTCTAACTTAACTCACTTAATATGCTGTTACAAACACAATCTAAAGGTTCTTTTTTTTTCCCTCCTTTTTCTTCCTCCTTCATTCTTTATATATTACGTATCATATTCTTTCTCTTTGTCTATCCCTTGATTGACTTGGGGATAGTTAATTTAATTTTTGCATTTTCTTAGTAGTTAGCTGTTCTACTTTCTTTACTGTGGTTTTATTACCTCTCTTGACAGGTATTAAACCTTAGGAACACTTCCACCTATAGCAGTCCCTCCACAATACACTGTAGAGATGATTTGTGGGAGGTAAATTCTTTCAGCTTTTGCTTATCTGAAAATTGTTTAATCCCTCCTTCAACCTTAAATGATAACCTTGCCATATAAAGTATTCTTTGTTCGAGGCCCTTCTGCTTCATTGCATTAAATATATCATGCCACTACCTTCTGGCCTGTAAGGTTTCTACTGAGAAGTCTGATGATAGCCTGATGGGCTTTCCTTTGTATGTGATCTTATTTATGTCTCTGGCTGCTTTTAATAGTCTGTCCTTATCCTTGATCTTTGCCATTTTAATTACTATATGTCTTGGTGTTGTCTTCCTTGCGTCCTTGTATTGGGAGATCTGTGCACCTCCGTGCCCTGAGAGACCATCTCCTACCCCAGAGTGGGGAAGTTTTCAGCAATTACCTGTCAAAGACACTTTCTATCCCTTTTTCTCTGTCTTCTTCTTCTGAGACCCCTACAATGCGAATATTATTCTGTTTGGATTGGTCACGTAGTTCTCTCAATATTCTTTCATTCTGAGAGATTCCTTTTTCTCTCTGTGCCTCAACTTTTTTGTATTCCTCTTCTCTAGTCTCTATTTCATATATTGTCTCCTCCACCATATCTAATCTTCTTTTAATACCCTCCATTGTGCTCTTCAGTGATTGAATCTGTGACTGCAATTCATTCCTGAGTTCTTGAATATCTTTCCGTACCGCCATGATCATGTTAATGATTTTTATTTTGAACTCCCTTTCAGGAAGATTCATGAGGTTGATGTCATTTAAATCTTTCTCAGGAGTTGTATTCATAATTTTACTCTGAACCAGGTTCCTTTGGCATTTCATATTTTTATATGGCACCCTCTAGATCCTAGACCTCTATTCTCTCGAGCTACTCAGCCCTTGAAGCAATGTTGGTGGTACAGGGGATTGGTATTGGTGCCTGGGGGTGGAAGGAGCTGTTTCCTGCTTCCCTGCCACTATGCCTGACTCCACTGCCTGAACCAGTGGACCAAGCTCACAGGTATAAGCCTCTCTGGTTTGCGTTTGTAGTTGCTGTAGACAGATCTTCCCTCTGGCTGGCCTAACGCCAGGGTTGGGTTTGCCTGTTTGCGAGCCACATTGGGCTGGCTGGGAGAAAGGCTCAGTAGGTTGCATATCATGCAGGAGATACTTGGAGCTCTATAGCCAGCCAGGGAGCTGGAGCTCCTGAAGATCGTGAATGTTCTCCATCTGCTGGGCAGAGTACACCTGAAGAATTTTGTCTACCTGTCCTTTTTCCTGAGCAGTAAGCTCTGTGCAATCCTTGCTCCTTTAGCAGCCCTCTTGCTAATGGCTTCCTTGTTAGGAAGTCTCTCAGACTGCCCGCCTTTCTTTTGTCCCAGAGCAGCCAGATATGGATCCCTGCTTTCCACAAGTGGCTGGAATCTCAGTCTCTCCAGGTATTCTGCCTGTCTTAGCTTTCCAACCCCTACTCATGAGAGTACCATGCAAGCACCATGAAATGTAGGTTTGTGCTCCCAGAGCAGATCTCTGGAGTTAGGTATTCAGCAGTCTCAGGACTCCACTCCCTCTCTGCTCCATTTCTCTTTCTCCTGCCAGTGATCTGGGGTGGGGGAAGGGCTTGGGTTCCTCCAGGCCACAGCTTTGGTATGTTACCATGTTCTGTGAGGTCTGCTCTTTTCTCCAGGTTTATGCTGTCTGGCGCAGTCCTCTTTACTGTTGTTCTTTCAGGAGTAGTTGTATTAAGTATATTTTACTATTATATGGGGTTTTAGTAGGAAGCCTCTGTCTCACCTCTCACGCCACCATCTTTAATCCTCTCCTTCAATTTTACTACTTTTGTCTTTGAACTTCATACTCAATTTTTTAGTGATTGGTCTACCACCTTTACTGTAGGTTTGTTTTTACTGATGAGAAACATTTAAACTTAAAAATAATTTTCATCTAAAGAAGTTCTTAACATTTTTTGTAAGGCTGATTTAGAGGTGGTGAGTTCTTTTAACCTTTGTTTATCTGGAAAACTTAATTTCTCCTTCGGTTCTGAATGATATCCTTGCTGGGTAGAGTATTGTACAGTTTCTGCTGAAAAATCTGCTGATAGCCTTATGGGTTTTCCCTTGTTAGTAACTGTCTGCCTTTTTCTTGGCTGCTTTTAAGAGCCTCTCTTCATCTTTAACCTTTGCCATATTGTCTTGGTGTTGTTCCCCTGGGGTTCATGTTGTTAGGGGCTCTCTGTGCTCCCAGTACCTTCATGTCTGTTTCCTTCCTCAAGTTTGGTACATACTCAGCTATCATTTTTTCATATAGGCTTTCTAATGCTTTGTCTCTCTCTTCTCCTTATGGAACCCCTGTTATATGGATATTTGTTTTGTTTGGAGTTGTCACACAACTCTCTTAGTTTCTTCTCATTTTTAGAAATTCTTTTTTCTTTCTGTTCCTCAGTTTGGTTGCCTTCCATGACCCTGTCTTCCAGCTTGCTGTTCCATTTCTCTGCATCCTGTAGCTTACTATTCATTCCCTCTATTATATTTTTATTTTGGTTATTGTGTTCTTCAACTTTGACTAGCCCTTTGTATTTTCTGTCTCTTTCTTGACGTTCTCTCTGATATCATTAATTATTTTCCCCAGTTCAGTGAACATCTCTATGATCATTACTTTGAATTCTTTATCAGAAAAATTGCTAATTTCCATTTCATTTATCAGTCCTTCTGGTGTTTTGGCTTGTTCTTTTGTTTGGAACTTATTCCTCTGCCTCCTCCTTTTGTCTGGGTCTTTGTGTTTATTCTTTTGTATTAGATAGATCAGCTATGTCTCCTTGAAAGTAGTGGCTTTATGTAGTTTGCATCCTGTGGTGCCCAGAACCCTCAGCTAATCAAACCCCAGTGCTCTGTTGTGGCTGAGCTGCGACTGCTGTTGGTGGGCTGTGGGTGGGACCACCCTCTGCCTGTCTGCCAGCAATGGTGAACTACTGCTAGGCTGATCATGCTGTGTGGGGCAAGTGTGCAGGGGAATGCTGGAGCTGAGCTAGTGGTGGGTGGAGAGCTTCAGAGCTGGCTCCCTTAAGCGTCTGTCCAGTTGGGTTAACAGAAGGTTGGAAAAGTGTCATCCACCTGCTCTTTCTCCTCTGGAGAGAGCTCCCTCAGACCCCTTCCCCTCCAGCACACTTCCCAAGGCTATCAAATCTTTCAAACTACTGCCTCTGTGTTGGGTCTCAGGGGATTAATAGAGCACACAAGTCCTCCAAAGTGACCAGAGACTCAGCCCCACAGTGTACTCTAACTCTCCCTAGTGTCCAGCCCCAGTAATTTTCAAGCTCAGTGCAATGTGGACTTATCTTCCCATAGACCACATGGCCAGATGTTCCAGGTTCCTGGGTGTCTGTGCCCACCCCACTCTGTTCCTCTCTCCCTCCTCCTTGTGGGCTAGGATGAGAGAAGGATTTGGATCCTGGTCAGTTGTGTCTCTGTCCCTTTATCCTTCAGTGTGGTCTTTTCTTCTTTGCCAGGTATAGACAGTCTGTTCTGTGGTCTTTAGGTCATTTTCTGAGTTAGTTGTATTTAATGTAGTTGCTTCCTGGGGGTGTACATGGGAGGAGGTTAACACAGTGACCTCCTTTTCCACCATCTTCCTTTGACCCCCAAACCAGGCATTCTTTCTTTTCCTAGGCTGTAAGCATGATTTCAGAAGAGCTCTGCACATACCCCTTGTTTGATAATACTATGACCATTGTCATAAAAATCCCCAATTGAATAATTGCTATATTATTAACTGAATTCCAGCCTTGAAAGCATTGCTTGTAGTAGCAGATAACTTAAGCTCAGAAGGTAGGTAACCCTCAGGCATTGGTAACTTAGCTTCTTGAGTTAAGACTCTTTAGGGTAAGGTGGTGCTTTGGGTGTTCCTGTATTTTTGTTTAATATCAGGACACAGTTCTGTCTTAAATAGCTGACAGCCTTTCCATTATTCTTCCTGAGTTGGAGTGAAACCAAATCCAAGATGACCTCCAGCTGTTATCTGGAGCCAACTAAATCCCACAGATTTCCTATGAACTTCTGGTTTCGTTTGATGGCAACACTGAGCCAAACTATAGCAGAGAGGACTGTTTTGAAATGGTTGATGAGTGGCATCTGTTGCCTGGTCCATCCAGCTGGCATTACTAAGTCGGCCAGAATAATCAATAAATTGGCTGGGAAGGGAATATTCAGAGATATAGTCATTGTATTTTCAAATCTCTGCTATTTGTTCTTCAGCAATTTTGCACTGTAACCATTTCAACTTCTCATCATACCCTTACTAAGTGCAATGATAAGACTCTCTAGAAAACTGGGACTTCATTTGGCAGTTTTAGTTTTAATTTAAATAAATCAACAACCTTATTCATGGTATCTTTATGTCCTCCTGCTGTTTTGCTGAAATGATTGAATTCTTTAGTTGCTTGAGCTGTGATATCTGCAAGGTAAAATAAGTCCAAAATCTGCCAGGGGTACAACAGCATGCTCTTTGAGCCTCTGGTCTGTCATGATGTTCTGACTCTGCAGCCCCAGGGAGAGTACAGAGAAACATGGTGGGGGCTTTGGGGGTTGCAGAGCAGTTAAGCTGGCTAGTGGAAAGAGAAAGAAAGAAATCACAAGATTGTAAATGATGAATCTCCCCTCTTGTCCCTCCCAGGTGAGCCTTTTTCTCAGGAGGAAATGGAAGAAATGTTGTCTGCTGCAATTGATCCAGAATCGAATTCAGTTCATTACAAGGACTATTTAACAATGATGGTGATAGATGATAATTAAATGCTCCAAAGACTTAATTTCTAATTGAAAGGATAATTTTAAAAATTGCTTGACATTGTTAATTTCACATTTTATCTTATAACTCCTGCATATGTTTATTCATACCTTGTGACAACTATTTCAAGACATTTTGTTTTTTAAAGGTGATCATAGCAATTTAAAACAAATTATTCAGTATAATCCTAAAAGTGTTTTCTTTTCCATTTTTGATCATTAAGTTATTCTACTGGAAAATTGATATGTGTTCTATATTTCAAGTATAGAAAAATGACCTTTTTTAGTGGTTCACAGCTGCAACTGTGAGAAGCTGAAATTAATATTGCTGCAGCCATCTGAATCCAGAGTCCCGTTTCCTTCCCTGCAGACTGTGTGGCCCTCACTTGATGCCTATATTCCAATTTTGTACTGCACTGCCTGCTTTGGATGGCCCCCCAACTCACATTGCCTTTGCCACCCCAGTGGAGCAGTGGGGCAGTGTAGACACAGCTCTTGTGACAAGGAGAGAGGTCTCACAACAGGTCCAGAAGCTGGAGTCAATCCCTCAGTATATCCCACGTTTATTTCAGATGCCTGTTCTGTCTGTCCCCAACCCACTCTGTTCCTCTCTCCCTCCTCCTTATGGGCTGGGATGGGAGAAGGATTTGGATGCTGGTCAGTTGTGTCTCTGTCCCTTTATCCTTCAGTGTGGTCTTTTCTTCTTTCCCAGGTATAGACAGTCAGGAGAGCTGCAAATACAACAGACTCAGAGGTCTCAGGAATCAGGGAATGTCCAGCCGTTTAAAGCAGTGCAGTATGTTTGTGTGTAGAAGACCTCGGGGATGTGATGCGAGAGGAGATTGGAGCGGTAGATGGGAGTGGCATCATTAGGGACATTGGGTTGGGTGTGCAATTAGGGCTTTAATGTTAGAATTTTGACACTTCTTCTGAAGATCAGAGGCAAAGAAAGACCATTTTTAAATAGCACAGAAAGTGGACTTGAAGAGTCAAGTCTAGACGTAGGGAGACCAGGTAGGCGATTTGGTTGTGGAGGAGATAGATTGGGAAAAGTCAAGAGTGAGTGCCAGGTTTCTGGCTAGGACAGTGGGTGAATGTTAGTGCCATTCACTCAGATAAGAAATCCAAAAAGCAAGTCCAGGTTGTTGGGCAAAATGATGAATTTGGCTCTGGACATCTTGGGGCCAAGGAACTAGTGAGACGTGATGGGGAGACATCTGATAATCAGGTGGAGCAATAGGAGGAAGATCTGGCTAAAGACATGGAGTTTGGAGTTCTCAGCATATAAGTAGCACTTAGGGCCTTGGAAGGGAGAGAGAAGCAGGTCAACAGAACCAAGGCAGACATAAGCAGGTAAGGGGAGGCAGAGGAAGAGGAGACCGGGAGGGAGAAGCCTGAGCGGAGGGAGAGCAGGTGGGAAGGCCTCACGAAGGGGCAGTAACCAGCCATGTCAGATGTCACAGAGGTGAGGTAAACTACACATGGAAAAATGCCCATTAGTTTCAGCAGCCAGGAGTTCATGGGTGACCTCTGCAGGGGGAGATTTGGTCACTGCCAGGGAGCAGAGCTCAGTGGGTAAGGACTGGATGGATGTGAGAAGGCAGAGCACAGAGGACGGGTCACTTGGCAGTGAGGAGGAGAGACACAGGCTGGAGAGAGACAGCAGGCTGAGGCATACTTTTGGGAGATGGACACATGCAAGCAGGTTGATAATGCACAGGGCTGAGGGCCAGCAGAGAAGAAGTTGAAGACCCTCAGGAGGTGGGCGGGCACTGGTTCCAGAGCAAACCTGCTTCAGGGAGGGTCAGGACGATGACCCAACTTACCTAGTCCTTGCATCTGTGTCTCTTTCCTTTCTGAGTGAGGAGGGAGGTGGTAGGTTACAGAGCTTGAGGAGAATAGTAACATTTGGAAATACCTCTTGTAGGAAATGGGTGAGAGTTGAGAAAAAGCCCATGTGAGGATTTTCAAGAAATCCTGGAGGACTCTGTTCAGTAACCCAGGCTCAGGAGCAAATGGGTGGATTGTTGTACTGATTCAGGATTGAAGTTCTGTCATCTGGATGAGACGGAAGGAACCAAAGGTCAGGGACTGTGGAACCCATGAGAGAGCAGCTGTAAGGATCCTTATGACCCTGGCTTCTGCAGAGCCTGCCCTGCCTCTGGTTCTGTGGCCTTGTGGAGGCTCAACTCCCACCCTGGACTACTGGGAGGCATGTGACTGCTGGGCCGGGGCTCCCTCCTGGGCACACCTGTCTGGGAATAAAGAGGCCAATCTCCTTCGCATATACAATGTTCAAGACAGATTTAGTCCCCTTTGCATGTACAATGTTCAAGACAGCGCCTAGTTGGGATTCTCACTGGCTGTCTTGGTTTTTGAGGAATGGAGCACTATTACATCTTTCTGCCCTGCCTTCCTCCTTTCCTTCCTTTGCCTTTTCCAACTGCTTCCAGATAAGAGAGCACCCTGTTCATGCAGCCAGGTGCTTGTAGACAACTGTCACTGCACTGCCCCTTCTGAGCGGGTTAAATAAGCAGAGGGCCACGTGGTCGTCTCTGCCCCACCCAGCGCCAGGCATGGCAGCTGTCACCTACACCTGTGGGCCCTTAAAGTGTGGTTACCAGTCACCTTCTTTAGAAGCACCTGGTGGGTGCTTGTTAGAAATTTGGACTCCAGGGCCCCACTGCAGACCCCTAAAGCAGAACCTAGAGGGAGGCCTCAAAGTCCCCCTTTGTAACACGTTCCCAGGGAAGTCTTATGCACATGACAGTGTAAGAAGCACTCTGTGGGGCAGTAGCATAGTGTGAACATGTGGGATTTGGAGGCTGTGCCACTTACTGATGAGAGGATTGGCTCCAACATCTACTATTGCTGAGTCTTTGCGTCTTCATTGTAAATGGAAGGAGCACCTGCCTACCTTAACAGGGCTGGTATGAAACAAAATGAGATTCTAAAAGTAGAAGTCTTTAAAGATTCTAACACAATTGCGTTATTTATAGGAATCAGGGAGGAGAAGGGAAAGGGGAGAGAGAGAAAGAGGACAGGGGAGGCCCACTGCCTGGGTATGGACAATCAGAGCGTGTGGGCAAGTGGGTAGGAAGCGATTCATTCATCTTGGGGGTGAGGGTGGGAGCCACTTGGGGAACTGGTGGACATACCGGGAGGTTTGCCACCATGGTCCTATTAGTTAAACTTTATTTCTAGAATATGAAATTAGGAGGTTTTAAGAAGTGGTTTGTCTTTTTTTTTTTGTAAAAAACATAAAATTTACCATCTTACATATTTTTAATGTAGAGTTCAGTAGTGTCTATTCACAGTTGTGAAATAGATCTGCAGAATTTTTTCATCTGGCAAATCTGAAATGCTGTACCACTGAACCCCTCCACTTTCTCTTGCCCCTGCTCCTGGCAACAACCCTTCTACTTTGTTTCTATGAATTTGCCTTCGTTGATACCTCGTGTTGGTGGAATCATACATGAGTTGTCTTTTTATGACTGGTTTGTTATACTTAGCATAATGTCTTCAAGGTTCATGCATGTTGTAGGCATGTGATGGGATTTCCTTCCTTTTTAAGGCTGAATTTTGTTTATTCATCCATCAGTAGACATTTGAGTTGCTTCTACCTCTTGGCTATTGTGAATAATGCTGCTCTGAACATGGATGTGCAAATACCTCTTTGAGACCCTCCCTGCTTTCAGTTCCTTTGGTGTGTATCCTGAAGTGGGCCTGCTGGATCTGTCTTCTTCAGAATTGGCAGGTGGTCCTGCAGCTCTTGGAGCAGCCGGGTCACTCACCCCACCCACTGGCGAAGGCTCTCCTGTTCATCTGAGGAAACGGAGTTTTGTTTTTCTAAAAAACAGTTCACAGAGTTAAAAATCTGGGGCCAACTCTGTTTCCTAGGAGGAGGAGGTAAGGTCAAACAGCACCTCCTGAGCTTCAGGACCTAGCCTCACACAAGTGGCCGCACAGAGTGCCACATGTTTCTTGGCACCACCCTAGTGAGTCTGCAACTACTCAGAAAGAAGTGTTTTTTATTTTTATCATTTTAAAATTGAAATAGAGTTTATGTACGATATTATATTGGTTTCAGGTGAATGACTTAGTGATTTTTCAATTATATACATTTTGAAATGCTCACCATGGTAAATGTAGTTACCATCTGTCATCATACAAAGGTACTACAGTATTATGAGCTATGTGCCCTATGCTATACTTCCATCCCTGTAAGTTATTTTACAGTTTGAAGTTTTTACCTCTTTATCACCTGTCTCCCTGTTCCCATGGTAACCAACTGTTCTCTGTGTTTATGAGTCTATTTCTGTTTTGGGTTGGCTGGTTTGTTTTCAGATCCATGTCTAAATGAAGTCATGTAGTATTCATCTTTCTCCAACTTATTTCACTGAGCATAATATACACTCTAGGTCCATCCATGTTGTCACAAATGGCAAGATTTCTTTCTTTTCTATGGCTGAATAATATTCCATTGTATATGTACCACATCTTCTTGTCCATTCATCTATTGATGGGCACTTCAGTTGCTTCTCTATCTTGGCTGTTGTAAATAATGGCACAATAAATTGGGAGTGCATGTATCTTTTTGAATTAATGATTTTGTTTTCTTCAGGTAAATTCCCAGAAGTAGAATTGCTGGGTCATATGGTCTTTCTGTTCTTAGTTTTTATTTTTTGAGAAATAACTTTACAGTTTATCGTTTATTGCTTGCTGCAATAACATGATTTCAGGTAAAGGTTACAGAAGAATCTTTTTACAGTGTTCTTCTCAGAAAATGAAATTCACCGCAAGACAGTTGGGAAGCAGGTACATTGGTCTTCTTGTCTTTCTCCACAGTCTTTGGTGGTTTTTATTCTGTGTTTCTTAAGCAGCCTGGCTTTTGGCTGCCAGTTTTGGACACTGAGAAGACAAAAAAGAAAGAAAGAAAGAAAGAGAGAGAGAGCTGTCTTTAGTTTTTTGAGTAACCTCCATACTGCTTTCCACAGTGGCTGCACCAATTTGCAGTCTCACCAACACTGCACAAAGGGTTCCCTTTTCTCCACATCCTCACCAACACTTGTTATTTCTTGTCTTTTGGATGGTGGCCATTCTGACTGGTGTGAGGTGACACCTCAGTGTGGTTTTGATTTGCATTTCCCTGGTATCTCTCCACCAGCTACACCCAACTGGGGGAGAAGACACTCTGGGAAGAAGTCAGGGTGCTATTTGAGGAGGAGAAATAAACTCAACAAATAGTTATTACAAGGTCATATTACACTGTTGAATAGTCTGCAGTTTACTATGTCATGAACAATCTTTCCATGTTAATGTATATTTACCTAAAATATGAATTGTAATCACTGAATAGTATCTAATTGTTGAGACATACCTTACTTATTTGACTAGATGCTTATTCCTGGCCATTTAAATAATTTTCAGTTTTTGTCTGTTGTAATAAATTGTTATGAACTTCCAGGTAGTTAAGTTTTGATTACTTGCTTAGAATACATTCCTAGAAGTGAACTGTTGAGTTAGCTTTAAAGAGCTGAGGACCTGTATTTCAGCCTAGTATAAATAATATGTTTTTAAGCTATCCTGGAGATAGATTGTTCCTATGTCCCAAACCCCCATCAGCATTTTTTTGTTTTAAATTTTGCCAAAAGGCAAAAATATTATCTCATTTTTTATAATTTGTGCTTGTTGATGACTTGAGTTTTCTAAAGGCTGTGACAAGGTGAACTACAAGATTCGAATGGATTAGCTCTAGGAGGCACCAATTCGAGCCTCACGGAATTTCCTGTGAGACAGAAGCAAGGTGATCGGGCTGCTGAGAGCTGGAGCCCGTGAAGCACAGCGCTGCAGGCAGAATCTGAATTCAAGAGGAGCACTTTCATTCTGAACAGTTTTCACTCGGGGGAGGTGATTAGGGAGAATAAGCCACTGACCCACAGAACACTTAGAAGGAGATGTCACACATATTCAAGCAAAGAAATAGGAACTGGGGAAATAAACATGCAAATAAGAAGTGAAGAACGATCAGCAAAGCCAGAACGAGAGGCCAACTGGCCATCTGCTCCACTATCAGTTTCTTGGGAAGTGAATGCGCTTCCTAGTCCAAGTCATTTGCTTATTCAGTCAACATTTAATTCTATGTGCCAGACACTGTTCTGGGCACCAGAGATGCCCAAATGTATATGGACACCATCCTTGTCTTTGAGAAATTTCAGTCTTATGGGAGAGTCAGTGAGATGAATTACACCAAACCACATTAGCAAAGCACTTTGGGACCAGAGCAGAGCAACCAGCTCTGCCTGTGGGATTCACGGAGGGCTTCACGGGGAAGCGACAGGATGATCCCCAAATGGT
Source organism: Smutsia gigantea (assembly GCA_032199065.1). Classification (NCBI taxonomy): domain Eukaryota; kingdom Metazoa; phylum Chordata; class Mammalia; order Pholidota; family Manidae; genus Smutsia; species Smutsia gigantea. Next base: position 29,392 of record JAVSCE010000973.1, read on the forward strand.
TTTTGTGATCATCTTGGCAGTATTGCTGCCAGCACTGGGGGGGCAGAGAATGTTGCAGAATGTGATGGCTTGAGGCTCATCTAACATAGCTTTATAGCATGGCTTAGGGGAAAGAATGGACCTGCTTTGGATCCCAGCTCTGCCAGGTACAAGATAGGTGGCCTGGAAAAAGTCATTTGATGTGTCTGTACCTCTGTTGCCCAGTTATAAAATGACAGTGATCTAACCTACCTCACAGGGCTACTGAGCATTAAGGGTTACCTGCACAGGCCTGGGTAAGTGGTATCTACCATTACAAAGCACTCAGTAAATATCTGTTGAAAAGTAAATATAAATATTTTCTCTGTATAGTAAATCTTTTAAAATTATATATAATGAGGTTGGATCCAGATGCTTATAGGATTTCTACCAATAGTCCTGAACACCATTGTTATCTGGGTGGATGGGGGTGGAGGCCGGCCTGATCAGCATTGTTTTGGGCCTGCATTAGAAATGAATGGGGCGAGATCTGGGTCAGCTCCCACAAGTTAGCTGTTAAAAAGTGTGTGTCTCGAGGTAATTGGGAAGCGATTTGGGGCTCTTAATTTTAAAATATCAGGAAGGAATTAATGGATACTGTAGACTCTGAGGTATGAGATGCACCCATCACAGTCTTGTGCCTGAAATGTCACTTGGTTCTTCTAAGTCAAATCTGACCCCAAGCCCCTCTTGGCCAGTCACATTGTGGAGAGCTGTCCGCCGACCTGTGTTCCACAAGAATCTGAGCACTTACATGGCGCCTCTAAAACCTGATGGGTCCCACCAAGAGCATGACAGCTGTTGAACATCCAAACTGGCTTCAGTCATTTTCCTCTGGCTTATCACCGTCCAACACATCCTGTCACCTTCTCAGGCCACTGTATGGAAACCAGGATGATCCTTGTGAAGAAACCAAGGGAACCTGGGCACATTCTCTGAAAATGGAGCGCTTTCAACAGTAGTTCACAGGGCGCATGTTGACATGGTGAGTGGTAAGGCTAGAGTGAAACTGGCAGAGAAAGCTGAGTGAAAACCCAGCCACTGGTTGGGGGCTCTTTCCCCTCCAGGGCCCCCCAGCCAACAGCAGAGCCCATCCACGGCCTCCCTGACTGGAGACCAGGCTCTCCTCCCGCATGCCCGGCCTACCTCTCCTGCTTCCCACTTGCCAGGCCCAGACCCCACCGCTCTCTCCAGGCAGTTCAGCTGTTTGTGGAAAGGCTTCTGAAAACAAAGCCCTTTGATTCTGCTCTGTTTGCAAAAGGAGCCCCCATTGCCTGGGACTCAAATAGTTTGCCCCTTTGAGGAGGGGTGGGTGGTGAGGAGGACAGGAGGAGTTACTTTGTTTTCTGTTTCAACAGCAGTGAGAATAATAAAAATAATGATTAAAAAAATTAGTCTATAAACCATCTTGCTAGGCAGAGAGGAAACCTCTCATTTTCAAGGTATATCCGTGTTGTAAAATGTTTTACCGTGGAGAGCTAGGCAGCAAAGGTGCCATGAATCCCATGGGTCTTCCTCAACAGACTGCCCCACTCCAGGGATCGCCTCTCCCCCTCATTATTCTGAAATCCAGGACATCATTTCATCCCGTCCATAATCATTTCAGCATGTATATTTAAAGATAAGGATTGTTTTTTTAAAAAAACCCCACAACCACAATGCTGTTATCAGCCCTAAAAAATGATTGCTTAATGTCATCAAATATCCAGCCAGTAGCCAAATGATCGATTTTCCCATAAACATAATGAGTGTCTTTAAAAAAATGTTTGAATTAGAAGTCAAGCAAGATTGTATTGTGATTGGTTGATATGTTTTTTAAGTTTCCTTTAATGGATAATTTTTGCCTCCGATGTGTTCTTTTTTTGCCTTGACACTCATTTATTGAGTAAACCAAGCTGTTTGTCCTACAGAGTTTCCCACAGGCTGGATCTTTCTGGCTCTATCCGCATGGCACATGAAACTGAACATGTTCCTCTGTCCTCTCTGATCAGGAAATTAGTAGTTGGATCTAGGCTTGGTTTGATTTGGGGAGGGCGATATTACTTTATAGATTTTGTGTCCTTCCATCAGGAAATACATGATATCTGGTTGTGTGTCTGATGTCAGTATTGTTGTTGATGAATGCTATTTTATTAATACATTAGGGACTGCAAGGTGATGATTAATTCCATCATTGCTTGTTCATTTATTAAATTCTCTTTAAAGAAAACTGTTCCTTAGCTACTATTTGGTTACACAGTGGTATAGTTCTATAAGAAAGGCAGGATAAATGTTTGAATATTTTCTTTGTTTACCAGTTTTCAAAATAATTTGGTTTCTGTGACATCTCTGATATAAAATGTGATCCCACTCTTCAACACCAAACGCAATGGTGTATTTTTTCCCTGCATGTATGTATAACAGTAACAATATTATACCTAGCAGTAATAGTAGTGTGACTTCATTCAGGTACCCAGACCTGATTCCAGGTTGTTAAAGTATGGGAGGGGTCTTCTTACACATACTTAAACAATTCTCGAACACCATAGGGTGTCTAAGAACTCAAATCAATTCTGATGCTATTTGCCCAGAGACAGCACCAGATTCCTCAGGTTAATGGCTCCATCCTACAAGACTGCCCTCCACCCGCAACTCCAGACGCCAGTCACAAGCCCCAGGCAGTTACCAGTGCTGCTGACCTACTGGCTACAGATTGGAGGTTCCCACAACCTCCCTTTAGTTTAGGTTCGATTAATTTGCTAGAGCCGCTCACAGAACTCAGGAAAACCCTTATGTTTACCAGTTTAATAAAGGATACTATGAAGGATACAAGTTAACAGCCAGATGAAGAGAAACATAGGGCAAGGTCCCAAATAAAGGAGCTTCTATCCTCGTGGAGTGTGGGGCCTGGCTCAGCGGCAGGTGGAGGCATCCTGGTTCCCCAAGCATAGAAGCTTTCTCCGACCAAGAAGCAGGATCTAACCCAGTAAAGAAGGTAGAGCAGAGCAGAGAGTGTGCGAGCTCTTTTCCTGGGTTTTGTGAGGGCTTCACTGCATAGTCATTATTGACTAAATTACTGGCCATTGGCTGATTCAGCCCCCAGCCCCTGCCCTTGGGTGGGGGGTCCAAAAGTTTCATTAACATGACGAAACATCCGTTTCACCTTTAAGACTGCAGGAACTGTGAAGACCAAATATACCTGGGAAATGAGAATGACCAAATATGTATTTATTATAACTCATTACATCACAGTTTCCTTGCACTCTCTAACAGTGACCAAATAGTTTTTGTATGCATTTTGGCATCATTATAAACTTATGAATATTTGGTATGTTTCAATCCATTGTAGCTTTTGTTCTTATTGATGCTCATAGGATCCCATTTGGTTATTAGAAGCTTCTTCAGGTTGTCTTCTGAGTGCTTCCTGGGTATATGGTATATGATGTTTTAAGTTCATCTTGTACAATATTTAGTTTTTAATGACATGTCAATTTCTAGTGATCTGAAATCAGGGAACAGTGGACCTTTTCTAATGATGTGTTAGTCAGTAAGTAGAGGTAGAAAAGTTTGGTTTGTGTTAGAGATTTATAGGTCCTGTCACCTGCTTTTCCATCACAGTTCTACACATTGGTGCACAGACACACAACTACTGGTTAAATGGGAATCAAAGAAATCTTTAGGATAGTTTGTGAGGAGCCTAATGTCTCCTGACTCTAGAAGTGAGACTGGAAACTGCAGCCGGAACCTGAGGCCAAATTGTGGGCCTCCTATTTCTCAAGACAGTATTCACCTATGGGAAAAATAGTATATGTAGAAACCTCTGAGTCTATTGTTATTATCGGTGAAATAAATGACTTATATCCAGTGGCAGGAGGGTTCATAGGTTACCTTATCTTCCTGTTTGTTGGTAGAAAAAAAAAATACAGGAGAGGAAGCCCAGTACGGACTTCTACAAAAAAATGGTAAAAGGTGGTGAAAGCTCAACATGTGTCCTTGTCTGTGGCCAATGAAACTGGTTTTCCTCATAAGGGAAGGACCAAGGGGCAGTTGGAGGGGCTTGAACTGTTGACCCTAGTACTCTACCCCAAAATGGAGGCGGGGTTCACGGTTGTTAGGAGCGTGAGACAGAGGAAGGATGTCTGTGAACCGTTGCTTGGCCTGGAACTCCCTGATACCAGGAGCTGGATCCACTGAAGGGAAGGTGAGGAGAAGGCCTCATCTTGAGCAGCTGCTACTGGAGGCTGGCAAGAAGGCTATTGCCAAACAAGTCACGCTCTTGGTCTACAAGGTGTACACATGGACCTGAGGAGGAGGGTGCGTTCAGGGATAGGACAGAGTAAAAAGGGGCAGGAGAGGCAATAGACTGAATATACAGAGCCAGAGACGATGACCAATCGGCTCAAGGTATCTTTGGGGAACATTGGAAATAAGGGGTTTTTGCTTTGATGGAGAGGGTGGGGACACAGGAGAAGAACCTAATGATGGGGAACAACCAAACTTATGTTACTTTGGAAGTACCTTTGCAAGGCACTGATCACCAATTTAGGTGATGAAAAAAGGACTTTCTGTTAAGAAATTTCAACATCAAAAGAATAGGACCCCCGTATATCCATTACCCATTAATATGCAGCCAATCTTGCTTTATGTGGTCCCCTCCACACACAGTCCTCACACTTCCACCCTCACCCCCGCTGGGTTACTTAAAAACAAATTCCTGACATCATGTCATTCCATCTGTAAGGGCTTTGATAATATCTTTAACAAATAAGGACCCCTTCCCTTTTTTTTCCATGCAACCAGGAACTGTTATTATAATTTAAAAAATTAACAAATCTTTAACATCATCTAATACATAATTGTTGTTCAAATTTCCATGATTATCTCATAAATACTTTTACTATTGGTTTATACCAGTTAGGATCCAAACAAGGTCCGTACATTACACTTGACTGATGTGTCTTTTAATCTATAATACTCCACTCCCCTGTGTTCTTGCCATTTATTGATTGAGAAGCCTGATTGGTGCTATAGAATTTTCCACATTTTGGATTTGTCTGATTGCATTTCTTTGGTGTTGTTTGACATTTTCCTCTATTTCCTGTTTTTCCTATAGACCAGTTGTTAAATCTAGAAGCTAGATAACTTCAAGGTCAGTTTGATTTTTGTTTTTGCTTCATTGCAGATCAACTTCATTGGAGATGGTGTACTTTTATTGCTTTCCCTGGGGGAGGTAATAATGTCTGAATTGTCTCTCTGTTCATCACTTGCTCAGATTCAGTTGCTGTTCACTTGATCCAGCCAACATGAATTCCCCATCACCCTTCTCCTAATACTTGCCTATAACATTGTCTTATTAGGAGTTGCGAAATGGTGTTTAAAAAAAATTCTATCATGCCTTCTGCATTTTTGTGCTAGAATTCCTCTATTAAGGATAATTTTCTTCACTTGGACTATTTGGTTTCTTTGAAATGCAGGTTGTGAAGCAAGGGTACAGCAGTTTGCTTGGTTCTTTTAATTTTTCAAAAGAAATATTTCTTGGTTTATTTTAAAACATGAATTTTACTCCTATAATTGTTTGTGTTACAAGGTGGGGATTGAAATTGCCTGTGCCCTTATCAGAAGTATCAGCCCCCATTTGGCATGTATGCTAGCCAAAGATGCACTGGGCAACATTCCTCTCACCTTATTTTCTGTGATTTATGGTGTTTGCATTAGCAGTTACTCTGCTATTTTTGTCACAGTGAATCTTTTTCTTGTGTGGGTGGAAGTGAAATGTTTGGACTTGACTTAAGAAAGCTGCTTCAGATTGATAAAATAGGTTTCAAATATAGGGTTATAAGGAAAAAGATGATTGAGAGTAGCTATAAATGATAATAGTACAAGAATTTATAATCTGAATATTATTTCCAACTAAACACAATAGTCAACTAATACACATAATATTTTAATATATTTTGATCTTTAATATATTAATATATTTAAAGTACATGTTTTAAAATAAGAAAACCACTCATATAACTCAGATTTACAACTTGTAATTTCTGTTTCTTCCATTTTAAATTTGGTCATTCAACAACACACACTGGGTACCACTGAATTTGGAGTTGCAAGCCAAGTAGAAATTTAGTTAATTTCTATGATAATGAGATTTAGTCAGATAATTAAAAAAAAATCTCTTAGTCTAGGAATTAGGAATTCATATGACATGGGAAAGTTATTTCTAGACAGTTGTAACCTAACTCCAAAAAAAGGTTGCATTTCTAAATTCCTTATGGATGTTATGCAAATACCTGTCTTAACATCATGGGCTGGGGTCCTGGGATCAGCGGAACAATGGGGAGTTGGGTGGGCGGGTATCAGCACTGACTACAGAGAGAAGAGGAAAGCATGGATCCAAAGGTGGACATGAGGCCCGGTCAATAATTGTTGAGGCATGCTGGGAGGGAGGTGATCAGGGGCTATTCCACTGTCTGGATATGGGGGCCGTGGAACCTACAGGGTGCCGTGCCCAGGGAGGTCAGCATAGGAAGTTTTATTGACTTTATGTTCCTGCATAATTGCAAAAGTAAAGGTGGAGGCAAGAGTCAGTATGTGGAAAAAGAAATGTGTGTGCATTCATGTGACAGAGTTTACAATGCCAAGTCCGGGGCAGGCTGTTCGCTGGCCCAAGCCCCTCATCTCTGTTCTCCTTTCATAAACACGAAATTAAAGGCTACTCCAAATCTTTACAACTCTGCTTCTAGCTCCTATCCCGCCCCCTCCCCCTCCTCCCCCAGCCTTCTGTTCTGATTGGAGGACTTGGCCTGTGATTTGACAGAGAAGGTAAACACCTTTAGGTGTCCCAAATCAAAGACCGAGTGACACCTTTAAGGTCGGGGCCAGGGCCAGGAAGTGAGGCTCTCCCCTCTCCTTCCTTAGCTCACCCCTTCGCCTCCCTCCACCACTCAGGCACCTGTGGCCCCAGTGCCTTCATCACTCTGTTGAAGCTGCTGGGCGGGGTCACTGCTGACCCACAGCTGCCAACTCCAGGAGCCTCGGTGCAGTCCTTCGCCAGTTTGAATTCCCTGCTGCCTCAGATGCTTCTTGGATTCAAAATATACTCTTGGGACTCTCTCCTTTCTTTTTGATTACTGCTTCTTTCCTCGGATTGGGGCCTCTTTCTATTCCCCTCCTCAATTATCAGTGTCCCTAGGATCCTAGCCTTAGCTCTTCTTGTTATCCTCTCTCCACAGGGCCTCATTCACCACCATGAGCCCGTCCACCACTTAGCAGCTGAGGGCTCCCAGCTCCACACCTCAGGATTCAGCCTCTGGCTAAGGCATTCGCCAGCTCACGTCCTGCCAGGCCTCTTCCTCCTCTCCCTCAACTGCCATGTTTGCCCAGCTGAGACCACATGCATCATCACTGAGGGCCTGTCCCTTCCACTTTCCTCCTAAACACCCCAGGGGCCTTTAGCATCTTCTCCTTCCCTGACAACTGCAGTTGTCTCCTGCCTCTCTACCCAGTCCAATTTGTTCTTCATGTGCTTCCAGAAGCACTGTTCCAAGTACACTGCCATGGGATGTGTGTGTGTGTGTGTGTGTGTGTAGGGGGGGGCGGAGGGGGGGTTTGCCAAAAGTAGACCCTGGGACAAGGATTGTGGTATAGCTGGTTTATTTGGGAGGTGATCCCAGGAAACAATACTGTGGGGGTGGGGAAGTGAGATGTGCAAGGGGAGCCAGCCAGTATGGGGTGTGCTACCAAGCCAGTTACCAATGTGGGTAAATGGGCAGTGTCCTGCTGAGGAGCTAGCAGTCATTAAGGAATATATGCCTCAGGTTTATCTTGCCTGAGGAGTGAGGGGGCTGGGATATTTATACTCCCAAGTCCCAACAGGCGTTGGTTGGGCCTGGGGAGAGGTGTCAGTCCTATAGTGGGTCCTGCCTCTCCTGCAGCGCTTGGAAGCAGGGAGCCTGTGAAGCCCTCAGATGATGGGAGGCAGGCCAGCTATTAAAGTGGTAAGGCCCAGGAGGCTATATGAGGGGCATGAATAATGTTTGCCTCATTACCTTCCTGCTTCAAAGCCCCCATGGTCCCCTCACTGCTCACAGCCCACCTCTCCGGCCTGCTCCCCTACCCTGCCCTGGGAACCTTTCCTTGCAAGCAGGCTGGGTGCTCAGCCTTTTCCTGAAGTCAAGGGCTCGCATGCTGCCATTCCTTCACATGTGGTGTTCTTGCCTCCCCATCATCCTTCTTACAAAACTGAAATTCTGTACCCTTTTAACAGCAAATCCCCATACCCCATACCCCCTATCCCCTGGTAAGCACCATTTCTGTTTCTATAAATATGGCTACTCTTGATAACTCACATAAACAGAATCATACAGTATTTGTCTTTTCTGTGACTGACTCATTTCTTGGCATAATGTCCCTAGATCCATCCATGTAGCCTGTGATAAGATTTTCTTCCTTTTTAAGGCTCAGTTGTATTCCATTGTACATACATAGCACATTTTGTTTGCCCATTCATCTGTCAATGGACACTTGGTTGCTACCATCTTTGGCTATTGTGGATAGTTTTGCTATGAACAAGGATATGCAATTGTTTCTTTGAAATCCTGTTTTGTGTTCTTTTTGTATATATACCCAGAAGTGGGACTACTGGATCATATGGTAGTCATAGTTGTAATTTTTTGGAAATGCCATGCTCTTTTTCCATATTGGTTACAGTATTTTACAGTCCCACCAACAGTGCACAGGTTTCCAATTTTTCCATATCTTTGCCAACACTTGCTATTTTCTGTTTTTTTGATAGTAGCCATCCTAGTGAGTGGTTTGACTTGCATTTCTTTGATAATTAGTGATGTTGCTCATCTTTTCATTTGCCTGTTGGCCATCTGTATATCATCTTTTGGAGAAATGTCTAATCAAGTTCCTTGCACATTTTTAAATAGGGTCATTTGATTTTTTTGTTGTTGACTTGGAGGGTTCTTATGTGGTCTGGATATTAACCCCTTATCGGATGTAAGATTTACAAACACTTTCTCCCATTTTATAGGTGTCTTTTCACCCTGCTGATTTTCATGCACAGAAGTTTTTAAGTTTGATGTAGTCCCCCACTTATATGTTTTTGCCTGTGCTGGGCATGTTCATGGGACATGTTTGAGTCATACTGTTCCGTGGCTTGTGGCCACAGAAGGGCAACAAGAGGAAATATCCAGGGACTACTCACCCTCTGGAGCCCTGCCATCTTTTCTTAAAAGGCTGTTGAACTGACACAGTCAAAGAGGTTTGCTAGGAGCTATTCACATTAAGATGGGAGGGAAAACGCTTCTTTTTAGGACAAAACTTCCACCAAGTCTGCCGCAATAAACCAGCCAACAGAGTGTTTAGAAAAAAGTGCACTTTCCCTCCCTTAACAGAAATAACAGCAAATAACTGTGTGTGCAAACTTGTAAAAACCTTGCTACACAATCAGAGGGCTGAACCTGCTAATAAATACATCCTGGGAAAGCAAAGGCCAAGGAATGCATACTTTGCTGCTAAAAATTAACTGTATAATTTACTTTTTGGCTATAGGGAATGAGAAGAAAGCTGCAAAGACATAAGGAAGGCAGCAGGAGATGACCTTTTGTCTATTGTCGCCCCGGTCCTGGGTGTTTGTCTAGTGCTCGTGTGTACTGAGTTGAGATCGCCAAGCACATGTGGGCAGGTTGGTTCCACAAACCAAGGGCGACCTGCAGGGGACAGCGGCGCCCAAGCCTCTTCCCGTCTGCTGACCGCGCAGCCAAGTGCTTGATTGTAAAGAAACTTATGGCTCCCTCAGCCCCTCAGCCTCCCACAGGCCATTTGCAGAACAGGTGGTGCTAAGGACAATTTCTTAATAGTGCACTTGAATTTTTCTAGGGCTCCAAAAGTTAATAGGTTACTGAAGGCTATTATTTGGGAGGTGACTGTCTTTTCATTTCATGGTATCTATGGATTTTGGCTTTCTTGCCTCTTAAAAATATTTCCAAGGCCTACCCTCTTTGTCTTTCTCTGCCCTTTCACGAAAGACAGCTTTTTCCTTCTGACTTTGAAATTTCCTGTATGAGCAACATAACACCTTTTGTACCTGAGCCCATCCAAGGGAGGGCTAGGGACTTCTTTTTTTTTTTTTAATATAATTTATTTTATTATCATTAATTTACAATTACATGTGCAATATTACGATTATTAAACTACCCCTTCATCAGGTCCCCCCCACCAACCCCATTACAGTCACTGTCCATCAGCGTAGTGAGATGCTATAGAATCACTACTTGTCTTCTCTGAGTTGTACTGCCCTCCCCGTGCCCCCCCAACATTACATCTGCTAATCGTAATGCCCCTTTTTCCCTCTTATCCCTCCCTTCCCGCCCATTTTCCCCAGTCCCTTTCCCTTTGGTAACTATTAGTCCGTTCTTGGGTTCTGTGAGTCTGCTGCTGTTTTGTTCCTTCAGTATTTTTTCTTTGTTCTTATACTCCACATATGAGTGAAATCATTTGATACTTGTCTTTTTCGGCTTGGCTTATTTCACTGAGCATAATACCCTCTAGCTCCATCCATGTTGTTGCAAATGGTAGGATTTGTTTTCTTCTTATGGCTGAATAATATTCCATTGTGTATATGTACCACATCTTCTTTATCCATTCATCTACTGATGGACACTTAGGTTGCTTCCATTTCTTGGCTATTGTAAATAGTGCTGCAATAAACATAGGGGTGCATATGTCTTTTTCAAACTGGGCTGCTGCATTCTTAGGGTAAATTCCTAGGAGTGGAATTCCTGGGTCAAATGGTATTTCTATTTTGAGTTTTTTGAGGAACCTCCATACTGCTTTCCACAATGGTTGAACTAATTTGCATTCCCACCAGCAGTGTAGGAGGGTTCCCTTTTCTCCACATCCTCGCCAACATTTGTTGTTGTTTGTGTTTTGGATGTTGGCCATCCTCACTGGTGTGAGGTGATATCTCATTGTGGTTTTAATCTGCATTTCTCTGATGATTAGCGATGTGGAGCATCTTTTCATGTGCCTGTTGGCCATCTGAATTTCTTCTTTAGAGAAGTGTCTATTCATGTCCTCTGCCCATTTCTTAATTGGATTATTTGCTTTCTGTTTGTTAAGGTGCATGAGTTCTTTATATATTTTGGATGTCAACCCTTTATCAGATACGTTTTTTATGAATATATTCTCCCATACTGTATGATGTCTTTTTGTTCTACTGATGGTGTCCTTGGCTGTACAGAAGCTTTTCAGCTTGATATAGTCCCACTTGTTCATTTTTGCTTTTGTTTCCCTTGCCCGGGGAGATATGTTCATGAAGAAGTTGCTCATGTTTATGTCCAAGAGATTTTTGCCTATGTTTTTTTCTAAGAGTTTTATGGTTTCATGACTTACATTCAAGTCTTTGATCCACCTTGAGTTTACCTTTGTGTATGGGGCTAGACAGTAGTCCAGTTTCATTCTCTTACATGTAGCTGTCCAGTTTTTCCAACACCAGCTGCTGAAGAGGCTGTCATCTCCCCATTGTATATCCAAGGCACTTTTATCAAATATTAATTGACTGTATATGTTTGGGTTAATGTTTGGATTTTCTATTCTGTTCCACTGGTCTGGGTCTGTTTTTGTGCCAATACCAAATTGTCTTGATTACTGTGGCTTTGTAGTAGAGCTTGAAGTCAGGGAGCATAATTCCACCTGTTTTATTCCTCCTTATCAGGATTGCTTTGGCTATTCGGGGTCTTTTGTGGTTCCATATGAATTTTAGAATTATTTGTTCCAGTTCATTGAAGAAAGCTGTTGGTAGTTTGATAGGGATTGCATTGAATCTGTAGATTGCTTTAGGTAGTATAGCCATTTTGACAATATTTATTCTTCCTAGCATGGGATGCATTTCCATTTGTTAGTGTCCTCTTTAATTTCTCTTAGGAGTGTCTTGTAGTTTTCAGGGTACAGGTCTTTCACTTTCTTCGTTAGGTTTATTCCTAGGTATTTTATTCTTTTTGATGCAATTGTGAATGGAATTGTTTTTCTGATTTCTCTTTCTGTTAGTTCATCATTACTGTATAGGAAAGCAACAGATTTCTGTGTGTTAATTTTGTATCCTGCAACTTTGCTGAATTCAGATATTAGTTCTAGTAGTTTTGGAATGGAATCTTTAGGGTTTTTTATGTACAGTATCATGTCATCTGCAAATAGTGACAATTTGACTTCTTCTTTAGCAATCTGGATGCCTTGTATGTCTTTGTTTTGTCTGATTGCTGTGGCTAAGACCTCCAGTACTATGTTGAATAACAGTGGAGAGAGTGGGCATCCTTGTCTTGTTCCCGATCTTAGATGAAAAGCTTTCAGCGTCTCGCCGTTAAGTATGATGTTAGCTGTCGGTTTGTCATATACAGCCTTTATGATGTTGAGGTACTTGCCCTCTATACCCATTTTGTTGAGAGTTTTAATCAGGAATGGATGCTGAATTTTGTCAAATGCTTTTTCAGCATCTATGGAGATGATCATGTGGTTTTTGTTCTTCTTTTTGTTGATGTGGTGGATGATGTTGATGGATTTTCGAATGTTGTACCATCCTTGCATCCCTGGGATGAATCCCACTTGATCATGGTGTATGATCCTCTTGATGTATTTTTGAATTCGGTTTGCTAATATTTTGTTGAGTATTTTTGCATCTACGTTCATCAGGGATATTGGTCTGTAATTTTCTTTTTTGGTGAGGTCTTTGCCCGGTTTTGGTATTAGAGTGATGCTGGCTTCATAGAATGAGTTTGGAAGTATTCCCTCCTCTTCTATTTTTTGGAAAACTTTAAGGAGAATCGGTGTTATTTCTTCTCTATATGTCTGGTAGAATTCAGAGGTGAATCCATCAGGCCCAGGGGTTTTGTTCTTGGGTAGTTTTTTGATTACCAATTCGATTTCGTCACTGGTGATTGGTCTGTTTAGTTTTTCTGTTTCTTGCTTGGTCAGTCTTGGAAGGTTGTATTTTTCTAAGAAGTTGTCCATTTCTTCTATGTTTTCCAGCTTGTTAGCATATAGATTCTCATAATATTCTCTTATGATTCTTTGTATTTCTGTGGGGTCCGTCGTGATTTTTTCCTTTCTCATTTCTGACTGTGTTTATGTGTGTAGATTCTCTTTTTCTCTTAATGAGTCTGGCTAGGGGTTTATCTATTTTGTTTATTTTTTCAAAGAACCAGCTCTTGGTTTTATTGATTTTTTCTATTGTTTTATTCTTCTCAATTTTATTTATTTCTTCTCTAATCTTTATTATGTCCCTCCTTCTGGTGACTTTGGGCCTCATTTGTTCTTCTTTTTCCAATTTCAGTAATTGTGTCTTTAGACTATTCATTTGGGAATGTTCTTCCTTCTTTAAATAGGCCTGGATTGCAATATACTTTCCTCTTAGAACTGCCTTTGCTGCGTCCCACAGAAGTTGTGGCTTTGTGTTGTTGTTGTCATTAGTCTCCATATATTCTTTGATTTCTGTTTTGATTTGGTCGTTAACCCATTGATTAATTAGGAGAGTGTTGTTAAGTCTCCATGTATTTGTGAGCCTTTTTGATTTCTTTCTAAAATTTATTTCTAGTTTTATACCTTGGTGATCTGAGAAGTTGGTTGGTAGGATTTCAATATTTTTGAAATTACTGAGGTTCTTTTTGTGGCCTAGTATGTGGTCTATTCTGGAAAATGTTCCATGTGCACTTGAGAAGAATGTGTATCCTGTTGCTTTTGGGTGTAGAGTTCTGTAGATGTCTGTTAGGTCCATCTGTTCTAGTGTGTTGTTCAGTGCCTCTGTGTCTTTACTTATTTTCTGTCTGGTTGATCTGTCCTCTGGAGTGAGTGGTGTGTTGAAGTCTCCTAAGATGAATGCATTGCTGTCTATTTCCTCCTTTAATTCTGTTAGTATTTGTCTCACATATGTTGTGGCTCCTGTGTTGGGTGCGTATATATTTATAATGGTTATATCTTCTTGTTGGACTGACCCCTTTATCATTATGTAATGTCCTTCTTTATCTTTTGCTACTTTCTTCGTTTGAAGTCTATTTTGTCTGATACAAGTACTGCAACACCTGCTTTTTTCTCTTTGTTGTTTGCATGAAATATCTTTTTCCATCCCTTCACTTTTAGTCTGTGTATATCTTTGGATTTGAGGTGAGTTTCTTGTAGGCAGCATATAGATGGGTCTTGCTTTTTTATCCATTCTGTTACTCTGTGTCTTTTGATTGGTGCATTCAGTCCATTTACATTTAGGGTGATTATTGATAGGTATGTACTTATTGCCATTGCTGGCTTTAGATTCGTGGTTACCAAGGGTTCAAGGGTTGCTTCTTTACTATCTAACAATCTAACTTAACTTTCTTGTTAAGTTATTGTAAACACAGTCTGATCTTTCTTTCTTTCTCTTCCTTCTTATTCCTCCTCCTCCATTCTTTCTATAATAGGTGTTTTATTCTTTGCCTTTAGTTGGTATTTGGATGGTCTGCTTTCTTTGCTATGATTTTTTTTTTCCTCTGGTGACATCTTTTTAGCCTTAGGTGTGCTTCCATCTAGAGCAGTCCATTTAAGATATCCTGTAGTGGTGGTTTATGAGACGCAAATTCTCTTAACTTTCGTTTATCTGGAAATTGTTTAATCCCTCCATCATATTTAAATGATAATCGTGCTGGATATAATATTCTTGGTTCGAGGCCCTTCTGTTTCATAACGTTAAATATATCATGCCATTCTCTTCTGGCCTGTAAGGTTTCTGTTGAGAAGTCTGATGATAGTCTGATGGGTTTTCCTTTGTAGGTGATCTTTTTTCTCTCTCTAGCTGCCTTTAATACCCTGTCTTTATCTTTGATCTTTGCCATCTTAATTATTATGTGTCTTGGTGTTGTCTTCCTTGGGTCCCTTGTGTTGGGAGATCTATGAGCTTCGGTGGACTGCGAGACTACTTCCTTCCCCAGCGAGGGAAAGTTTTCAGCAATTATTTCTTCAAAGACACTTTCTATCCCTTTTTCTCTCTCTTCTTCCTCTGGTACTCCTATAATGCGAATATTGTTCCGTTTGGATTGGTCACACAGTTCTCTTAATATTCTTTCATTCCTAGAAATCCTTTTATCTCTCTCTGCCTCAGCTGCTCTGTACTCCTGTTCTCTGTTTTCTATTCCATTAACAGTCTCTTGCATCTCATCCATTCTGCTGTTAAGCCCGTCGATCGCTTGTCTGATTTCTGTATTGTCTTTCCTCAGTTCCCTCACTTCCTCCCTCAGCTCTTGCACATTTCTCTGTAGGTCCATCAGCATGGTTATGACTTTTATTCTAAATTCTTTTTCAGGGAGGCTGTGCATTTCCATCCCTTCAGACTCCCTCTCTGGGGTTGTCTGGTTGATTTTGGTCTGAACCATATTCCTCTGTCTTTTCATGGCTGTATAATTTGGTCACTGACAGTTGCCACGTATGTCAGCTGGGCTCTTTAAGACTTTAAAAAGAGAAAAAAAGAAAAAAAGAAAGAAAGAAAAAAAAGGAAAAAAAGAAGGAAAAGAAAAAACAAAAACAAAACAAAAAACAAAACAAAACAACCAAAAAAATGCCCACCGGACGTAGATTCTGTGGGAATGCTCTAGGTGGCGCTATTGCCCTACTATTCCACAGCTGTGACTGTGCCGCTCCGCAGGGCCCTTTATCGCTCTGGCAGGGGTGGGAACGAATAGGAGGCTGTTGATCTCAGTGAGAAGTGTTAAGTATGGCTACGCTTCCTCAGTCGCCAGCTAAGGCGTCTGAAACTCCCCAGGACTCCCCGCCTGCTGGGCTGAGTGTGCTGGGGCGATCCGGCTCCTCCGCTGGGCTCCTGTCTCTTTAAGACCGCTGAGGAAAGCGCGCACTTTTTTTTTTCCTTCCCGGAGCCGGCTGCAAGCACCCTGGCGCGTTCCCCGCTCAGATCCTGCCCCTCTGTCTCTCCAATCTCCGCTGCACTGCGCAATGTGGGTCAGCGCTCCCCGCGCAGATCACCGGGGCTGGCTACTTCGCGGGGTGTACTTCCACTCCCTCCCGGCTCTGGATCCTCTCCTCCCGCCGGTGCGCTGGGGTGGGGGAGGGCTCGGGTCCCGCCGGGTCGCGGCTCCGGATCTTACCCGCCTCTTGGGGTGCCGAGTCCTCTCGGGTGTAGTTGCACGCTGTGCGCTTTCCTGTGTATTCTCATCTCTCTTTTAGGAATAGATGTATTTTCTGTGTTTTCATAGATAAATATAGTGTTGGGAGGAGATTTCTGCCGCGGGCTAGGGACTTCTTGAAAGTCCTCTGGTCGACATCAGCCAATCTGAAAGATGTTACCACTATTGTTTTATGTGAATGACTCTTATTACTTTAATGATTTCATTTAAGGTCATCTTTTAAGATTCCTGGAGCTGAAAAGAGATGTCTCTAGCTAAGTGAGAGAAGGTTACTGAAAATTTTACTATATACGCATGTTCATATATTTAAAGAGATATGTGAAAATGTGATTTTAATACTTCTTTATACTTTTTTTTGCTGTGATAAAATACACATAACACAAAATTTACCATTTTAATCCGTTTATGCCTATAGTTCTGTGGCATTAACTACATTCACATTGTTATGCCGCTGTCACCACCACCCATCTCCAGAAGTTTATCATTCCAAACTGCCCTTTAAACAATGGCCCCTCATTCTTTGCTACACTTTTTTTGAGTATGATTTTTATAGTAAAAGCTTATGTTTTGCTGAATAGGATACACTTTATCTTGATCTTTATATAATGTTTGTTCTTTCTGCTCTGATACCGAGATTATTTTTACTGTGGAGCTTTCTCCCCTGAAGAGCTCTTCATAGTGTCTCACAAGTGAGCCGGCAAATGAGACATAACTGAAATGCCAATTTTATGAGGTTTCCACGTCCTCCCCCATAAAGACCCTGAGGAAGCTATGAAGAGTCTATGTGGAGTCACCTCCAGTAATCTTGACTCAGTGTGGAGGCTGTGGCCAGCAAGTTCTGTCCACTGCATGGACTGTGTCTTGCATTTACCCTCCTGTCTTCTCATTTTCTCATGTCTGATCAGTACCAGTTTCTAGGACCACTGTTTGATCTGCATTGTACGTGCACTATGGGAAATATAAAAGTGGAGAATGCAGTGATCACCTGGAACAGTAATGCAGTTTCTGGGGAAAAATGCAATGGAAGGACATGTCAGTCCTCCATTTAAAGCTGGATACACAAAACATGGTGATGTCTAAAATTAATATGCCACTTATGAACATAAAGTAAAGTAAGGACATTAGTATGTTCAAGTATGAAAACAGAACTGATTTCCAGAAATATGCTAGAGTAAAAATAATGATGTGAGCTTGCCACCTAACCGTCACCAGGCATTTACCACCTGCCAAACACCATGTGAGGCACCTTACTCACATTATCTCACTTAATCCTCATGAAAACCCTATAGTTAGTTACTGTTATTATCCACATTGTGCAGTGGAAAAACTGACACATGCAGAAGTGGGACTAGGCAGTCATGCAATGGGGATCCCGACCCAGGTCTACCTGACCACAGGGTCCAAGCCTGACACTGGCCACTGTTGTCCAGGTGTTTCTGGGACACCTTACACCATTGAAGATGTCCAGTCTGGGAAGGAAAGAGCTGACTTTGCACGTGCTATATTTTATTTTTTTTGAAGGGAAATTGAAAAGGGATCAATTTATTAAAAGGCTATTTCAGGGTTTTCTAACACTTGGGCTGTCCTGCCAATACACTCATTGGTATGTGCGCCAGGGCTCTTTTTAAAAATTGTCTTCCCAGGCCATCTCCGATCCTTCCGGTCTGCTTCTCCTGTGGAAACCATCCTGTGAAGTTTGGCGCTTGGCCAGAGGCCCGTTCCCACCCTTCTTCACACCAGGCTGAGAGCTTATTCAAGAGGAAATTCAGCAATGCTTGAAGAGCGTGCCTGCTTGTTTGGTAAAATCCGGTCCAGTTTTTTTATTTCTTAAAAATGTGTTAAAGGGAGTTGCTGCTAAGCAACCGATCTAAATTATTATTTTTTAAAATGATTGCCCACTCTTGAGTGATGACGAAGGAGGAAAGTTAATTCACCCACCGTCCAGTGTGGCAGAAAGGCCTGGGAGGTATGTCCAGAGACACAGCGTGTGGCCTTAGGTGGAGAAGCACAGTGGCAAGGGCCTGGTGACGATCCTTCCCCCCAGCCAGCTGGCCATCAGCTCTGACACATGTGCCTCACTGGTTCTTCACGCCTCGCTCGTTTGTTGGTCATCAGTGAGGTCCTTCCCTGGATGAGCACATGAAACTATGGAGCAAGGCTCCAAGACTGGTCCACAGAGCTTGCCTCGCAGGGCTCGCTGGCCAGTGAGAGAGACAGACCACAGCACCAGTGGTCAGTGCGCTGCTGGGCCCGAGGACAGAGCAACATCCCTGTCTGGGGAGCTAGCGATTAGGGGGTGACAGCTGAGCTATGCTTTAAAGGATGAATAAGACGTTTCCAGACAAGTGTTGGGGGCATGTGTTTCAGGTAGAAACAGCATTGCAGGGGCGCAAAACCAGCTGGATAGCTGAGGCCCCCCCAACAGATGTCGTAAACAAAGCGTCCTCTGGGAGGAAGAAGAAAGTGCCTGGGTCTCATGTTTATATTTATTTTATATTATTACTCCTGTATTATTTTATATAATCTTTATATTTTTCTAAAGCTCCCAGCCACCTTGAGTGGCTAAAACCTTTCTTTGTCTTAAACTATAGGCACAAAGATTAATGTTGTCAGAGTAGCATAAAAGCTGGTTGTCTGAACATATTTTATCAACTAAATACACAGCAGGACTGTATAATAAAGCCCTGGCTCTCCAGGCCCTTATTGTGTGCTGTGTGGTACAGAGTACTTTGTTTTTATCTCCCGTCTTGTGGCTGATACGTATAAAGCCAGGGATGATTTTATCTGACATTCAGAAATATCAATGTACAAGCTGCTAAGTCCTGCAAAGAAATGGTTGTTTTTCTTCATGCTTTTCAGCAATATTGAGAAAGTCCCGGGTGTATCCAGTGTCAAGCAATTTTCACAGCTTGTTGTTACTGAATCTGGGTTCCTTCTATTGGCAAATGATAACAGAACAACTAAAGCATGCCCACTTAATTTTAAATATGCTTCATATGCGAAATAATGGCTGTCAGGGAGGGGAATGGTCACTCAAGCCAAACTGCATTTATGGTATGTGAGAGTTACCAACATTTGAATACACTTGAAACTATGGGATTAGACTGCCCTGCTCCCTTTTTATATCACACTGGCAAATTAAAGATCCTAGAGTAAAAAAAAAAATCCAAGATCTGCCATGAGAAGGGAATTAGAATGAACTGTGGCACCTGCAGTGCATTTTTTGAGATTGAAACTGGACACCATTCTCTTCCAGGAAGAAAAGGGGCCCAGAACAATGTGTAGGCAGGTGGGCCGGGCCGGCCTGGTGAGGAAGGCAAAGGGGGTGGGTTGGTTTCCTGAATGCCCTCAAAGTTTACCCCATAGCTTCCTCTGGAGAAGTGGGAGAATCTTTCTTACCACCTTCTAGGGCTTTTTAGGAATAAATGAGAAACGCTTGGCTGGAAGACCTTTACTGTAAAATAATGATAATACTAGGTGGTGGAGCGCTTTGATTTTGTATATAATATACATAAAGAGAAATACATGTAATAATATACATAAAGAGAAAATTACGCCTGCATGAGGAGGGCTGATAAGCCCCTCAGCTAGGGAGAGGGGCCCGATTCCCTCACGGGATGAAGAGCAGTGCAGAGGGAGTAGAGGGCTGGGTGTCCCGGTGACTGACAGCTGTGAGATGCTGGCAGAGCACAGCACATGCCCTGGCTGTTATGTGGGGCGGGAGAATTCCTGTTTGCTAGAACCATTGATATTCCAGTGATCTGTTGGAACAAGATAGAAGTTATGGGTAGATATGACTTTTAGGTAAAATAGTTTCTCACTTTTGATGACTTTAATACAAGTGAAAGCATATGGTATTTGTCTTTCTCTGACTTAACTTCATTTGACATAATACCCTCTAGTCCTTTCATGTCACAAAGGGCAAGACTTCATTCTAAAAAAATCCCAGCTTTATAGATGTAGTTCACATACCATAAAATTCCACCTTATAAAGTGTACAATTCAGGGGCTGTTAGCATATTCACAGAGTTGTTTTGCTATCACTACTATCTAATTACAAACCATTTTCCTCATTCTGGAAAGACCCTGTACCCACTAGTGTTCCTCCCCACATCCTGTCTCCCATTCCTTCTGCCACCCTCCTTAATCTGCTTTCCACCTTTATGGCCATGTCTGTTCTGGACATTTCATATAAATGGGACTATATATTGTGTGGTCTATTGTGCCTGGCTTCTTTCACTTGGAGTATGTTTTAAAGGTTCATCCACCTTGCAGAGCATATCAATTTCATTCCTTTTATTCCTGAATCATAGTCCATTGTATGGACGGACCACATTTTGTTTATCTACCCGTTAGTTGACGGACCTTTGTGTAGTTCCCACTTTTGGGCTACTATGAATAGTGCTGCTGTGAAGATCGGTGATATTAGCCTGTTCTAAAAAGTGTCTTCACCACAAGTGAGGTAGGGCATTTCCCACTGGCTCTGTCCTGTCTTTGCACCCAGCCCCCTAGCTTTGTGCCAGGGGCCACTATAATGGTAGAAGTGCCATCAGCAGAGACAACAAAATATGTTTGAGACGTCTGCTTGATATCTCAGTGGAGATGTCAAAAGAGTTGGACATGGGGGGCTGGGGTCAGGTAAGAGGTCAGGGCTGGAGCTGTGAATCTGGGAGGCCCCAGGAAATGGGAAATGGACAGTATTCAGGGCCTTGAACCTGGAAGAGAACACCCAGAAGGGAGAGTAGATGGGAAGGGCACGGTGCAGGGAGGCTGGCAAATGCGACCAGCAGAAGGGGCCGGCGGGTGTGGGGTCCTGGCGGCAGGAGCTGGGTGAGGAGAGCTCAGGGGAGGGCCGCCAGCCTGCTGGAATAGGAAGGCACCCTGATCTTGGACTTGTGGCCTCCAGAACTGTGAGGAATTAGTGCTGTTTAAGCCTCCCAGACATGGTGGCTCATTGTGGGCAGCCACCCTGAGACAGGGACAGAAAATAGGTGGGAGACAGAATGCCAAGTCAGAGGAGAGAGAAAAAGGAAATGATTGTTGAGGGCTGGGGGAAGGAGGGACAGGGCATTAAAGGCTGGCGGAGGGTAGGGACTGGGTGCTGTTCTGCAGGCTGACACAATGACTTAACCTATTCATGTCCCGTGGCCACCATATCAAATTACCACAAACTTGATGGCTCAAAATAGAAATTTATTCTCTCAGTTTTGGAGGCCTTAGGTCCCAAATCAAGGAGCCAGCAGGGCCATGTGCTGTCCAGAGCTCTGGGGGAGGATCCCTCCTTGCCTATTCCAGCTTCTTGGGCCCCAGGAGCCCCCATGGCTGGGAGCAGTGTGGCTCCAGCCTGCACATGGACCCTCATGCGGCCTCTGCCCTGGCTTTCTCCTATGTGTCCGTGAGTCTCAGACCTCCCGTCTTCTCCTTTATGGACACCAGTCATTGGATTTAAGACTCACCCCAAGCTGAAGATGATCTCATCTCTAGGTCCTTATCATAATGACCTCTATAAAAACCCTATTTCCAAATAAGGTCCAATTCCAGGTAGGGGCATGTCCATGTGGGTGCCACTGCTATTCAATCCGCTAGGCACTTACCCTTATTTTGACTTAAGTGACATTCTCTAGAGGGAGAATTTCTTAGAAGTATTAGGCAACATTTAAGGCTCTTCTTTTGTTTTATGTTTTGCTTTGCAAAAGAAAAAGTAAAAGAAAGGGTCAGTAAGAAGATATTAAAAATCTGGAGTATTGCTGAGAAAAAAACAGGGCACTGTTTTCAGAGAACCGTGGAAGTTCTCTGTACTAACCTGGAAGTTAATACAAACCTATGGGAGCAATGAACATCTGGTTTCCTGTGATCTCACTGAATGGTGCCCCTGGGGAGTTCATAGTCTGATAGGAGAGAAAGACCTTCTCACAGGAAACCACGTGATGAGAAAGGAGCCCACACAGGGCAGCTGTGGGATTTGGGGAAGGAGATAATGCGTGCAGTTGGAGGGATCAGAGAACGGCTTCCTGGAGGAGGTGGCATTGAGCTGGACATTGTAGGAGAGAGGGCTGACTATGTGGTGGTAGGAGGAAGGCCACTCCAGGCAAAGGCAAAAACAGGCATGGGTGAGCTGTCATAGCGAGGGGTGTGGGGGGTGTGATGAGGGTGGGCTAAGTGCTCAGTTTGGTTGGATGTTAGAGGCTATGGAGGGAAGCAGTGGGATAACATGTGGAGAGGTGAAACGGGCTGGCTCACGGAGGCCTTGGAGGCCACGCAAAGGGGTTGGTTGTGCAGACCCACCATTCTCAGATGGGAGGATCGCACAGCCCAGAAGAGGGTGGTTTGAGAGTCTCCAGGGGTGGATATAGGTGGAAAGAGCTTCTCCAGAGGTCTGATGTGCCCCCTTGGAGCTTCCTGCGCAGGGACGGACACCCTAGACAATGGGAACCATTAAAGCTGCGAGCAGAGGAGCCGTTCCTCTGGGCTACTCGGAAGACTTAACGGGGGGGGGCAGAGGCAGGCAGAGTCCCAGGGGGACACTGGGTATGAGGAAATGAGTGCTGCCCAAGGAGAATGGCCTGGGGAGAGAAGAGACGACAGGAGCTGGCTCTGAGATTGGTCCATGAAGCTGGCTGAACTGCTGGCTCAGCGGGGCCGGGTTCAGTGGGAAAGCTTCTCCTCCTGGCTGCTTGCTCCCTACCCCCAGCCCATCCTAGAGCGTCGCTGTTGATGAGCTGATCAGGTGCACAGATGTGACGCAGAAGCTAATTTGTTCTCTGGTAGTACTCTTCTCCTGGTCTCTCACATATTGGGGCAGGACAGGGTGAGTATCCAAAGCCCCTTGTTTCTTCCATTTGAATGATGGGGAGATTGAAACATTCACCCGTCCCTTGATGACACAGCAGTTTTCAGCTCAAATGTCACCCTAGCAAGGAGCCTCCATCCTATGACATAATAATGCCCGCCCCACACTCTGTCCTCCTTGCCCTGCATTTAGCAAACCCTGCCATGTTTGTTTGTTTATTCACTTATTTCCAGTTTGTTTCTGCCTTTAAAATAAGTTCCAGGAGGGCAGGGCTTTTTCTGTTTGGTTCGTTGCTGCATTCCTACCATCCAGAACAGTGCCTAGCTTGTCTTAGGCACTCAATAAATGACTATTGAATGAATATGTTGAGACTTCTCACTTCTTAGGCAATGAATCAATCAGGAAACAGCAAGAGATTTAATACCAGGAACTAGGGTCTTGCAAAATCACTGTAAAGTTGGAGGGGCAAAGGGAAGGGAAAGCCACCATTAGCCGTCAGGCCCGCCATGAGCTTACAGAAGAACAGAAGTTTCTGAACCTGCAGGAACCATTGCCAAAGTCACATTTGCTGCAGCAGCACGAAGGAGATTCACTGGAAAATGCTGTGAGGCCTGAGAAAAAGTCATGTCTGCCATATTCACCTGCTCCTGATGGTGGAGAAACAGGATGACATGTATCCATTCCATCTTCCTAGTGTCACTTGAGTGCCTATCATTGGCACAGTCTACCCTGGAATCCTCCTGTTGGTATATTGGGGAATGTAGGTCCCTGGTGTCTGGCCTCTGCACTTAAGGGGGAATATGCAAGAATAGAGGATGGGGCTTGAATTCCCTCAGAGGCAGAAAATGTCCAACCTCTTTCCTCTTCTAGCTTTATACTCTTTTGGCAGAAGAATTTCTCCCTGAAAGAGACCAACGACGCAGACTGAGTGATTTCAAGTATTGGGATCTGTCAGATTTTGTTGCCCCTTATGGTAGGAATGCTCTGCCTCAGAGTCTCATAAGCTAAAATGTATGGAGCTATCTGTGTCCAGCACCGTACTAAGCCTCTTGTATAAATTACCTAACCTAGTCCTCATGAGGTAAACTTTACTATATACCCTCATTTTATGCATGAGGAATGGAGGCTCAGTAATTGGCCCAATGTTGTAGCTAGAATTTGAACCCAGGTTGTCTGACTGTGGAGCTTGAATTCTTTTTTTTTTTAAGGTTTTATTGATATACACTCTTATGAAGGTTTCACATGAAAAAACAATGTGGTGAATACTTTTACCCATATTAAGTCCCCACCCATACCCCAATGTAGTCACTGTCCATCACTGTAGTAAGATGCCACAGATTCACTGTTTGCCTTCTCTGTGCTACTCTGTTTTCCCCATGACCCCAGACACCATGTGTACTAAACATAATACCTTCAATCCCCATCTCCCTCCCTCCCCAACCACCCACCCACACCCCTCCCCTTTGGTAACCACTAGTCCCTTCTTGGAGTCTCTGAGTCTGCTGCTATTTTGTTCCTTCAGTTTTGCTTCGTTGTTATACTCCACAAATGAGGGAAATCATTTGGCACTTGTCTTTGTCCACCTGGCTTATTTCACTGAGCATAATATCCTCCGGCTCCATCCATGTTGTTGCAAATGGTAGGATTTGTTTCTTTCTTATGGCTGAATAGTATTCCATTGTGTATATGCACCACTTCTTCTTTATCCATTCATCTATTGACAGACACTTAGGTTGCTTCCATATCTTGGCTATTGTAAATAGTGCTGCGATAAACATAGGGGTGCATATGTCTTTTTGAATCTGAGAACTTGTATTCTTTGGGTAAATTCCAAGGAGTGGGATTGTCGGGTCAAATGGCATTTCTATTTTTAGTTTTTTGAGGAACCTCCATATTGTTTTCCACAATGGTTGAAATAGCTTACATTCCCACCAGCAGTGTAGGAGGGTTCCCCTTTCACTGCATCCTCACCAGCATTTGTTGTTCTTAGTCTTCTGGATGCTGGCCATCCTTACTGGTGTGAGGTGATACCTCATTGTGGTTTTAATTTGCATTTCCCTGTTGATTAGTGATATGGAGCATCTTTTCATGTGTCTGTTGGCCATCTGAGTTTCTTCTTTGGAGAATTGTCTCTTCATATCCTCTGCCTATTTTTTAATCAAGTTATTTGCTTTTTGGGTGTTGAGGTGTGTGAGTTCTTTATATATTTTGGATGTTAACCCCTTCTTGGATACATCATTTACAAATATATTCTCCCATACTGTAGGATGCCTTTTTGTTCTGTTGATGGTGTCCTTTGCCATACAGAAGCTTTTTAGTTTGATGTAGTCCCATGTGTTCATTTTTGCTTTTGTTTCCCTTGCTCGGGTAGATGTGTTCAGGAAGAAGTTGCTCATGCTTATATTCAGATTTTTGCCTATGTTGTCTTCTAAGAGTTTTATGGTTTCATGACTTACATTCAGGCCTTTGATTCATTTTGAGTTTACTTTTCTGTATGGGGTTAGAGAATAATCCAGTTTCATTGTCTTGCATTTAGCTGTCCAGTTTTGCCAACACCAGTTGTTGAAGAGGCTGTCATTTCCCCATTTGTATGTCCATGGCTCCTTTATCATATATTAATTGACCATATAAGACATATAAGGCCTCCGTGAGCCAGCCCGTTTCACCTCTCCACATGTTATCCCACTGCTTCTCTCCATAGCCTCTAACATCCAACCAAACTGAGCACTTACCCCACCTCTAAATTGTTTTCCCGATTTCTCTTTCTGCTAGTTCATTGTTATTATATAGGAATGCTACAGATTTCTATGTATTAGTTTTGTATCCTGCAACTTTGCTGAATTCAGATATTAGATCTAGTACTTTTGGAGTGGATTCTTTAGGGTTTTTTATGTACAATATCATGTCATCTGCAAACAGGGAGAGTTTGACTTCTTCCTTGCCAATCTGGATGCCTTTTATTTCTTTGTGTTGTCTGATTGCCGTGGCTAGGACCTCCAGTACTATGTTGAATAAAAGTGGGTAAAGTGGACATCCTTGTCTTGTTTCCAATTTAAGGGAAAGCTTTCAAATTCTCACTGTTAAGTATAATGTTGGCTGTGGGTTTGTCATATATGGCCTTTATTATATTGAGGTATTTGCCCTCTATACCCATTTTTTTGAGAGTTTTTATCATGAATGGATGTTGAATTTTGTCAAATGCTTTTTCAGCATCTATGGAGATGATCATGTGGTTTTTGTCCTTCTTTTTGTTGATGTGGTGGATGATGTTGATGGATTTTCAAATGTACTATCCTTGCATCCCTGGAATAAGTCCTACTTGATCATGATGGATGATCTTTTTGATGCATTTTTGAATTCGGTTTGCTAATATTTTGTTGAGTATTTTTGCATGTATGTTCATCAGGGATATTGGTCTATAATTTTCTTTTTTTGTGGTGTCTTTGCCAGGTTTTGGTATTAGAGTGATGCTGGCCTCATAGAATGAGTTTGGAAGTATTCCCTCTTCTTCTGTTGTTTGGAAAACTTTAAGGAGGATGGGTATGAGGTTTTCACTAAATGTTTGATAAAATTCAGTGGTAAAGCCATCTGGGGCAGGGGTTTTGTTCTTAGGTAGTTTTTTGATTACCAATTCAATTTTATTACTGGTAATTGGTCTATTCAGATTTTCTGTTTCTTCCTGGGTCAGCCTTGAAGGTTATATTTTTCTAGAAAGTTGTCCATTTCTTCCAGGTTATCCAGTTTGTTAGCATATAATTTTTCATAGTATTCTCTCATAATTCTTTGTATTTCTGTGGTGTCCATAGTGATTTTTCCTTTCTCATTTCTGATTCTGTTTGTGTAGACTCTCTTTTTTTCTTGATAAATCTGCCTAGGGGTTTATCTGTTTTGTTTATTTTCTCCAAGAATCAGCTCCTGCTTTCATTGATTCTTTCTATTGTTTTATTCTTCTCGATTTTATTTATTTCTGCTCTAATCTTTATTATGTCCCCCCTACTGACTTTGGGCCTCATTTGTTCTTCTTTTCCTAGTTTTGTTAATTGTAAGTTTAGACTGTTCATATAGGATTGTTCTTCTCTCCTGAGGTAGGCCTGTATTGCAATATACTTTCCTCTTAGCACGGCCTTCGCTGCATCCCATAGATTTTGTGGTGTTGAATTATTGTTGTCATTTCTCTCCATATATTGCTTGATCTCTGTTTTTATTTGGTCATTGATCCGTTGGTTATTTAGGAGCATGTTGTGAATCCTCCATGTGTTTGTGGGATTTTTCATTTTCTTTGCGTTATTTATTTCAAGTTTCATACCTTTGTGGTCTGAGAAACTGGTTGGTACAATTTCAATCTTTTTTAATTTACTGAGGCTCTTTTTGTGGCCTAGTATATGATCTATTCTTGAAAATGTTCCATGTGCACTTGAGAAGAATGTGTATTCTGCTACTTTTGGGTGTAGAGTTCTGTAGATGTCTGTTAGGTCCATCTGTTCTAATATGTTGTTCAGTGCTTCTGTCACGTTACTTATTTTCTGTCTGGTTGATCTATCCTTTGGAGTGAGTGGAGTGTTGACGTTTCCTAGAATGAATGCATTGCATTCTATTTACCCTTTTAATGCTGTTAGTATTTGTTTCACATATGTAGGTACTCCTGTGTTGGGTGCAAAGATATTTATAATGTTTATATCTTGTTGGATTGACCCCTTTATCATTAAATAATGTCCTTCTTTGTCTCTTGTGACTTTCTTTGTTTTAAGTCTATTTTGTCTGATAAAGTACTGCAACTCCTACTTTTTTCTCCCTATTAGTTGCATGAAATGTCTTTTTCCATCCCTTCACTTTTAGTCTGTGTATGTCTATGGGTTTAAAGCGAGTCTGTTGTAGGCAGCATATAGATGGGTCTTGTTTTTTTATCCATTCGGTGACTCTGTGTCTTTTGATTCATGCATTCAGACCATTTACATTTAGGGTGATTACCAATAGGTATGTAGTTATTGCCATTGCAGGCTGTAGATTCCTGGTTACTAAAGGTTCAAGGTTAACTTCCTTACTATCTAAGAGTCTAACTTAACTCACTGAATATACTGTTACAAACACAGTCTAAAGGTTCTTTTTTTCTCCTCCTTTTTCTTCCTACTCCATTCTTTATATATTAAGTATCATATTCTGGACTCTTTGCCTATCCCTTGATTGACTTTGGGGATAGTTTATTTAATTTTGCATTTGCTTAGTAATTAACTGTTCTACTTTCTTTACTGTGATTTTATTACCTCTGGTGACAGCTATTAAACCTTAGGGACACTTCCATCTATAGCAGCCCCTCCAAAATACACTGTATAGACGGTTTGTGGGAGGTAAATTCTCTCAGGTTTGCTTATCTGTAAATTGTTTAATCCCTCCTTCAAATTTAAATGATAACTTTTCCAGATAAATTATTCTTGGTTCGAGGCCCTTCTGCTTCATTGCATTAAATACGTCATGCCACTCCCTTCTGGCCTGTAAGGTTTCTGTTGAGAAGTCTGATGATAGCATGATGGGCTTTCCTTTGTATGTGATCTTATTTCTCTCTCCGGCTGCTCTTAATAGTCTGTCCTTATCCTTGATCTTTGCCATTTTAGTTACTATATGTCTTGGTGTTGTCTTCCTTGGGTCCCTTGTGTTGGGAGATCTGTGTGCCTCCATGGCCTGAGAGACCATCTCCTCTCCCAGATTGGGGAAGTTTTCAGCAATTACCTCCTCAAAGACACTTTCTATCCCTTTTTCTCTCTCTTCTTCTTCTGGTACCCCTATAATGTGAATATTGTTCCGTTTGGATTGGTCACACAGTTCTCTCAATATTCTTTCATTCTTAGAGTTCCTTTTTTCTCTCTGTGCCTCAGCTTCTTTGTATTCCTCTTCTGTAGTTTCTGTTTCATTTATCATCTCCTCTACCGTATGTATTCGGCTTTTAAAACTTTCCATTGTATGTTTCATTTCTGATACTGTGTTCCATAATGATTGGATCTCCGACTGGAATTCATCCGTGAGTTCTTGAATATTTTTCTTTACCTCCATGAGCATGTTAATGATTTTTGTTTTGAAATCCCTTTCAGGCAGATTCATGCGGTCGATTTCATTTGAATTGTTCTCAGGGGTGGTATTTATAAATTTACTTTGAATGAGGTTCCTTTGGCATTTCATATTTGTATATGGCATCCTCTAGTGCCCAGAAGTTCTACTCTCTGGAGGTGCTCAGCCCCAGAAGCAATATCAGGGGTTGCAGGGGATTGGTATTGGTGCCTGGGAGGAGGAAAGAGCTGTTTCCTGCTTCCCAGCTGCTATGCCTGACTCCACTGCCAGAACCAGTGGGCCGAGCACACAAGTATAAGCCTCTGTGCTTTGCGTTTGTAGTTGCTGTAGACGGGGCTTCCCTCTGGCTGGTCTAACTCCAGGGTAGGGTTTGCTGGTTTGTGAGCCAGGTGGGGCTGGCCGGGAGAAAGGCTCAGTAGGCTGCGTATCACGGAGGGGGTCCTTGGATCTCTGTAGCCAGCCAGGGAGCTGGAGCTCCTGAAGATCGTGAAAGTTCCCAACCTGCTGGGCAGAGTGCAGCTGGACAATTTTGTCTACCTGTCCTTTCTCCTGAGCAGTAAGCTCTGTGCGATCCTTGCCCGTGTAGCAGCCCTCTTGCTGTTAGGAAGTTTCTCAGACTGTCCACCTTTCTTTTGTCCCAGCACAGCCGAATATGGATCCCTGCTTTCCACAAGTGGCTGGAATCTCAGCCTCTCCAGGTATTCTGCCTGTCTTAGCTTTCCAACCCCCCTAGGCCATGGCTTTGCTCTGTTACCCTGCTTCGTGAGGTCTTCTCTTTTCTCCAGGTGTAGGCAGTTTGGCACAGTCCTCTTTCCTGTTGCTCTTTCAGGATTAGTTGTATTAATTATATTTTTGTATTATATGTGGTTTTAGGAGTAAGCCTCTGTCTCACCTCTCACACCGCCATCTTTTCGGAGCTTGAATTCTGGTTTTTTTTCGTATAATTTATTTTGGTATCATTAATCTACAATTACATGTGCAATATTATGGTTATTAAACTACCCCCTTCATCATGTCCCCCCACCAACCCCATTACAGTCACTGTCCATCCACGTAGTGAGATGCTATAGAATCACTACTTGTCTTCTCTGAGTTGTACAGCCCTCCCCGTGCCCCCCCAACATTACATCTGCTAATCGTAATGCCCCTTTTCCCCCCTTATCCCTCCCTTCCCACCCATCTTCCCCAGTCCCTTTCCCTTTAGTAACTATTAGTCCATTCTTGGGTTCTGTGAATCTGTTGCTGTTTTGTTCCTTCAGTTTTTTTTCTTTGTTCTTACACTCCACATATGAGGGAAATCATTTGGTACTTGTCTTTTTCAGCTTGGCTTATTTCACTGAGCATAATACCCTCTAGCTCCATCCATGTTGTTGCAAATGGTAGGATCTGTTTTCTTCTTCTAGTTGAATAATGTTCCATTGTGTATATGTACCACATCTTCTTTATCCATTCATCTACTTATGGACACTTAAGTTGCTTCCATTTCTTGGCTACTGGAAATAGTGCTGCTATAAACATAGGGGTGAATATGTCTTTTTCAAACTGGGCTGCTGCATTCTCAGGGTAAATTCCTAGGACTGGAATTCCTGGGTCAAATGGTATTTCTATTTTGAGTTTTTTGAGGAACCTCCATACTGCTTTCCACAATGGTTGAACTAATTTGCATTCCCACCAGCAGTGTAGGAGGGTTCCCTTTTCTCCACATCCTCGCCAACATTTGTTGTTGTTTGTGTTTTGGATGTTGGCCATCCTCACTGGTGTAGGTGATATCTCATTGTGGTTTTAATCTGCATTTCTCTGATGATTAGCGATGTGGAGCATCTTTTCATGTGCCTGTTGGCCATCTGAATTTCTTCTTTGGAGAAGTGTCTATTCATGTCCTCTGCCCATTTCTTAATTGGATTATTTGTTTTTGTTTGTTGAGGTGCATGAGTTCTTTATATATTTTGGATGTCAACCCCTTATCGGATATGTCATTTATGAATATATTCTCCCATACTGTAGGATGTCTTTTTGTTCTACTGATGGTGTCATTTGCTGTACAGAAGCTTTTCAGCTTGATATAGTCCCACTTGTTCATTTTTGCTTTTGTTTCCCTTGACCGGGGAGATATGTTCATGAAGAAGTCGCTCATGTTTATGTCCAAGAGATTTTTGCCTATGTTTTTTTCTAAGAGTTTTATGGTTTCATGACTTACATTCAGGTCTTTGATCCACCTTGAGTTTACCTTTGTGTATGGGGCTAGACAGTAGTCCAGTTTCATTCTCTTACATGTAGCTGTCCAGTTTTTCCAACACCAGCTGCTGAAGAGGCTGTCATCTCCCCATTGTATATCCAAGGCTCCTTTATCAAATATTAATTGACTGTATATGTTTGGGTTAATGTTTGGATTTTCTGTTCTGTTCCACTGATCTGTGGGTCTGTTTTTGTGCCAATACCAAATTGTCTTGATTACTGTAGCTTTGTAGTACAGCTTGAAGTCAGGGAGCATAATTCCCCCTGTTTTATTCCTCCTTCTTAGGATTGCTTTGGCTATTCGGGGTCTTTTGTGATTCCATATGAATTTTAGAATTATTTGTTCCAGTTCATTGAAGAAAGCTGTTGGTAGTTTGATAGGGATTGCATTGAATCTGTAGATTGCTTTAGGTAGTATAGCCATTTTGACAATATTTATTCTTCCTAGCCAAGAGCATGGGATGCATTTCCATTTGTTAGTGTCCTCTTTAATTTCTCTTAGGAGTGCCTTGTAGTTTTCAGAGTACAGGTCTTTCACTTCCTTCGTTAGGTTTATTCCTAGGTATTTTATTCTTTTTGATGCAATTGTGAATGGAATTGTTTTTCTGATTTCTCTTTCTGTTAGTTCATCGTTAGTGTATAGGAAAGCAACAGATTTCTGTGTGTTAATTTTGTATCCTACAACTTTGCTGAATTCAGAAATTAGTTCTAGTAGTTTTGGAGTGGAGCCTTTAGGGTTTTTTATGTACAATATCATGTCATCCGCAGATAGTGACAGTTTCACTTCTTCTTTACCAATCTGGATGCCTTGTATTTCTTTGTTTTGTCTGATTGCTGTGGCTAGGACCTCCAGTACTATGTTGAATAACAGTGGAGAGAGTGGGCATCCCTGTCTTGTTCCCGATCTTGGATGAAAAGGTTTCAGCTTCTCGCTGTTATGTATGATGTTAGCTCTGGGTTTGTCATGTATAGCCTTTATGATGTTGAGGTACTTGCCGTCTATACCCATTTTGTTGAGAGATTTAATCATGAATGGATGCTGAATATTGTGAAATGCTTTTTCAGCATCTATGGAGATGATCATGTGGTTTTTGTTCTTCTTTTTGTTGATGTGGTGGATGATGTTGATGGATTTTCGAATGTTGTACCATCCTTGCATCCCTGGGATGACTCCCACTTGATCATGGTGTATGATCCTCTTGATGTATTTTCGAATTCGGTTTGCTAATATTTTGTGTATTTTTGCATCTACGTTCATAAGGGATATTGGTCTGTAATTTTCTTTTTTGGTGAGGTCTTTGCCCGGTTTTGGTATTGGGGTGATGCTGGCTTCATAGAATGAGTTTGGAAGTATTCCGTCCTCTTCTATTTTTTGGAAAACTTTAAGTAGAATGGGTGTCATTTCTTCTTTGTATGTCTGATATAATTCAGAGGTGAATCCATCTGGTCCGGGGGTTTTGTTCTTGGGTAGTTTTTGATTACCGATTCAATTTCGTTGCTGGTGATTGGTCTGTTTAGTTTTTCTGTTTCTTGCTTGGTCAGTGTTGGAACGTTGTATTTTTCTAAGAAGTTGTCCATTTCTTCTATGTTTTCCAGCTTGTTAGCATATAGATTCTCGTAATATTCTCTTATGATTCTTTGGATTTCTGTGGGGTCCGTCATGAATTTTCCTTTCTCCTTTCTGATTGTGTTTATGTGTGTAGATTCTCTTTTTCTCTTAATAAGTCTGGCTAGGGTTTATCTATTTTGTTTATTTTTTCAAGAAGCAGCGTTTGGTTTTATTGATTTTTTCTATTGTTTTATTCTTCTCAATTTTATTTATTTCTTCTCTGATTTATTATGTCCCTCCTTCTGGTGACCTTGGGCCTCATTTGTTCTTCTTTTTCCAATTTCAGTAATTGTGTCTTTAGACTATTCATTTGGGAATGTTCTTCCTTCTTTAAATAGGCCTGGACTGCAATATACTTTCCTCTTAGAACTGCCTTTGCTGCGTCCCACAGACGTTGTGGCTTTGTGTTGTTGTTGTCATTAGTCTCCATATATTCTTTGATTTCTGTGTTGATTTGGTCGTTAACCCATTGATTAATTAGGAGAGTGTTGTTAAGTCTCCATGTATTTGTGAGCCTTTTTGATTTCTTTCTAAAACTTATTTCTAGTTTTATACCTTGGTGATCTGAGAAGTTGGTTGGTAGGATTTCAATATTTTTGAAATTACTGAGGTTTTTTTTGTGGCCTAGTAGGTGGTCTATTCTGGAAAATGTTCCATGTGCACTTGAGAAGAATGTGTATCCTGTTGCTTTAGGGTGTAGAGTTCTGTAGATGTCTTTTAGGTCCATCTGTTCTAGTGTGTTGTTCAGTGCCTCTGTGTCTTTACTTATTTTCTGTCTGGTTGATCTGTCCTTTGGAGTGAGTGGTGTGTTGAAGTCTCCTAAGATGAATGCATTGCTGTCTATTTCCTCCTTTAATTCTGTTAGTATTTGTCTCACATATGCTGGCAGTCCTGTGTGGGGTGCATATATATTTATAATGGTTATATCTTCTTGTTGGACTGACCCCTTTATCATTATGTAATGTCCTTCTTTATCTTTTGCTACTTTCTTCGTTTTGAAGTCTTATTTTGTCTGATACAAGTACTGCAACACCTGCTTTTTTCTCTTTGTTGTTTGCATGAAATATCTTTTTCCATCCCTTCACTTTTAGTCTGTTTATATCTTTGGATTTGAGGTGAGTTTCTTCTAGGCTGCATATAGATGGGTCTTGCTTTTTTTCCATTCTGTTACTCTGTGTCTTTTGATTGGTGCATTCAATCCATTTATATTTAGGGTGATTATTGATAGATATGTACTTATTGCCATTGCTGGCTTTAGATTCGTGGTTACCAAGGGTTCAAGGGTTGCTTCTTTACTATCTAACAATCTAACTTAACTTTCTTGTTTAGTTATTGTAAACACAGTTTGATGTTTCTTTATTTCTCTCCCTTCTTATTCCTCCTCCTCCATTCTTTCTATAATAGGTGTTTTATTCTTTGCCTTTAGTTAGTATTTGGATGGTCTGCTTTCTTTGCTATGATTTTATTTTCTCTGGTGACATCTTTTTAGCCTTAGGTGTGCCTCCATCTAGAGCAATCCCTTTGAGATATCCTGTAGTGGTGGTTTATGAGAAGCAAACTCTCTCAACTTTCGTTTGTCTGGAAATTGTTTAATCCCTCCATCATATTTAAATGATAATCGTGCTGGATACAATATTCTTGGTTCGAGGCCCTTCTGTTTCATAACGTTGAATATATCATGCCATTCTCTTCTGGCCTGTACAGTTTCTGTTGGGAAGTCTGATGATAGTCTGATGGGTTTTCCTTTGTAGGTGATCTTTTTTCTCTCTCTAGCTGCGTTTAATACCCTGTCTTTATCTTTGATCTTTGCCATCTTAATTATTATGTGTCTTGGTGTTGTCTTCCTTGGGTCCCTTGTGTTGGGCGATCTATGAGCTTTGGTGGACTTCGAGACTACTTCCTTCCCCAGTGAGGGAAAGTTTTCAGCAATTATTTCTTCAAAGACACTTTCTATCCCTTTTTCTCTCTCTTCTTCCTCTGGTACTCCCATAATGCGAATATTGTTGCATTTGGATTGGTCACACAGTTCTCTTAGTATTCTTTCATTCCTAGAAATCCTTTTCTCTCTCTCTGCCTCAGCTGCTCTGTACTCCTGTTCTCTGTTTTCTATTCCATTAACAGTGTCTTGCATCTCATCCATTCTCCTGTTAAGCCTGTCAATCGCTTGTCTCATTTCTGCATTGTCTTTCCTCAGTTCCCTCACTTCCTCCCTCAGCTCTTGCACATTTCTCTGTAGGTCCATCAGCATGGTTATGACTTTTATTCTGAATTCTTTTTCAGGAAGACTGTGCATTTCCATCCCTTCAGACTCCCTCTCTGGGGTTGTGTGGTTGATTTTGGTCTGAACCATATTCCTCTGTCTTTTCATGGCTATATAATTGGTCACTGATAGTTGCCACGTATGTCAGCTGGGCTCTTTAAGACTTTAAAAAGAGAAGAAAAAAAAAGAAGAAAGAAAGAAAGAAAGAAAAAAAGAAAAAAGAAAGAAAAGAAAAAACAAAAACAAAACAAAAAACAAAACAAAAGAAAAAAAAATGCCCACCGGACGTAGATTCTGTGGGAATGCTGTAGGTGGCGCTATTGCCCCACTATTCCACAGCTGTGACTGCGCCACTCCGCAGGGCCCTTTATCGCTCTGGCAGGGGTGGAAACGAATAGGAGGCTGTTGATCTCAGTGAGAAGTGTAAGTATGGCTACGCTTCCTCAGTTGCCAGCTAAGGCGTCTGAAACTCCCCAGGACTCCCAGCCTGTTGGGCTGAGTGTGCCGGGGCGATCCGCCTCCTCCGCTGGGCTCCTGTCTCTTTTAGACCACTGACGAAAGCGCGCGCTTTGTTTTTTTTCCCTTCCCGGGAGCCGGCTGCAAGCACCCTGGCGCGTTCCCTGCTCAGATCCTGCCCCTCTGTCTCTCCAATCTCTGCTGCACTGTGCAATGTGGTTCTGTGCTCCCCGCGCATATCACCAGGGCTGGCTACTCCGCGGGGTGTACTTCCACTCCCTCCCGGCTCTGAATCCTCTCCTCCCGCCGGTGCACTGGGGTGGGGGAGTGCTCGGGTCCCACCGGGTCGCGGCTCCGTATCTTACCGCCTCTTGGGGTGCCGAGTGCTCTCGGGTGTAGCTGCACGCTGTGCGCTTTCCTGTGTATTCTCTTCTCTCTTTTAGGAATAGATGTATTTGCTGTGTTTTCGTAGATAAATATAGTGTTGGGAGGAGATTTCTGCCAACCTGCTCACACCGCCATCTTCCCGGAAGTCGATCTTTGCCATTTTAATTATTATGTGTCTTGGTGTTGTCTTCCTTGGGTCACTTGTGTTGGGAGATCTGTGGGCTTCTGTGGACTGCGAGACTATTTCCTTGCCAGCATGGGGAAGTTTTCAGCAATTATTTCTTCAGAGACACTTTGTATCCCTTTTTCTCTCTCTTCTTCCTCTGGTACTCCTATAATGCAAATATTGTTCCGTTTGGATTAGCCACACAGTTCTCTTAATATTCTTTCATTCCTAGAGATCCTTTATCTCTCTCTGCCTCTGCTTCTCTGTATTCCTGTTCTCTGATTTCTATTCCATTAACAGTCTCTTGCACCTCGTCCAGTCTGCTGCTAAGCCCATCGATCGCTTGTCTCTTTTCTGCATTGTCTTTCCTCACTTCTCTCACTTCCTCCCTCAGCTCTTGCATATTTCTCTGTAGATCCATCAATACGTTTATGACTTTTGTTCTGAATTCTTTTTCAGGAAGGTGTTGCCTTTCCATCCCTTCAGGTTCCCTCTGTGGTGTTGTCTGGGTCTGGGTGAGTTTTGTTTGTACCATATTCCTCTGTCTTTTCATGGCGATAGAAGTGGTCACTGGTATGTGCCACGTATGTCAGCTGGGCTCTTTAAGACTTTTAAAAGAAAAACAAAGAAATAAAAGAAAAAAAAAGAAAGAAAAGAAAAAAAAACACCCACTGGGAGAAGATTCTGTGGGGATGCTGTAGGTGGCGCAGTTGCTCCACTATTGTGCAGCTGCGGCTGCGCCACTCCGCAGGGCCCCTTGTAGCTCTGGCCAGGGCGGGAACAAATGGGAGGCTGTTGATATCTGTGGGAAGTCTGAGTACGGCTACTTTTTCCCAGTCACCAGACAAGGGATTGGAAGTTCCTCAGGACTCCCAGGCTACTGGGCTGAGTGTGCTGGGACGATTCTGGGCCCTTGTCTCTTTAAGACCGCTAAAAAAAGTGCACGCTTTTCTTTTTTCCTGGGGAGCTGGCTGCGAGGACCCGGGTGCATTCGCAGGCTCAGATCCTGCACCCTCTGTCTCTCCCATCTCTGATACACCGCGCTATGTGTGTCAGCGCTCCCGGCGCAGATCACCAGGGCTGGTTATTTTGCGGGCCTGTACTTCCACTCCCTCCCGGCTCTGAATCCTCTCCTCCCGCCAGTGCGCTGGGGTGGGGGAGTGCTCGGGTCCCACCGGGTCTCGGCTCCGTATCTTATCTGCCTCATGGGGTGCCGAGTCCTCTCAGGTGTAGATGCAGGCTGTGTGCTGTCCTGTATCTTCTGGTCTCTTTTTTAGGAATAGTTGTATTTGTTGTAATTTCATAAATACATATGGTTTTGAGAGGAGATTTCCACTCCCCTGCTCACGCCGCCATCTTCCCCCAAGTCGGGGCTTGAATTCTTAACCATTAAATTATACTGCCCTCCAAGGAGTGTAAATAGCACTTTGGGGATCTTAGCTCTGTGTGGGTGCACAAGGAGGGAAGGGTTTGTGTGTCTAGGTTTATTTGTCACTAACATAAAAATAAATGTAATGCTTGCCAGTTTGAAACATAAATCAGGAGTAGCTCTCAGGAAGCAAGTCCCTTTGGGTCAAGGAATCCTGGAATAGTGACGTCATTTGCTCGCTGTAACAAAGAACGGTAAGTAGAGAGAAGCATGGTTTGTGATTTGGAGTTCTAATTCATTCCTTCTTTGCCATTTTAACTTCTTTTCTGATCCTGGGCATATTATTTCTTGTGTTTTGGGGGTACCTCAGCAATGTAAGTGAAATGATGTTCTGTGCTGGCATGGAATTGAATATTGGACTAAAGGGCCATCCCAGTGTCATTTATTCTTCCTTCTATGGATTGTTTTGGCTATTGAGGTCTTTTGTGGTTCCATATGAAATTTAGAACTATTTGTTCTAGTTCGTTGAAGAATGCTGTTGGTATTTTGATAGGGATTGCATTGAATTTGTAGATTGCTTTAGGCAGGATGGCCATTTTGACAATATTAATTCTTCCTACCCATGAGCATGGGGTGTATTTCCATTTATTAGTGTCCTCTTTAATTTCTCTCAAGAGTGTCTTGTAGTTTTCAAGATACAGGTCTTTCACTTCCTTGGTTAGGTTTATTCCTAGGTTATTTTATTCTTTTTGATGCAATTGTGAATGTAATTGTTTTCCTGATTTCTCTTTCTGATAGTTCATCATTAGTATATAGGAATGCAACAGATTTCTGTGTATTAATTTTGTATCCTGCAACTTTGCTGAATCCAGATATTAGTTCCAGTATCCCAGTGTCATTTAAAATTCAGCAGTGATGGGCTTGCCTTCAGTAGCTAAGACACAGTCTGCTAGATTTTAGTCATTATTTTTACCTCAAAAGCTTGCCTGTACTCTTTTAACTTTAACTTAAATCCATCACTCCTGATTTTAAACTCCCTAGAACTACGTGTTCCTATCTTCGTTCTCACCCATAGAAATGGACTCAGTAAAAACAGTCCTATTTTACCATAGTTATTTTTAGACTGTATACTCCAGTTGCTTTCATCTTCACTGTTAAGCAATCTCTCCCAGGTTCTTTCATTACTTGTGATCATATACTGTCTTTGTCTTTTGGGCTATAAGTTATCTGCAATACAATGCAGTGTTTTAGATTAAGTTTCAACTGAGCTATTTCACATGAAAAACAAAGCACTTGAATAGTGATACACATTTATTCCCACCATACACATGTGTTAAGAGCTATACCCAGTGCTGTCCAGAGTGTCAGGGGCATAACGATTAGTGGCCACTGACCTGAAGGAGCTTGTAATCTAATGGGCTTCATGCACATACTTTTGAACCATTAAGTGGATGTCTCAAATCTCAAGTTGGACTATCTTAATCATTTTACACCTTAGCATTGCACAATGGCTTTGGAACTCTTTAGTGATAATGGATTACTAGGGAAAAGAGGGCAAATGAAAAGACATAAATGGACAGCCTATGTATAGCTGTGCTGTTGTACCACTCTACGCTTAGTGCTCAGTAATTAGGGGTGTTGGGTAGGGTGCAGGCCCAGGGCCTTGTAGAGAATGCTGCTGGTAAGTTGGGCTAACTGGGAAAGCTTCCTGTGGAAGTGGGCCTGTTTCAGTGCAGCTTGATATTAATCTCGAGCCTATCATCTCTCACTTGTCTTTTAGGGAAAACTGCCTTCTAATTGTTTATTTTCTGAGTCTGGGATTCCAAATCCATCTCCTTGATTTAGGAAGTTTGATGTTTTGGGCTTTTAATTTTCTCACGCTTATGAGACCATGTTTTCACACATTATTTCACTTTTTTTTCAGGAGTGTTGGCAACACCTCTCAATTTAGCTCCACGCTGCATTTCATTGGTTGCTCCTCCTTAAAGATCATCTTCTCAGTGACACTAAGGCAGAGCCAACACTGCTCTCCAGCCTGTCTGCCTTGGGACCTTGGACCACACGTCACAGCGTGAGGCTCAGGGCCTTCAGGTGTGCTGTCAATCTGTGGGTTCATCTGAGACATGAGATTTGCGAAGATTCACTATACTAAAAGCTTTACCAAAAGAAGGATCCTCATGTCTAGTGGGGACCCTGCATCCATCTCCAGGGATAATCTTGTATTTGAGACATGGTGTCTGTCCTATAGGACCTGTGTTTACTGTTTTCCTCCTTCTGACTCTCCTCTGGGGAAATGTTTTTCTTTCTTTGTATATGTTCTTCTAAATTCTGGGTGGGTGATGAAATTGCCCACAGGAAGACCAGCTGAGCTGAGTCTGCCCAGTATTTCTTTGTATCCTCTTCACCTGTTTTCTTCCACTTAGAGTTGAGGCCTCTGGTTTTTATTATTGCTTCCTTAGCTGCCCTTGACTTGCCACATCAGCAGGGGTTTGCAGAAGCTCACTATCAGGATATAGCGCACAGTAGGCATTTACTAACGGTTGGTTTTACTCCTGCATCATGCAGTCTGTGTAACCCTGCGGTTGACACTTCAGCCGCTGCCTGCTGTGATGTGGAGAGTCTGATATTTGGTCATAGGGCCAGGGTTCCCTGGACACATCATTATTCTCCTAGCACTTGGTTTCCTCATTTGTGGGAGTGAGAGGGCTGCCGTCCTCGCAGGTGGCTGTGAGAAATTACAAACCAATGAAGTGATTGCTTAGCATATGGCTGAATGTCAAGGGCAATATAAATGCTTAATTTCTTTTACTTAATAGTAGTCGGGTGGCCATGTGAATGTTGCTGTGGAAACCATAACTCCCGAATTCCCTGACATTTATTTGTGTTGCTGTTTTTCCTGTGTGTTAAAAAATACACACACACACACACACACACACACACACACACACATATAAAGAAAAGTAACAAGGACTGCAGTTTGGTCTCAATTGCAGCCATTTTATAAGAAACAGTGTGAGCTGCTGGTGTTCCTCCACCCAGGAACATGCTGACCAGCTACTCCCACCTGACCCCTCTTTTCTCTCTCGTCTCGTATCCATCCGTCTGACTGTCATCCATCCATCTATTGCTCCATCCACCAGAAACACATTTCCAGCTCATGAGTTGAATGGGTCAAATGTGAGGAGAATGAGAACGATTGATTTTCCAGTGAAGGTGTAGACCTGAGAGGTTTCCTTGGCTGGCGGAGACCTGTGATGGCAGATCCTGTGGAGCTGGGGAGATCCCCGGGGAGGCGGCAGAGAGAGAGGGCGCCGCAGCCACGTGGAGGCTTCAGCAGTTCAGGGGAG
Organism: Smutsia gigantea; assembly: GCA_032199065.1. Classification (NCBI taxonomy): domain Eukaryota; kingdom Metazoa; phylum Chordata; class Mammalia; order Pholidota; family Manidae; genus Smutsia; species Smutsia gigantea. The sequence goes on from JAVSCE010000973.1 coordinate 70,231, forward strand.
GCCTGGAGGCCCCTCCTGCTGGTGCCTACGCTCAGGCAGCACCGCGCTGGGAGGCCACCGAGCCAGGGGGCACAGCAGCAGTGCTTAGAGAAATCTCTTGATGCCCAGCCCTCACTGGAGGGACTCCTGCCTGGAGCCCCACACCTCCTGCGAGTTCCTCTGCCCCTCAGGCAGGATCTTCACATGCCTCCCTGTCCTCCACCCTGGCCTGTGAGGCGCCCCCTGGCTGCACGAGCCTCTCTGCCCATCGCCCCTGTGGCTGTCTGGCGGCACTCAGTCCCTCCTGCACTTGCTGACGCCAGCATCGCGTAGGCGGGGACAGCCTGCCGCCGCCTGGTAGTGGTGCCCTTGCTCTGGCGGTTCCCGCAGCGATCCTGATGTTACGGCCTTTTCCTCGAAGCTCAGGGTCTCCGTTTGCTTCCATGACTCCTCCATTCCCAGTCAGCCAGTACCTCTTGATGCTCTTCCCAGCACTGGGGCTCACTGGCTGATGGGACAGCGAACTGTGAGGGATTCCAGCGGGATGGGCATGCAGGGGAACCTTCTTTCTGGGAATTTTCTTCAGAGAGAAAAAAACAACTGGATTATTGTGGATGTATCTTTCCTAAATCAGAAACATCATTTTCCTCCTGTTCCCCTTGTTTTGAAAAGAGCACATGCCTGGAAATCACCCTTGGCTCCTGCAGGTTCCACACACAGTTGGTTTGTCTGCAAGCCTCGCTGATGGGGTCGACAGTTCCGAAATTGATCATTTCTACCCCCGTCGCCGTCTCCCATCACTTTGAAAAAACAGCTTTACTGAGATATGTTTTACATGTAATGACAGTCACCCTACGGAAGTGAACATTTTTTGTTTTGGTAAACTTACCGAGGGGTGCAGCCATCACCATAAATCAGCTCCCGAGCATTATCATTGCCCCACTGAAACCGCTCAGGCCCTCAGTTAATCCCGTTCCTACCTCCTTAGATTTGCCTTTTCTAAACATTTCAAAGAAATGGAGTCATACAGCCTGTGGCTTCTCCCGGCTGGTTTCTTTTAGTGGCCAAATGCTCTTGAGGTTCATCCACATTGTAGGCAATTAAGTACTTCCTTCCTTTCTACTGCTAAATAATATTCCATTGTATGGATAGACCACATCTTGTGTAGCCCTTCAGCAGCTGATGGACATTTAGGTTGTTTCCACTTTTTGACTATTAGGAATAATACAGCCTTGAATGTTTGTGTGCAATTTTTTTGTGTAGACATTTGTTTTTAATGCTTTTGTGTAGATACTTAGGAGTGGAGTTGATGGGAAGTACAGTAATTTTATATTGAAGTTTTTGAGAAACTGCCAAGCCTTTCCAAAGTGGCCACACCCTTTTACTTTCCCACCAGTGGTGTACGGGGGTTCCTATTGCTCCACATGCTCAGCCCTAATTGTTCTTGACTGCCTTTTTGATTATAGTTGTTCTAGTGGGATCTCATTGTCGGTTTTAATTTTCATTCCCATGGCTAATGATGTTGAGCATTGTTTTATGTGCATATCAGCTATTTGTTTAGCTTATTTGATGAAATACATGTTCACATCTTTTGCCTTTGGGTTAGGTTGTTTATTTTCTAGTTATTGAAATGTAAAATCTCCTATTTTTACCTCCTGCTTCTGTGTACTACTACTTCAACCTTTTTTTTACAAAGGGCCACCAAATTAGTGGCACTGTGTGGCCTTGACGCTGTCCCTCCCTTACTCAAAACCCCTTAGTGTTCTCCGTTGCCTAAAGGTCAGACTCCTGGACTTGACATTCAAACTATTACACGATGTGGTTCCATCCCTTTGCACTCTCATAGGCCCTTGGAGTTCTGAGAAAATGGCTCACTTGTGACCTCTCCGTCCTTTTCTTCTGGGGTCTGTCTCTTGTCTGATATCTTTCTGACCTTTTCCTAATCTCTGCTCCATCCTGCAGGGCCCAAAGTCACGTTCCCCAAGTGTCCCTTGCTGATTCCTCCAGTGGGAATATCCTACCTTTCTCTGACCTCCCCTCTTTGTTTCTTTTGTCCTGCTGGCCTGCACTTGACCTGCCTGTAAGCCAAGTATTTTTAGAATTTTTAAATAAACATGTTCCCCAGCAACCTCTCCATCCTCCTGGGACATCCTGCGTTAGCTGTGATCCAAGTTCACAGGGGCGGTCATCCACCAGATAGGCATTGGCTTTGTTTACTCCATGGCGTGGACTTCCACCGCCTCTGACGTCCCACCTGCTGGCAACACGTGCTGCACCTCTGATCCTAAGACTGTGTGCCTCCTGGCTGGGGACCAAAGAAGGGTCTGTGTGGTTTCCCTGGCACTCCTCTCCAGCTGAATCTATGCCATTGGGCAAGTCACCTCACCTCTAAAGAGCTCTGGAGTCCTTGTCTTATAGTCCTAAGTCCAAATTAGCAGGTTGTAAAGATAAATTAAGTATGATTAATTTTGTTTCTTTTTTTTGGAGGTACTTTGAAATCCTATTTTATTGTAAAGTATAACTTTTAATCACCAACCTTCTCTACCCATCCCCCTCTTCAGTTTTGTTTTTCTGTATCCTGGCTTTGACTAAGCATGCAGGCATGTGTGCACACATGTATGTTTGTGTGTGGGGGTCTGTCTGGACACACACGGCCATGGCTGCTTGTGGGGCACCCACATCCTTTACCCTCTGGGTTTTTATGATCCCTTTCCTAAAATGGGAACTTGCTTTAATGTCCTTTTTTTATTTTGGTAATCTTTTTCTTATAATAATAATGTATGTTATAAATTATATATTATAATTATAAAATAACATATAATAATAATGTTGAATTTGTCTTAGAAAACAGAATTGGGAACTCCCAGAGAGCTGTTATGCTCTTAATATTTTGATGCTAGATTTTAGTGTTTTTTTCTGATGCATATATCATTTTCTTTTGATTTCACTGAATTGTCATCACACTGTAGGTATTTAAATTTTTTTATACTTAGCACTAATATCAATGTCTTTCCATTATTTCCATAAAATTATTTCTTTATGACAACCTGTTTAATGGCTGCATGGTGTTCCATGTGTGACTATACTGTAAGTTATTCAACCTATCCCCTACATGTAGGTTAGTTCTCTGCCTTCACTATTACAGTGGTACATAGGATTCCATGGATCTTTCAAAGCAGGCTACTTCTAAGTGGTAGCACAGTCCCGGGTCGTCATATCTGGTGCCCAGTGTCAGTGGGCTGCATTCTCATCGTCTGACCCTCCTCTCTGTTTTTAATACCTGGTGTTTTCTCCCCCAACCTCAAAGCAAGATGAAAATATCATTAAAACAACTTATCACTCTACCCACACGCTTTTGGCTCATACCCTTTCTCTTTCTATACCTTTATCTCCCGAAGTGTCAACTTTGACTAAAATCAAATTTGGAATTTAGCATGAAAGCAGTTTATGAGGATAAAGTGATTAATGATGGAAATGATAGTCCAAGAGTGGGAAACCTTCCTTAGCTTGCAGGATAAAACTCTCCCTCCCCCACTACACTGCAGTGGGGACCACGTACACACATTCAAGTTACCAGCTTGCCGATGACTCTTGGCAGCCCGCACCTGATCCTGTGGTCCGCAGAACACCAGCAGATCAAATGCAAATATTGATCACCTATTCATCAAGATACCACATGGACAGTGTAAGCTGCTGTAATTTTCTTTTGGGGAGCAACACAGATGCCTCTGACCCATGCACTCCGCTGGCTCCGTTGGCATGTTGGTGTCTAAACCGATATGGAAATTATTTTAAAAGAAAAATATTAAAGAGGAGTGGAATCTCTTATCTGCTGCCATCTGCTTAGAAATTAGAAGTTGCCAGCCTGATTTTGGTTTTTTATTTCTGACTTATACTTTTAGACTTCCAAAACACAGTGACCTAATATATGTTAGCTACAAAATTTATGAGCTACTCACCCCTGAGGTATAAATAATGAGAAAGCTAAATTGTATTTTCTGAAAATATGTAAGTCCCAAGGAAGTTATGTCCATTTAAAAATTAAGCAACAAGGAATATGGAATAAGAATTTCATTCTTAGCTAGGTAATAGGCCTTAACTTTTTCTGTGCTTTGTATTTAAAGATATAACAGGGGGTATTGTTTTAACGCACGGGTATTAATGGAATAAATAAACTGGTATTTTTGAAGCTCTGGGCTTTTAGAAGCCAGTATGTAATTTTTAAATCATAAAATTAGTGTTTTTTTTAACCTAAATCTTGAAGTAATACTGTTAATATCCTTGGAAGTGAAGATGGGAGAAATATATGTAGATATATAGATTTCTATCTATCTATCTCTCTATATCTGTATGTCCATCTATCTACCTATCTATCTATATCTATATGTCCATCTATCTATCTGTCTATCTATCTATCTATATCATCTATCATCTCTCTATATATTCTGTCTATCAGCAGTGAAGGGTTTGGTGGCACCATGAGATTCCTTCAATCTAATAGAAAATAAAATTGTAGCTAGTCTTTTTAAAGACTAACTCTAGGCTACTAACTCACAGAATAAAAACCCTTGAAACCACAAAAATTCTAAAAACCTAAGGTAGACTTGAAAAAGCCATTGTTAAAACTAAAATTAGGGAGTTCTTTGTATACAATTGGATTTTCCAAAGAAAGCAATTACAAACTGGATAAAAACAGTAACAAAACCTCTTTAAAGGCACTGGGGAGTGGCTGAAAGCAGGCAGAGACTGGAGAGGATTCAAAGGTTCAGTCTTTGAAAGAAGGGTCAGCTGTTTGTTTGTTTTTTTCCAGTCTTCTGGGCATGGTGGCTATAACTCAAGGAGAAAGCCAGCCTTCTTGGTTTGAGGTATTTTGTGGTGGAGTTCAGGGTTGTAGCTGGAAAGGGAGGCTGAAAGTCCTGGAAAAGAGAAAGCTAAAGTGAGGCGGTCCTAAAATCTGCATTAAGTTTCCCTCAAATCTTTGGCTGATATTTTTGAAGTTTGCATATCCATGGAAGAGCTACAAGGAGTTCAGGGAGAGCAGCTGCAGAAGCCGAGAGACATGAGCAGATTTCATTTGCTGTCACTGAAGGGTAGCAGAGCTTGGAGTCTGAGTCCCAAGTCAGAGGGGCTTGGCAAACACTTTAGATTTCCCATTGAAACCCCAAAAGGCCAGACTTTAGGACTAAAGAACAAGTCCCAGGACTAAGGGATTTTTCTTAGCTCTAAGGGCAAAACCTAAATAGAATCACTCTTAACAAAGCGTAAAGCCAAGCCTCTACAAGTTTAAGATGACGCCCACTAACTTAACTGCCTGCTAGAAAAAAATCAATACTGTTCAAAGGAAGATAATAGAATCTAGCATCTCTGTGATGTAATATCCACAATATGTAACATGCAGTTAAAATGTACTGGATATGAAAAGAAATAGGAAGATGTGATTCAGAATCAAGAGAAAAATCATTTAATAGAAAGTGGCCCCCAAATGAACCAGATGTTGGAATTAGCAGACATGGTATTTAAAGCTGTTATAATAACTGTTCCAGGATTGAAAGGAAAAAGAAGCAGAGAAATGGTCACTATGTATGTATGTACCTACATATGTATATACTGAAAAGTCCAATATCTGAAATGAAGAATTCATTGGGTAGGCTTTACAGTGATTAGAGATAGCAGAAACAAAGATCTGTGAAGTTAACTAAAGATAAATAGAAAGCATCCAGTCTTAGGAATAGAGGGGTAAAGATTGAAATAATGAACAGAGCCTCAATAACTTATGGGACAATATGAAGTAGTGTAATAATATCCATGTAACTGGAGGCCCATAAGTAGAGGAAGGAGAATGGGGAAGGAAAAAACTGAATAAATAATGGCTGAGCTTTCCCCAAATTTGGTGAAAAACTTACAGATCAACCTACAGGTCCTAGATATTGAGCAAACCCTAAGCAGGATAAATACGGAGAGAACCACATCCAGGAGCTTCATAGCGAAATTGCTGAAAACCATTGGTAAAGAGAAAATCTTTAGAGCAACCAGAGAAAGAGGACACATTCATTACATGCAGGGGAATTCCCGTAAGAATCGCTGCTGACTGCTTATCTGAAGCAAGGAACTCCAGAATAATGACTGACATCTTCAAAGGGCTGAAGGAAAAAATAAGCATCAACTAAGAATTTTACATCCCCAAATTCAAACACAAAAGTGAAACAAAGACATTTTCAGATGGTAACTGAGAGAATTTGTTGCCAGGAGACCCTTAGTACAAGAAATGAATGCTAAAAATTCTTAGGTTTGAAAGGCAATGGCCCAGTTGGAAAGTTGGTTCTATAGGGGAAAAAAAAAATGAGGATTCCAGGAAGTGGCAAAACTGGGTAAATATAAAAAAACATGTATTTAAAATTTTTCTAGTTTCACTGAAAGGTAACAGATTGTTTAAAATAAAATTGGTAAGATTGTATTGTAGGTTTTATAATGTATGTAGATATAAAATATATCAAAACAGTAGCACAAAGGAAGGAGGTAAAAATGGAATTGGACTGTTGGAAGTTCCTTACATTTTAAGTGAAGTATTAACTTTAGCCCATGAGAAGTTAAAGATACATATTATAATCATTAGAGCTAAAAGGCCAATAGATGCATGAAAGCAGAAAACTAAAAAATATTCAGTTAATAAAAATAAGGCAGAGGAAACAAAGACAGGGTACAAATATAACTGCAACAACACGACGCTCAAAAGCCTTATTGTTAAGCCCAGACAGAATACAAGGTTGCAGATGTGGCTGGGAGCTGGCTTGTACAGCCTGGAGGCTCATGTCCCCCAATATCTTCTCTTGTTAGGATCGCTTTTCAATTGCATAGATTTTATGAATATAAGTTCAAGATCAGACAAAACTAATGTGTGGTGAGAGAAATCAGAACAGTGGTTGCGTTTGAGGGGTGGGGATTGCCTGGGAAGAGGCAGAACTTTCTGGAGTGATGGAAATGTGTATCTTGATTGAGATGGTGTTTTGGCCGGGCGTATACGTTTATGGAAATTCATAGAGTTGTACACTTAAAATTTTGCATTTCACTGCATGTTTACATCCATGTTTCAAAGCCTCAAATCAAACTCTCCTGTGGGGTCTCCGGTTGTAAGCTTTGATCAACAGAGGGCGCTCCGAGTCCACCAAATACGCGTTGGGAACCTAACTACTTCGGGATGCAGATCAGACCTGCTCTGCTCAGTCTCCAAGGTGGATGTCGCAGTTCCCAGTGACTATCCCTCTACACCCCACCTTCCCCGCTGGCTTCACGGGCTGGCCCATTTCGCCAGGCCGCACTGCTTCTCGGATGATGAGCGCCCGGGTCTCGTGGCCACGCCGTTTCCCTCGGCGTCCCTGCAGGGTAGGGTGCAGCTGTGGCTGGGAGCTGGCGTGTGCTGCCCGGAGGCGCACCTGCCCCCTCCCCCCGGCCTCCCTCCAGGGTCTTCTCTTGCTTTGACGCTTTTTAATTGAAAGTAGGGACGTAATGGAAACTTCCACACTGTTCTGGACATCTTCATGTAGACCTTCTCACCTCGCATTGGTGGCTGTGAAATATTCCCACGTCAGGGCTGCGGCGGGAGGGGGGCGCGTGGATGGCAGCGCCAGAGAGGCACAGAAGGAATCGTTCGCGCGGCAGGGGGGCGTTGCCCAGGGCTCCAGCACCCCAGAACACTGTCTGCCTGGCTACTGAAAATCCCGGCGCGCCCCCCGCGCCCTCGCCCACACCAGGTCCCGTGTCTACCGGGCGCAGAGATGCCATTGCACCTCACGTGATCCCTGCGCTGGGCTGGTCCTTCAAGAGGCGTCTCGCGGGGTGTTAATTAAAGGTCACAACAAAACAGACCTGCCTGCTCACCAGAAGAAATATCCTCTCGGGAAATGAAAAATGACACCCCGGAGCAGGCACGTGTGGAGCCCGGCAGATGCCGGCTTCCCGCGCTCCTGGGCGCCGCACCCGGGCGGGGTGGAGGGCGGATCGGAGAGGGGGCGAGCCCCCGGGTGTTCCGGGATCCCCCTGGCCCCAAGCGCAAGAAAGAAAGGAGGCAGGAGTGTCTAGGCGACCGGCCCAGGCCCGCGTGGCCGAGGTCGGCCCGCACACGCCCGTTTCTCAGGCTCGCGCGTGCGATGCGTCGCAGCTCTCAGTTTCCCCTGCCCGGCGGCAGCCTTCGGGCTTCTGGGCCCACCTGTCTCGCCCTGCGCTGCTGGGTACCTGGCAGAGTGGGGCGCGGGCGGCCGGGGGCGAAAGCCCCTGCACCCCAGCGGTGGTTGGGAGGGCGACCCCCCGGCCGGGCAGGGTTTGGTAGGGCAATTCCAGAGAGGTTTGCAGGGCAGGTCTAGGAGAACAAAGGGCGGGGGAGGACCCGGCATGTTTGTGGACCTGTTTGTGACTCAATCCCGGTTACACGGCGTTTCAAAGGCAGAACTGCAAGCGTGGCCAGGAAGAGAAAGCACTTGGGGGCGGGGAGGCCCGCATGTTTCTGTCCAGCCCCCCGCTCGGCGCTGCCCTGCAGCTGCGGCTGACGCCGCGGTGCTTCATTAGAGCTCGGGCCACGGGCCCCTCAGTAACTTCACCGCCAGGAGCGCGCTCGCCGGCTCCCGCCCCTGGCCCTCGCTGCGCGGTGTCGGGCAGGAGCGCACTGCAGAAAATGGATCCCGGCCGGCGCGGCGGCGGCAGCCAGGCGGCGGGCTCCCGGGCGGCTGGGCGGCCGCTCCCGAGGTTCCGCGCTGCGCTCGGGCGCACACGCGCGCGCTAACCGCGCCCGGCTCCGGGCCCAGCGGCCGCCCCTCTGCCCTCGCGCAACTGTCAGGCACCGCGGGCCGGCGGATATTGGCTCCGCGACACGCTGAGGCTCCTCCCCGAGCTGGATCTTTATATTTTTTGGGAGAATTTCTTTGAAGTCAGTTTCCAAGCTCCGCGAAGGAGACCGGTTCCCACCGCCGGCTCCCGGGCGGGGCGAGGCGAGGCGAGGGCTTGCCCACCGTCCCCGCGGCTGCCCTTTGCCCGGACTGTTTGCCTCTGGTCCCCGTGGAGGAAAACGACTTACTGGGTTGAGGAAAATGCCGATTGTCTGCATGTGCCCGTGAAAAGAGGACGTGTGACCGGAGGAGGCAGAAGACGATGAGGAAAGGCATTATCTGAACAGAAGAAAAACCAACCCTTTCTGCAAATTAGTGTTACGTCTGGGATCCATTTGCTTTTATCCCCACTCGCCCCAAATTAAGAAACCTTGACTAGAGGGCTAAGAGACAGCCCTACGACTGGGGGCCCTTCTGGGTTAGAAGACCTTTTGGATGGAGCCTTGGTGGAATATCTAGACACTCTCCTCTGGAAAAGCCACCATGAATTCGGTAGCTGGGAATAAAGAGAGGCTTGCGGTCTCCAGCAGGGGAAAGAAATACGGGGTAAGTTGTGTCGGGTATGCGGAGACGCGTTGCCAGACCGTCCCTGCCGGGTCCCCTCCCAGGGTAGCCAGAGCCCAGTGGGGCGGCTCCTCTGTCCGCCAGCTGCAGGGTCGCCTCTGCCGGCGGCGGGTGTGCATGCTCCCAGGCGGGTCTGCCCCGGGTACGCCCGCGCGCCCGCCTGGCCTCAGAATTTTTCCAGTCCTCTCGTTTCTTCCCTTCCTTCCTCGCACCCCTAACTTTTGCAGCATCTGTGCACTTCTAGGCTGAGTTAAGCCTAATGGGACAGTTTTCCATGAATTCTCTGGTGTCTCTCGGGGTCATTTCCCTGGAGCCGGGAGAGCCTTTCATTTACCTTCAGGATTCCGAGGGTTGTACTCGGAATGGATGAAGATCTAGAAGTCTGCCTCCCCTGACCACCCCCTCCGCCCCCGCCAGTAGCGTCTTCCAAGATCTTGAACCTGGGCGCTGAATCTAGGGGTTCCCGCTGCAGAAACCATTTAAAACCCCGGAGCGAGCCCTCTTCTCCAGCGCCGAGTCCGCCGGCGCCCGGTACCGGCGCAGGGGCACCGGACCGCGGAGACTCACTTAAGGACAATTAGCCGGACGTGTGGAGGCCGATTTGGCCGCAGGGCTCGGAGCCGCCCCGAATGCGCGCTGGTGGGCGCTCGGCCGGGCCCTCCGGGGCGCGATTCCCGGGCAGGCGGGAGGGCGCCCCAGCCGAGCCCGGCTCCAGGAGCCCCTGACACCCGCGTGTCGCCCCCCACAGGTGAATGACGTCTGCTCTCCCACTAAGCCCGCGGCGCCCTTCTCCCCAGAGAGCTGGTACCGGAAGGCGTACGAGGAGTCGCGCGCCGGGAGCCGGCCCACCCCCGAGGGCGCAGGCTCGGCGCTCGGCTCGTCCGGGACCCCGTCCCCCGGCTCCGGAACCTCGTCCCCGAGCTCCTTCACTGGCTCCCCGGGCCCCGCCTCCCCGGGCATCGGCACCAGCTCTCCGGGCTCCCTGGGCGGCTCGCCGGGCTTCGGCACGGGCTCCCCGGGCTCGGGCAGCGGCGGCGGCTCCTCCCCCGGCTCGGACCGCGGCGTCTGGTGCGAGAACTGCAACGCCCGCCTGGGGGAGCTGAAGAGGCAGGCTCTGAAGCTGCTCCTCCCCGGGCCCTTCCCGGGCAAGGTGAGCGCCGCGCGGGCAGGCCGGGCGGGTGGCCCCGTGGCGGGGAGGCGCGGACAGCCGCAGCTGCAGCCGGGGCTGGGGCAGCTCCGCAGGGCGCGGCCCAGGGGTCCCGCGGCGCTGGCGCTGCTCCGCATGCCCTGGGCGCCGAGCCGGGACGTGCGCCCGCGGCCTCAGGCCTCGGCCCGCTAGGGGTGCCCCAGGCTAAGTGCCTGCTGTCCTCCACTCCTCGGTTTCCTCTCCCTGCTCCCCGCGCCCGCCGGGACCCGCCGTTGGACTTGCGCGTTGCCGCCCCCAACCCCCTCTCGAGGGCCCTCTTCCCTCGCGTCCTCTGCGGTGTGGCAGGCGGGGTCACACCGACCCAACTTCTAAGATGGTTTTCTTTCTTCCCCGCGTGGAGACTGCTGGTACGCCCCTTGGATTTTTCTCCCCACCCTCACCCCCACCCGCGATCCTTTGCGAACGTGTTGGTGGGAGCAGTAAAAGCAAGCTGACATTTGGGAGCTGGCGTTTCCCATGTTCTATATGGGGTCCTTCCTTCCCAGGATTACAAAACAGGAACCCGTATTCGCACATCAGCATTCCCCGTGATGTTCCGTGCGTCTCTGAAATCAGGGGTAGAAGGCTTCTGGAGCTGGCTGCCTCCTGGCCGCCGCAGCCGCGAGCACACCGGGTACTCCATGGCAACCCCGTGCGCGCGCCCGGCGCCCCCAGAGCAGAGCACAATGCAATCGCCTTTGCGCGGTTGGGCCCAAGTACTATCAAACCATAATATTTACTCTTCCACTTCAAAGAGCTTTTATCAGTGGTTAGAGAGAAATATCAAGGACACAGAGTGAATTGCTGCGATTTCTGACACTGTCCAATGGCATTTTCTGGTTTATATTTATGTGACTTTTGAAATACTGTGATTTTGAGGAGTGGAGTTTAGGAAAACCGCGTCTGTTTATCTGAATACATGCCCATTGATATTTTCAGATGCTAAGGTTAAATCAAATACCCACAGAAGATGTACAATTTTAAGTGTGGAAAATTGTTACCAAGGGAATTGGTTTTATGAATCCCAAATTTATCTTAAGAAAAATGGACTTGCGGATTGTTGTCAGTATGCCATTTGTGTAGTCTGATGATAGATCTGTCAAGACGCCCCAAGAATAGATCTCGGGGAATTTAGAGCTCATTTCACTCTTGCAAGCTGTATCCTCCGATTGAACACGGTTTTGTTCACTCAGAATTATTTGCTCTTTTGATCATTTATCAATATTCTTTGATTTCCAACTGTATTCCAGGCACTGTATTAGGCACAACAATGAAATAACAGGTACATGCAGTGTTTGTCCACGTTCAGCTTGTATTCTAATGGAGGATACAGGCAGGAACCACAAAATGTGCAATTAGAATGGATTCCACCAGTAGAGATTGTTGCAAAGGAGTGTGGGCACTCTGAGATTATGTAACTAGATTAGACCATCTGATACGTTTTGGAGAACCTTAGTTCTTACAGATAACACCTGCTATTTGGCAATCTAAATTGCAGCCTACCAAATTATTCTAGAACCTTCTTTAGTTGTTGAGAGCTCCTTGTGTGCAAAGGTAAATCAAAATATACTCTTTTCCTAAAAATGGAGGATGGGAAGGAAATCCGTGGGAAGAAAAAAAAAGAAATGTTGAAACTTAAATGCATCCATCATGTTTGGTGGAGTGAGGTGACAAAGTAGAATTTTAGTTTTGTTGAAGCAGCCTGGAAAATTCATTCGTAATGCTATGGGAGGCAGCTCACTATATTTACCAGTTTTATTTATGTGATGAGATAAAAGTGATTCTGGCAAGCTCATCATATTGTCAGAGTGATGGCTGCAGAAGCATCTTGGGTCTGCTGATCCTCTGTGCTCCCCACCGACTCTCAGGGACCCAGACATGTCTGGGGAAGAGCAGCCAGCCACACAGGATCACTGTAACGTACACATGCTGTCGCACAGCGCCACAGTTGCCTGCAGTTTTATATGTGGTATAGCACAGTGAAACACCACATTTGGTACGGGGTTTTGTACAGGACTTAGCCAGAAACTGGGGTGATTTGGATGACCTCATTGCTAGTCAGAAGTATGGGGCCTCAGTTTTAACTATAGATCTGCATGTGTCTGGGAATCATCATTTTACTTAAAAAAAAAATTTTTTTAAGCACTGGTACCCTTAGGTTAGGTACATTTCCCTTGCACCTTTAAACTTTGCAATATTTCAACCAAACAAATGCTGTGTCCTCTTGAGTACCACAGAGGGAGGTCTGTATAACCCCTCGAGACAAGGCCTTTCTCTTTCCCAGGGCCAGATTTATGAGCAAACTGTAGACCTCTTAGCCCTCAGGCACAGAAGGAGTTAAGTTTCCTTGAACAAGAGATGTCATTGTGACTCCCAACATGTAGTGTGCCCTGGAGAGTAAGTGTCTGGAAGATAAAGACATGTTTTTAAGGGGTAATTAGGAAAAATCATCTTTGTAATTCACTTAAAATGCTTAACTGTATTTGGGGAATATTTTCTTAAATACCAGAGTATTAAATTTTACTAAGTCGTATTAAAAGTCTCCTAGGTAGGTATTTAAAAGTCAAAGGCAGAATGGCCCATCCAGGAATCTTTATTTTAGGATGGATTTGTTTTGTTCCTTCTCTACCATTGATTTATTTTGTAACATTGAGTAAATGAGTTTTCATACATATTTTTAACTTTCCATTAATACACTAAGAAAATTTTACAGAATTTAGGATTTTTCTTATAAAGCACTATCCACTTTCAGTACATTTCCCAAATCTCGTACTGCCATATGTGTTCACACACTGTGTTCACTTGGTAGGTAGCAAGTGCTTTTGAATCTCCCCCAGTCTTGTCTCTGGGACAGTTGGTCAAGAAGGGAAGATGGTTCTGATGAGCCCATGCAGGGGTATCTGCTGGTCTCTGGAGGTCTGAGGACCGACTGCCCTGTTCTGGCCACGTGTTCAGTAGTCATGTGGCTGTTGAAGAAGGCAGCTTCATGGCAGAAGGCGACATGACTTGGAGGTTTCTAGCTTAGGTAACTGGGTTGGTGGGAGCAGTGTTATCTGAGGCAGGAAACAGGAGGGGGTACATATTTAGGTGGAGCTCAGAGGGAAGGCTGATCATGGTTTGGTTTTCTATGCACGGAGTTTGAGGTTTCTGGAAAGAGAGAGTTGAGGCCGATTTAGGAATAAAAGAGACGCTTGAATGTAGAAGTGACACCTGTGAGCTCACGGAACTCTTGATTCATCCGTCAAATAGCAACTTACCTGGGTGAGTAAAGATCTGCGCCTGGTGGCAGATTGTAAAACATTCGGGTAGACTTTTATTACCTCAGTCAGTAAAAAAGCAGTTACTGGGTTTATATCATTTCTTTTCTACAGTTGGTAAGTGGAAATGGTCAGATAAAATAAAAGAATGGGGATTTGTAAAGTGCTGGGATTTTAAGTTTTTAACTTTTACCGGTTGTAGTTACAATGTGTGAATATAAAACGATTTCGTATCACTGGCAAGAGCGTCTTTCCTGTTTTACACACAGCCGAGGAGCCAAGCCAGAAACGGGGGCCAAGGAATGAATCTCCCATTTTTGGACTATCCTACGTCACTCTGGTGTCTGTGACAGAACTTTTGAATTGACAGTATCAGCCCTATGAAACCTCAGCCCAAAGGAATTCCCTGGAGTAAGCAGAAATGGTTGAGGTTGGAAAAAGGTTATCAGACATCTGTTCATTTCCATATTAATAAAAGGAAATCTTCTTTTATGTAAAAAAAAAAAAAGGTCCAGAACTACATTCCTATCTGATTTTTTTCCTCAGTCACATATTCTGGGTCTACTTATGCCCCAGAAATATCAGGGAGATTAACTAGACATACTGACAAGGGTGGCCAGGAATCACAGAGATGAAAGAAAGGAATGTGTCATAGCGCTTTAAAAACACCAAAAGTAAACTCTAAATAGCCAGAGCCCAAGTAAGTCTAGACTTGGGGATATATATATGGATATAGATATATGTATATATATATATACATTCACACACACACACACACACACACACACACACACACACTCTTACATATATGTTTTTCTGTATTTTCACAGCTCCAAAATAACGATGTAAAAGGTCCCTTGGAAGCCACTGTAAAATACTTTATAAACAGGTAAAATAGATACTGCATTTTAAATACCTATTACTTATGAGAAAATTCTATCTGAAATCTTCTAAGAACACATGTTTTCAGAAAGCTCCATTTGAATCTTTTCCATTTCAGACAGATTTTAGATAAAGGATCAGTTAATAGAAAAGATCAGTAATGAAAAAGTCCTGTAGCATTTATCATTAAAAAATTTTGGAAACATTTTAGGGATTATAAAAACATTCCAGTAAAGATATGTGAACAGTAATCTCTTTAAAGCTTAGCAGGCTATGGAATAATGGCATTTCATTCAACCAGACTTTTAATTGTGAACCAACATGGTCTGTTTATATAGTAACTTAATTCACTTTGTAAAAATCCCTGGCCTGTAGTAATTTCTTCCACATTTATTGCAGATATGATTATTGCATTAGAAATGTGATTTTTAAATGGCTGAGGCTAGTAATTTGTCAGCATTTGGAAGGATTAAGTCAATAAAATTTAGGCCATATCAGTTGCTCTTTGGTGTTATATCACAGTTGTACCATTCATAACAGTAATGGCGTTGCTAATGATGATTATACATGGAAACAGTTACTGTCCTTAGTATGTGCCAGGCACTGTACTAAGATACACATATTCATATGCACATACATACATACATGCCTACAGTCTCATATAGCAAAATGAAGACAAATCTGATTTCTCTTCTTTACCCTGGAATTCCAGGTGATTGATGTGGTTCAGGTCACAAAAGGAAATATAAGTAAAAGATACAATGAACAGAGAAATCTAAGGGTGCTCTCCCCTCAAAAGCCAGTGAGGATCACTGTTAGTATCATTGCCTGAGTGGGGGACCCCTGCTCGGGAGAGAATGCTATGATTATTTTTCCTGGACCCACAGATGGTAACTGCACTTTCAGGGTGGGGTGAGAGGTGGGGCAGGAAAAATATGTGTGGTTGTCAAGATTCTGAGCTGAGTAATTTTCTTGGCTGGAATGTAATGGAGGGGAAAAAGGAACTTCCTCGAATTTATGGTCACTCAGTTGAGACTGTGTTGTCAGCCCTTTCTGAAAAACCCTGCCTGAGGGGCTTGCGCTGACCTTCTGGGAGGAAGAGTTCTTCAGCTGGATGCTTCAGTGCGTGTCTGCCAGGCGGCCAGATCGCGACTCAGTTCCTTCCTGGCAAGGATTGCAAATTGGCTGGTGTCTGTGAGAGGTCCTAGTCTGTTTTCAGGAATAAAAAGCTGATCTCCTTTTTACCACTATCTTGACTCACAGGCTGATCACAGCATGTTTGCTATACATTTTTTTTTTTTGAAACTCCCTGTAAGGTCTTACTGTGGCGAAGAAGCAGTGTTTAGAATGGGCTCCCATTGATCTTCTGTACTTACATGAGCTAATCAGAAATATCTTAAAAGTACATTCACACAGGTGCAAAAGGACTGGGAATACACCTGTATTTCTAGACTACTTTTGAAATATTTGTCACAATAGTAAATCAGTTTGTATCCATCATCTTGCTTGCCATTCATTGCCTTTGGGATGATCCAGAACCCACCTAAGAAAACTGGATTTTGACTCACTGGTTACAAAGGCATCCATCCAACCCTTTGGGGTTTTAAAGGAATTCGCTTATGTCTTCTTTGAGTATCTATCTGTCTATATAAATATAGATATGTTTAAATAAATAAAATAAATATAGCTTCCCTTTTAATATTTAGATCTCTGATCCATTGGGAGATTATATTGGTGTATAATGAAGATCAATTGTGTCTTTTTTTCTAATGTCCATCCAGTTGCCCCCAAACTCTTTATTAGAGAAAGAACAAAAAAATCCATCTTTCCCCCACTGATTTACGATGCCATCGTTACCATAAACCACATTTTCACTTGTATGGGGTCTGTTTCTGGGCCTTCTGTTATCTTCTATTTATTTCTATCTTCATGTACCAGTTCCACACTATTTTAGTTATAGAATCTTTGTAGCATGTTTCAGTATGTGGTAGCGCTATCCCTCTCCCTCCCAAACATTTCCCAAAGGAAACGCCTTTCCTTTCTAGAAGTTTTCCTGGTTTTTCTTCCTCTTTTCCCATATGAACTTTAGAATCAACTTGTCTAACTCCAGAAAAAATATTTTTAATTGGTACTATGCTAAATTTATATGTTCACCTGGGGGACATTTGGCATCTTTTTGATGTTGAACCTTCCCCAAGAACATGGGATGTCTTTTCATTTGAACAAATCTAATTTTCAGCAATGTTAAAGCCTTTTCTCATATGGCTTCACACATATCTAGTGAAATGTATTCTTAGGTATTATAGCTTTTGTTATTGTAAATGAGTTCTTCACTTCCATTTTCTCTTCTAATTGGTAATTGTTTATATATAAGAAGGATATTGGTTTATATATTAATTTTGTATCCTATTACCTTATTAAACTCTATTAATGTATTGATTAGTTTTTAAAATTGGTTCTCTTGCATTTTCAAAAGAATTTATCATCTACAATAGAGGTATTACTGCTCTTTTCCTTCGGTATTTTTATTCCTCTAATGGTTTTCTCTTTTTTGTTACATTAATTAATGCTTCCAATGAAGTGTAAATGATGGTGATAAAGTGGGCATGTATATAGTAGAGATATACAAATCCCATTAAGTAGGATTTGGCTTTTGGACTGAAGTCTATACATCTTTTTAAAAGTTAAGGAAGTTTTTATTTGGTTTTTTTTTGGTATCATTAATCTACAGTTACATGTGCAACATTATGGTTACTAAACTCCCCACTTCATCAGGTCCCCCCCACTTACCCCATTACAGTCACTGTCCATCAGCGTAGTGAGATGCCACAGAATCACTACTTGTCTTCTCTGAGTTGTACAGCCCTCCCTGTGCCCCCCCAACATTACGTCTGCTAATCGTAATGCCCCTTTTTCCCCCTTATCCCTCCCTTCCCACCCATCCTCCCCAGTCCCTTTCCCTTTGGTAACTATTAGTCCATTCTTGGGTTCTGTGAGTCTGCTGCTGTTTTTTTCTTTCAGTTTTTTTCTTTGCTCTTATACTCCACATATGAGTGAAATCATTTGATACTTGTCTTTTTCACCTTGGCTTATCTCACTGAGCATAATACCTTCTAGCTCCGTCCATGTTGTTGCAAATGGTAGGATCTGTTTTCTTCTTATGGCTGAATAATATTCCATTGTGTATATGTACCACATCTTCTTCATCCATTCATCTACTCATGGACACGAAGGTTGCTTTCATTTCTTGGCTATTGTAAATAGTGCTGCGATAAACATAGGGATGCATCTGTCTTTTTGAAACTGGGGTGCTGCATTCTTAGGGTAAACTCCTAGGAGTGGAATTCCTGGGTCAAATGGTATTTCTGTTTTGAGTTTTTTGAGGAACCTCCATACTGCTTTCCACAATGGTTGAACTAATTTGCATTCCCACCAGCAGTGTAGGAGGGTTCCCTTTTCTCCACATCCTCACCAACATTTGTTGTTGTTTGTGTTTTGGATGTTGGCCATCCTCACTGGTGTGAGGTGATATCTCATTGTGGTTTTAATTTGCATTTCTCTGATTAGAGATGTGGAGCATCTTTTCATGTGCCTGTTGGCCATCTGAATTTCTTCTTTGGAGAAGTGTCTATTCATGTCCTCTGCCCATTTCTTAACTGGATTATTTGCTTTCTGTTTGTTGAGGTGCATGAGTTCTTTATATATTTTGGATGTCAACCCCTTATCGGATATGTCATTTATGAATATATTCTCCCATACTGTAGGATGTCTTTTTGTTCTACTGATGGTGTCCTTTGCTGTACCAAAGCTCTTCAGCTTGATATAGTCCCACTTGCTCATTTTTGCTTTTGTTTCCCTTGCCTGGGGACATATGTTCATCAAGAAGTCGCTCATGTTTATGTCCAAGAGATTTTTGCCTATATTTTTTTCTAAGAGTTTTATGGTTTCATGACTTACATTCAGGTCTTTGATCCATTCTGAGTTTACTTTTGTGTATGGGGTTAGACAGTGGTCCAGTTTCATTCTCTTACATGTAGCTGTCCAGTTTTGCCAACACCAGCTGAAGTTAAGGAAGTTTTTTATTTAGGGTTTTTAATCAAGAATAGGTGTTGTATTTTGCCAAATGTCTTTTCAGTACTTAGGGAGATATGGTCATATGATTTTTCTCCTTAGATCTATTAATATTGTAAGTTATCTTTCCTAATAGTGCACCATCTTTCCCTTCTCAGAATAACCCCACTTGATCACAGTGTTTTTTTTTTAATGTGTTGCTGGGTTTAGCTTGCTGTTATTTTATTTATTGGTTTTGCCTCCACAGTCATATGCCAATAAAGCATTTTTTATTCCTGCTCGTGTTCCAGCTGCAGTACTAGGCCAAGTCCATTATAACCAAAGTAGGAAAGACTGAAAGTCCTGCCCTGGAGTAACTCCCAGTCTATTTAGTATCAGAGGGGACAGGGAAGTGAAGAGTTGGAGGGCAGTGTGTTAAGTGCTGGGCCATGGGCTGTGCAGGCTGCCAGGGGGCACAGAGGGGTGTCTCTGGAAGGTGGGCCAGAGGACCACGGATAGTCCAGGTAGTGGACATGGTGGGCAGAAGGCACAGAGAGGCCATGCACGCTCAGTGCACTTTGGGGAACTGCAGTGGTGCGTGGTGACCGTGACACTGTGTGTGCATGAGGGAGTGACAGGCTGGGAAGGTGGCAGGGACAGGAGGAAGGGCCTTACAGGCTAGAGTCTGAATATTATCCTTTGGGCCATGGACAGCTACAGAAGGGCTTTCTGAAGGAAATGAAGTGACCAGGTGTTCTTTAAGGAAGATTGCTGTTCTGGTGAGAGAGAAGGTAGACAGCAAGTGTGGTGCCTTGGGGTCCAGGTAAGAGGCATGTGCAGTGGCTTGAGTGAGTGACAGCTGATGCACACCTGGACTCAGGTGTGGTGGTGTGCAGTGAGAGGCGGCTTGGACCTGACAGATCTTGTGCATAGACCAGCCCTGCTGGGGCAGCTGAGGCTTGGGGCAGGAGGGCAGGAGAAGAGGGGGCCTTCTCCCAGATTTCTGGATGGGGCAAGTGTGCCTACTGCTGCCGCTCACATCACAGACATGGACACCACAGGCCAAGGCAGCGTTTGGCTCTTTTGGGTCTGGTTTTCCAGTATGGTTGTGGATAATGCCGTGGGTTTGGGTCTGCAGAACTTGAGGCAGGATGTTCTTCCCAGAGTCCAGCTGGGGCTCTGGAGTAGATTCTGAGCTGGAGACATGGATCTAGGAGACATCAGCCTGAAGAAGGAGGTGGAATCCGGGCAGGGTTACCCCCAATGGAGAATGTGAGGGGGAGTAGGCCGTGGGGCCACTACTCCAAGGGGTAGGGAGCCTGAGGAACTGGCAGGTAAATCAAGATGAGGTCAGAAAAGGGGGAGGAAGACTGGAGAAAAACGTGGAATCTGAGGTAGCAGCAAGCCTCAGAGGGAGGGTGTTACAAGGTCAGATGCCTGCAAGGACCTGAGGACAGGGTTTCCACGCTCAGGGGGGCTGTTAGGAGGGTTTCTGGTGTCCTGAGGGGCAGGGCAGAGGTGAGGCGGCCGAGGCAGTTTTGATTTGTTGGGGTGCTGAGAGGTATGAGAGGTTCTTGGGACCTTAAAAATGAAGATGTGGGGTCCACAAATTGAGAGCAACACCAGGCTACACCACTACATAGTTACTTAGCCTTTCGGAACTTGAAGATTCTTATCTACATAATGGGGCCGTGATGGGATCCCGTCTTGCCTGAGGGTTTCAGCCCCGGACAAGTTCACTGTGGATTTAGTGAGAATGAATAACGACAATGCAGTGTTGTGGGTAAAAAGGGGCTCATTCTAAGCTTATTCCAATGGCGGTAGGTGGAGCGCTAGAATCCCGCCCGCCTCTGTCTCTGCCCCAAGCTCGGCCTCTGCGCCAGGCTCTGCTCCCCTCTCTGCTGCTTCCCTCTGCCCTCAGCACCGGGCTGAACTCTTCTTACGGCAACACCGGCAGTCATGGCTATTGCCAACCAGTGTACCAGCAGGTGCCTGCACGGTGGGCTAAGTATTACCTCCTCGGACATGTAAGTGGGTATCAGGTGAGGATTCTGGCCATGGAACTTCCATTTTCCCTACAGGCTTCCACCGGGGTTGTGGCGATCCCATAAAATTGGGCGATGATTGTCAACCACCACTGTCTGGTTTTATTCCAGTGACTTTCCACAGGAAGTTGAGTTTAGTGAAAGGCCCCTTCCCTCTCTCCCTGTATCTCGCTGTCCTTTTGCCAGTAGTCTGACACCAAAATGGAAAAGCAGCTGTGGGGGAAAATGGACCTGTTCAGCTCATCTCCAGTCCCATTTTTCTGCCTCCAAGTGAATGGAACACTCCTTTACTCATTTGTAGGCTCCACAGAAAATGTAGGAGGGCTCAGTTGATGAAAATAGGTACCTGTTTAGTTGTGAAACATGCATCTGGATTGAGATTTTTTGTCACTAAGCCTGCCCCTGTCAGAGGCCCTCCAGGGACTGCATACCGGACTTGGCACCTCGGCTCTGCTGGGCAGGGAGGGCCGCCCCCCACCGTGACTGCATGCCCTGTGCAGATCCAAGCAGCACCAGCCGCTGGGCTTACCTGCCTTCCAATCCAGTTTGGTTTGCAGTTACACTTCGCTGATCCTACTGTGTTGATTCCACCCAGACCCTGTGGAAAAGTCTGGAAATGAAGATCCCCGGCCAAGCAGGCAGTATTTCCTCACTTGTCTCAGCTTTCAGAGCTGGAACTGACCCGGGAAGAGGGTTCCTGTAAGGGCCCATATAGGAAAAGCCCATATTCTTATGTTGCTGTTCTGGTTGGCATAACGGAAGGCTTTGGAGTAGAATTAGCTCTTTTGATGAGCGGAACTGTATCTAAATATATTGTAAGTGTTATAGAACAGGTTAAGGCCCAGGGGGCTATTTTTATTCATCTTTTCTGCCTAATGACGTTTAAGTGCAATATTGCTGTCGGCCACAAAGTGTCCTTGGAAAAAGTTTTAGTTCTCCACACAGTGTGGTTTAAAAAAATCTTCGATAGTTCTTACACACAAAATGTGATATGATAGTTCTTACAAAATGTCTTTACTTTTAACACACAGACTGTGAAAAACAGATTAAAAAAATAGGTTTGCCCTACAGGGTAACAAATGTAAAATTTTGATAATTCTTGATCTAATCTTAGTGATGTCTGACATTTGTAATTGCTAATTCAGGATATCTTCTAAGACAACAGGAATTTACAGAGCTTGAGATTTTTCCGTGGGGTAATTCCATCTTTTCACTGGCAGTGATGAGCAGCTACACTTCCCCGTAAAACACTGTTGTTGTATTTATAGTGGCTACTTTCTTTAGCATTATAACCACCACGTCCCACTCCCTGCTCCATCTACCTGGTGGCTTCATGCAGCAACTCATTTACTAACCAATTAGAAGCCAACAGCAACCGGAAGTTGTTGGGCTCCCTAACCAAATGGTTATACTGAAAATCAGCAGTTGAATTCAGGCAAACAGTTGGCATCCTCCATTGTTGAAGAAAATTAACGAGCTGCCTGGTTCCATTGTGTGTCTTTCTGTAGAGGGACAGCTTGGTCCTGAGCATGGCAGCTTGTGCATCTTCCCTGAGGTCCTGCAGCCGTGCATCAGCCCAGCCCCTCACTTACTCTCTGCCACACCAGGCAGTGGGCCACGGGGACGGAGGGATGGATGGGAGGACAGAAGGACGAGGAACAGCTAGAGGGGGAGAAGGAGGAAGGACTAGAGGAGGCGAGAGAGACATTAAGTGAAGGGTGGGTGGTTGTCAGGCCTTGGAGGTCGTCTACAACCCCAGATGTTCAGGTGAAAAGGGACCATTCTGAGATGAGTCACAGGTGCGGCCGTGCCTCCTGCGCCAGTTGGCATTGGGTTCTTGGCAAGTTGCCCAGCCAGCTTGTGCTTTCTTCCTCTTCTGTAAACCAAGGGGGTGGGAGTCAATGGTCTCCAAACTCCTCCCAAGCCTGCAAGTCTCTGTGAAGCTGGAGAGAAGCCCCAAGACTTTCTGGAACCCCATCCTTGCTCCAAACTCCAGAGGATATGCTTGACAAAGTCCTAGCTGGGTTTCCAGCCGAACGCAGAGCCTGAAGTCATTCCATGGGTTGCCATGTGTGTGGGAATCCCGTGCTCAGCCAGCCAAGGTGCGTCTCCCTTATTTGCCCGTTCAGACAGATGTCCTTTGAGCGCTGTCATCACTGTTTCTGCCTTTGGAATTTGGATCATAAATTGACCGACAAGATTCTTCCTGTTTCTTAATAAAGCTGTTTATATTACTGTCTTCTGTGTTTGTCAGCAGAAATAAACTTGGACAAACAAAAGGACAATTGATTTTGTAAGAACAATTTGGTAAGGAATGTTTGAGAAAAAGAATTGCCTTAGATATAAAGACTGTTCATCGTTGGTTTTACATTTTCAAAAATTTGCCATACCGATGAGGATTTAGAAATCATTTGTGGGGAGTTCAACCTGGGTAGCAATATAGGAACACCAGGTCTCCAAACATTTCATTCTTCATTCTTAAAAATAAAGTCTACATATAAATTTTTCCCAAAGCCTTTTTTGCCCCCTTTAATTTCTCTTCCTGCTCCTTCAAATATCTAGACAGGGCCATAATTGCTTAGATCAATATTTACACAGCCCTGCCCATGACTTGGGTGTAATAAGCCTGTAGTTTGACGCTGTGGTCCGCAAAGGAGACAGCAGGTAGCTGATTCCTGAGTCAGTGAGGTCCGTTCACTGTTACAGACTTTATTTTCCCTCTTTAACATCAGCCCAGGTTGCCTGCTTAAACTACCTACTTCCTGTGAAATGTTTCCCTAACTCTTGGTTCAACAACAGTAATTTATGTTTGTATTTTAGTCGAAACACAACTTGGGGAGCACAGATATTGAAAACAGAACTTCATTTGTCCTTTACCAGCCCAGAGCACTTTATGACTTGGGAGCAAATTCAGTTGAGAACAGGTACAGAACAGTGGGGGAAACAGGAAGACCGTGTCTTAGTCCTAGTTCCTGCCCTCGGTTCCCTGCACTTAACCTTAAGGAGCCTTAACAGAGCAGAACTTTCTGCAGCGCAACTCAGCGTTTTGCCATAGGCAGGAAAACCCTCCATCTGTTTGTTGATGATGTTCTCAGATATTTTATCCTTTATTTCTCTTGTTGCTCTTTCCCCTAAATTTGGTCATGTAATTATTTGTAGCATCTCTAAAGAGAAGCTTTCTAATGGGCCCTGCGTGTGCATGAGCGTGCACGAACTTTGCAGGAGCCTTGGAGGAAGCGTACAAGTTGGTAACACGGTAGACATCCTGTCTCAGGTTTCAGACATTGTTAGGCTGGAGCTTTTATTGGAGGTCAAGGCAGCTAATAAAGCGGGATGTGCCATTAAAAGGGCACTCAGCAGAGAGGGATGGCCAGCTGTCTTGGCAGGCTGAGAGTGCAGGAAGGGTTGACAGCTTCAAGTTGGCTAATGATGGCTTTACGAGCCGGGGTGGTAAATGTAATACAAAGGCAGGGTTTTAGTACGTCCCATCAGGCTCTCTGCTTCCTGTGTGAGACATCCACTTGGGGAAGGAAGTTGCTGGTTGCGGGCTTTTGTGTGGTGGTACTTTATGCTAACTTATTTTTTTATGGTGTACTTGTCGTTATTGGTGATTCTCTCTAATGCCGCTTTATGGTGGTCAGGAAGGAGATGAGGGAATGATAGAGGCTTGCGCAGGGCACCCCAGGAAACCTCTGGCTCCCGACTCCATCAGATCCCAATAGGATTTGTTTATGCAGCCGTTTGACCAGATGGAGCCCCTTGACTCTGAATCCTGGGGGCATAGCCATCATATCTTACTGATTTGATGTTGTGTTTGGTACCTGTGCATCCAGTTCACAGTGATTATCTTCTGAAGGCATGAATCCTTCAAGGATTTCTGGCCTTTTGGAAAAAAGGACTCCTTCCCACTGCCATGTAATGAAAATGCCACGGGAATAAGGGGAGAGGACAGAGAGGTGCTGGCGGTGTGTGTGGGTGGATGTGGGGCACTCCGGCAGCCCCAGGAGTGGCGAGATGCTCCACTGACACTGGCCTCCTGTGCTCCAGAAGAGTGACACCTGCAGGGCCCAGAGCGGGAGGGCAGTGCCTTCACCTGGGTGGGTCCTGCTCTACGTGTTTATGGATTGGCTAGTTTGGAGGTCCTTGAATTTCTTGTTAGTTAATGTGTCCTCGTTTTTGCTCAGTTTAACATAGTTTTATTCACTTCTAGCCTTGCAGAGCGATGGGATGTGGGGATGGTCACTGGATGCTCAGGATGGGGCCCCAGGTGTTCCAGGGGGGAAACTAAGTATCAGTGGTCAGAACTAAACTGAGAGGCCAGCTTGAGGCCACTTTCCAGCACTGGCCCCTGATTGAGTTTCCCCTTCACCTGATAACTGATACGGCCCAGTTGGTATTGCACTGCCCCCGTTATTTGGTGAGATGGTGACACATGATCGCATCCAGCTTGGAGGAGAGTCTGGGATAATAAAGGAAGCCCTCCCTTTAAAGGCCTGGAGCCGCCTCCGAGTTTGCAGTAGGCTGGTTTCGAGTCACGCAGCACAGGGTAACAAGGAAGCAGGGTGGTTTTCCCAGATGTGAAAATGGGGGCATGCTAGTTCTGGAAAGAAATGGAGGAGTGTTCATCACTGTATTTAAGGTCACCTGTTAGTGTCTAGGATCATAAACTTTACAAATCCTCTTTATAATTCTTACAAAGGGCACAACTCAAGAAATATGTCAGTTTAAATATTAATGCCCAGTTAAAGAGGGCATCCCACCACATGGCCTGCGTGTGAAGCTAAATGATGATGTAAGATTTATACCCCAATGTTAACACATGATGATACCATGTTACAGGTCAAGATAGCAGAACAACACCCATGCGCATGACAGCATTATTCACAATGCCTGAAAGGTGGGAGCAACCCACGTATCCATCAACGGGTGATGGAGAAACAATGTGGCCTATACTTACAATGGAATATTATTCAGTCTTAAAGAGGAAGGAGCACCTGACACCTGCTGCAGCGTGGATGAAACTTGAGGACAGTCAACGAAAGGAACAACCTGTCTGATTCCACTGATACGAGATCCTAGAGTAGTCAAATTCAGAGAGACACAGCGGGAATGAGGGTGGGTGCCAGGGGCCTCTGCGTACTGAGTCAGTAGTTCCCATTTGGGAAGATGTGAAAAGTTCTTGAGATGAATGAGTGGTGACTGCACAGCCATTGTAATGCACTTCATGCCACTGAACTGTACGCCTGAAAATGGATCGAATGGCAATTTTGCTATGTATATTTTACCACACACACACACACACACACACACACACGCGCGCGCGCGCGTGCACGCAGGCACGGAGCAGTACAAACCTGCCACAAAGTAGCCCTCTGTGGGGAGCGAATCTCCAGACGGCTGATCGGGGAAGACTTCTTCCTGTGATGGCTCATGAACGTCGTCCTGGTAACGTTGTTGATCTAACCACCGGATGCTTCCAAGCACGCCACATGCAGTATCACATTTAATCCCCACGACCTCCCTGTGACCTGGGAATGGCGCTGTGCCCACCTACAGAGAGGCCAGGCAGGAGCGTGGGGCCCAGTGCTTAGCTACTCATCTTCCTCACCCCTGTGCCGCGCTGCCTCCCTGCCGGCCTCAGCCCAGTCACGAGGCGGGAAAGGGGGATATTCCACGTGGGCCAGGTGAGTGGCTGTGGAGGGAGGCAGGAATCCCCCACCCCTTCTCTCTTGCTCTTATTTCCACCTACCTTCTGAGAAGGAGGCTGGCCTTGGCCAGCCTGTATTTGCTGTGGGATGGCAAGGGTCACTGGCAGGACCCCCGTTTCTTTGCTCTGCAGGAACCAGTGCAAAGCAACTGTTTTATCTGTGCCTGTAATAGTTGGAAAAGTTTTACACTGGCAGACATCTCTTTGAGTAAACACATTAAGCAGGCAAATAAATCTCTGTGAGGGTGGCATTGAATAGTTCCCTGCATAATAGTTATTAATACATAAATATAATTACATTGCACTTTTTACAGTAAACTCCAAAAAATATGACTTATTAGCTATTGGGTACTTGACAGCAATGTGTTTGATGGAAGCGTAACTTCTCCAAATTTGCCAACACATTTTGTGTGTACTGATTTTTTGGAGTTGGACCAAATGGACCCTTTTGAAGATGAGGTAAGTTAACATAACCTTAATATTTACATAGCTGCTTTCTTCAGGTTATACTGGGCCTGTGTCACTTCTTCCTCTTCTTTCCCCCAGTATCCCTCTAAGGAATGTCATGGATAGGTATAGGGTGGCCTGTCTTAACTTCATTTAAAGGGCAAAAGAAAGAACAACGGAGAGAGAGGCCAAGGAACTTTTTTGTTCTCCCATTCAACAACTATTTGTACAGCATCTGCTCTGCGCTGGTTGCTGTTCTAGGCCTTGGACCTTTCATCAGTGTCACCAGTGAACTCAGGTCAGAGCCTGACTCCTGCCAGCCTTTCTCTGGAGCGGTCCTGATCTATGCTTGATATTTCTGGGGTTATTGAAACCCCTGCCTTTTTATAAGTGTCTACCACTTTCCAGATTGAGCAAAGAGAATTTTACCATAGTATAACATACCTGAGGACTCTGCCCACAGGTGAGGTGCAGTGGCCATCAGACTATTACGTTCTTAAGCTTTTCATGCAGAGGGCTTGGCTCCTTCAGACTATTCTTATGGACTATGGCTAATTGGGAATTTCTTTTGGGGCCCATTGCTCATTCCTTGCTGCCTTTCCTGGTTGAGACTCCCCACAAGGGTGGAAGCCAGAACAGTGGCTTTTGTCTGAAGCAAAGCCATAGATGATACAGTAACTGCTTTCAGATGCTGCCATGTGGCCCAGACTCAGTATTGTGACCCAGAGGTGAAAGGCTACATATTCCATTACAGCTCGGAGCTAACCAGCCTCCAGACTCCAGTGCATTTCAGCAAAGAAAGGAAGAAGGATAGGGTGACATATACACTAGACAGCAGCTAGAAATAGCTCTGGGAAAATCTAAGAATGGAGCTTGAATTTCTAGAGATGTTTTTGCAAAAGGCATCACCTATGTTAATGTTAATACAAAAATACCAATGATGTAATCCTATAATCCTGGACTGTGGGCTGCATGTGGATAAAATCTATGTGCATATTATGTGAACATACATAGTGGATGTATATATAAATCACAAAGTACTGGGTTCAGATCCAATATTTTTTCCCCCTGCCATAGTTTTGAGAAAGGATTCAATCTTAGTTACATCATTTAGCTCCACCAAAAATGAGTGCAGGTCTGAAACAAGAATCTTAGAAGGTCGAAATGCACTTCCTTGCCAGGTCTCAGGGCCCAGCATTCCACCTCGTTCATTCTGGGTGGCTGGTAGGTTTTGGGTACCGTGAGCATGATTATGTTGGATGACTCAGCTGAGATGATGACAGGGACACAGAGGGCTAGAATGGGGCCTGGAAGAGGGAAAGTAGGTAGGAGGTAGGGCTGCTTTTTCATTTTGAGGTTCTAGGTGGTTCTCCCTACAGAAGCCAGCCAAAGGCAAGTTTTCATTGGTTGTGATCCTTTGAGGGTCTGTCAAGTAAAGATTTAGGGAGAAAAAAAAAACAGGCACAAAAACTTAGAAGATATAATTTTGGGGCAAGATGTAGAAAGTCACTGAGTCCAGCCATGATTTAAAAGTAACCAAGAGGCCATGGTCTAAGTTCTCAGATCTCTTTTATTGTATTGTTTCCTCAGAAGTGCTTTTTGGTTTGTTCCATTTCTGATTGTTTTCCTGTCTAGAATTAAAAGGAAGAGTCGTAAGCTTGGAAGCTTTCTTTAGAGTGGTGAAGTTTTATTCTGATAAATTTTACCTCAATGTTTATTCCCTGTGAGATATAGGCATTATTTTTCAAAAGTTTTTTGCTTGGGAAGAAATAGTGTCTGATCTATGAAGGCCATACCAGAATTTACGATAAGCAGAAAGTCATGTTCTGTGGAAGGTGGCCAGTGAAGTTCAGGAAAGATGCATCTGTTGGGTCTGTCAGGGGATTTCATTTCCTTCTCTTTCTGCATCCCAGCTGGCATCCGCCATCGCACCTTCACCTCCATCCCTCCATTTCCCTGTGTGTTTGCTATAGCCGGGCCTGCTCCCAGGAGCCAAGAACTCTGGGCCTGGCATGGTCTGCATCCACCCTTGTTAATTCTCTGATTAAGCTTAAGCTGCACACGCTGGTGGGGAGGCTGGCAGCTGAGGGCATGAAAGGTGCTGAGGTCCTGACAGGTGTTGTACAATGTGCCACATGTGAGCTGCTCCCCCAGGACACCAGTAGGCGTGGGAAGCTAGTCAGCTCTTTCTGCTCACTACAAGGGCTTCAATGCTCAGCTCCTCCCGTTCCCTGTGCCTCCAACTGCCATGGGTGGAATACGACTAACGTGGAAGGGCAGGCCAACGGGATGGGTCCTCGGAGTTTCAGATGACGCTGTGACTTTGTAGGTGATGTTTACTCTGAACAGAATCTGGTACGAGCATCTATACTCTCCGGCTCTTTCGCGAATGTGCGGTTTGCAGAGGGCTCTGCAGGCCAGTTGCAGTCACTTCTGCGTAGCCCCGCGGGGTGTGGCCACTCCCCCTATTTTCGAAAGGACAGCCCTACCTTTATTGATCCCTAATGCTCTCTGAGGTAACTGTACCCTAGCTGAGTACCCTATTTAGAGCTTTTCTGGGAGAGTGGACTGTGGCGTGGCAAACTTAGGTAGAACGTGGGCTGCTGCAGGGGCCGCTTGGCAAGGCAGCGCCACAGCTGACGCTGATGGATGGCCCTGCGAGCAGCCTGTTTCCCGGCAGACTCTGGGAGCCCTTAACCCACTCCTGTGAAAGGATCGGGGCGGACTCACTGCCTTCTGGTTCTTATTTGACTTGTCTGTGTGTGTGTGTGTTTCCTGCGTGCCTTCTGGTGGCAGTTTGGGCCTGTTCCTCATTAGTAAGATGACCCTTCAAATGAGACTAAAAGAAAAATGCTCTCCTGAACCTCCGGGATCCTGGTTTTCCCTATTGCAGTGTAAGTGGCCTCAGGTCCTGTGTATTTAGCTGAGGAAAATGAAAGACCTGGTGTGGGCTGATTATAGCTTTCTGTTTAGAGAGAAGGTAGAGGGGCCACACGAAGACCTGGTGTAGGGACGGACTAGCCCTGGCGTCCGCTCAGGCGGGAGAAGCGTGAAGGTAGAGGCCGGCCGGCATGCAGCAGGGGGCGCTCTCTGTGGCGGTGCCAGGCAAGGGCCGGGCACTCCCTGGTGTTTCTGGGCAGAGCCTCCTGAGCCCCTCAGGAGGAAGGCCTGAGCATCAGAGCGATCCCCAAGCCTTGAGCTGCTTATTCAAGTGACTCCAGAACATTCAGGAAATAGAGCAGCTGCTGTGTGCGGCCTCCGGAGCCCGGGACTCTGAGGCACAGCCGGTCCCTGGGCCTGACCTGGCCGCCTGGGCCGGGGGCTGCATCGTGAGTAGGAGGAGCGCCGCCCGACGCTGTGGCTCTGCTGGGGCGCTTTTTCTTAGCCCTCCCAGTGAGCAGACTCTTCGGCTGTGACTTCGGTCAGCAGGCTCTGGGTGCCCTTTACCTTGTTTCTTTTTTAATTGTGGTAAAATGCACATAACACAAAATGCACCACCCTAACATTTGAAGTGCGCAGTTCCATGGCATTACGCACACCCATGTGCTGTGCAACGGTCACAGGCCCTTCTCATCTCCCACACGGAGACCTGCAACTCCCCACCTCCTCCCTGTTCTAAGTTATTAGGAGATAAAATAATGTTTGAAACACTCCAGAGAATGCTTTAAGGTGAAATACCCAAATGACTTCCTTAAACCGTTTGTGCATGTATTCATTCCTCAAGCATCTATTAAGCTCCTAATGTCTGTCACTATTAGTGTTACATGCTCCAGATTCAAAAACATATAAGACCCAGACTTTGGTTTACAGAGGTTTACCAACTTGTAGGGGAGACAAGCCTGTAAACAAACAAGTGCTCCCCCTGACCCCCCGCCAAGTAACAAAGGCTGTGGGGCAAATGTGGAGGGAGGAGGGGAGCCGGCCTCATCTGAGAGACCTGGTGCCCCTTTTATGTGAGCCTGGGGGACCAGCAGGCATTTGCCAGGAAGGCAGAGGGCCCGGAGGGCGCCCTGGGCCGGGGGGCTGCGGGGTAAGGGCGGCCCTGAGGATGGAGCACAGGTACAAACCCCACAGTCCTGGCCAAGGACAGCTCCTGCCCATGGAGACACTGAGCAGGGCCCCGGGCTGGGCTTCAGGGTGCACACAGCAGCAGCAGCGAGTGGGGCTGGAGGGATGTAAGACGGCTCAGAGACTCCTGTGATATCTTGAAGGAGTATCTTGTCTTGGGAACACTGGGTGTCACTGGAACCTGTTTTCTTGTGAAATATTTTGAGAATGTCAGATCCTCCCTGTTTCCAAGCATGGGGGGGGGGGTGGGGCGCGTCCCTCTTCTTGGTTTGAGACTTAGATGCTGGAGGTTGTCAAGAGGAGAGGCCAAGGAAGGGGGTTTGTGGTCACTTTAAAAAATGCACAGATGCGCCCACGCATCCCCAGTGCTGTGCTGGTTTCTGCTCCTGCGGTAGGTGTGCGGGTCCTGGGCCAGAGGTCACCATGCAGATTCTCAGTCAGGGAGGGGAGAGAGCCAGAGCACGGAGACAGCCCGCACTTGTCCACGGCCAGAGCGGTATCTGGGGCCCTTCTACAAACCCAGGGTTCGTGTCCTCCACTGTGGGTGGGATGGGGAGGGCTTCCCGCTCGCTGTGCCTTCCAGCCCAGCCCCGGGACACAGAGCTCAGTTGTGCCGGGGAGGAATTCTCCAGAGCTCTTGGGGATCTTTCCCCATTAAAGTTTCTTCTCTTTATCTCGTTCACACACAAATTTGAACCCTTTTCCCCTTTTAAATCACTTTTGTGCTGTTTAACCTCTTTACCCTGAATTCCCCTCTCCTTTCTTGCTCCTTTTTAGAGCAGTTTCCCTGCTAATGGATCCCCTGGTTAAGACTGCCCCCGGCTTTGTGAGAGCAGCAATTAGCTCCCACCCCAGAAGGCGCCCGCTCCTTCGGCCGAGCCGGGAGGATGGATGGGGCCTGACTCTTTTCACTTGAAAGTAGGTTATCGATGAGCACGGATGCCAGTTTTCCACACAGGCTCCTGCCAACCCCTCTTGATCTTATTATAGTGTAAATTTCCAAGATTGTATCATGTGAGCTCAGGAGAATTCAGGAGAGAAAAAATGTAGTAGTTAACTAAAAATTTTTTAAAAGCCACAAGAAAACGAGTATTTCTTTCCTTATAACCCAGGTTAAAAATAAACATGGCTCCACCTGGCTATCTTCTGAAGGGAACCATGGGGTGTGTGTGCGTGGGGTTTGGTTGTAAGGCCTGGTAACACCTAGCAACAGGTTTTAAAGTGCTTTATAGCTTGGGTGTCTTTTGACTCTCTTTGGGACTGGTTTCCGTGGGGAAGGTGAGACTGCTGGGTGTGCTGGCTGTGTCTCCCATGGCAAGATCCTTCTGGTCCCCGCTCTGGGGGCTGGTGGACGAGGGGAAGGCCACCGGCGCAGGCTGGTGCTAGTTTTGTAGGCTCCCTCCTAGGAGTGCGGGCCAAACCACCACAGAATTCACCTGTGTGTGTTTTAAATGTACAGTTCTGTCCATTTTAGTACATTTCCAGAATTCTGCAGCCATCATCACCATCTAATTTTTAGAATGTTTCTGTCACTCCAGAAGGAAATGTGTTGCCCATTATCAGTCACTCCTTAACCCCCTTCCCTCTTCCCCCCACCCCAGCCATAGGAAATCATGGTCTGCTTAATGTCTCTATAGATTTGCCTGTTCTGGACATTTCATATACATAGAATCATACAATATGTAGTCTTTTGTGACTGGCTTCTTTCACTTAGCATAACATTTTCAAGGGTCAGTTATGCTGTGGCCCATGTCAGTGCTTCATTCCATTTTGTTCCCAGATGGCATTCCATTGTGTGCATACAAACAGGGTATGTGGCCCATCACCGGCCGATGGGTTTTAGTTGGTTTCTAATTTTTTGCTATTATGAACCACGGGTTCATAATATGAACATTTGTGTACCAGTCTTTGTGCCGGCATGTGTTTTCATTTCTCGGGCAGATACCTAGGAGTGGAACTGCTAGTTTATGTGGTAACTTTATGTTTAACAGTTGAGAAACTTCCCAACTGCTTTCCAAAGCGGCTGCACCATTTACATTCCCACCAGCAGCAGATAAGGATTCCTTTCTCTACATCCTCACCAATAGCTGTTACTGTCTGTCTTTTTGGTTCTATCAGATGCAAAGTGGTATCTATTTGTGGTTTCAGTTTGCATTTCACTGTGACTGAGAGATTGAGGATCTTTTCATGTGCTTATTGACCATTTACAGGTTTTCTTAGGAGATGTCTAATCAAATCTTTTGCCCATTTATTGGGCTTTTTTGTTGTTATTGAGTTGTAAGAGTCCTTTATATATTCTGGATATAAGTCCATCATCAGATATATGATTGGCCAGTACTGTCTACCAGTCTGTGAGTTACAATTTTGCTTTCTTGATCATGCCCTTTGAAGCACAAAGTTCTGTGTTTGCTTAGTCCAACTTACCAATTTCTCTCTTACTGTTGTGCTGTGGTGTCATATTTTAAGAAATCACTGCCCAACCCAAGGTCATAAAGGTTTATTCTTATATGTTCTTCTGAGAGTTTTATAATTTTAGCTCAGACTTCAGTCTGTGATCCATTTTGAGTGAAGATCATTCTCTCTTCCTCCAGTAAAAAATTTTCCCAGACTTACTCAGGTTTCAACAAGATAGGTTTAGAATAGCATTGTGGGTTTTCTTTTTCTGCTCTTTGTTTTTTAACAAAACATACATAGTCCATACAGAGGCAATCACATGCTGGGTAAAGTCAAGATTGTAGAAATTGATGTGAGACTTGGCATGTGAACAGGCAGGGGTTGGAGATGCTGCCAAAATCTCTAACACATCTTGGGAGGGTGGGAGAACTGTCACGGGGCACCTGGGAGGCAGGAGATGGACTACAGGACCTCGGCACTAAGCAGAAGAAAGCTCGACCTCTTGACCAGCATCAGAGGTAGCAAAGCAAACAAGTCGTCAGAGAGAGGCCTGGTGACATGGCACAATTAAGTCATTGTGGCACCGGGGCAGGCTGCCAAGAGAGCTGTCAGAAGGGCAGGTGGTGATCGGCGTTTCTGCTAGGGTGCTGTCATGTAGTCAGTTGATAAAGCCGTCTCTCCATTCTTGCTTTCAGTGGTTTTTTTTTTTTTCACACCGTTCCCCTCACCCTCCTGCAAAAACAGGAGCTTTCTTAGGCACACATCTCTGGCTTTCCAGCCAAAGCCTCCAAGGATCAGATATAACTTTTGGGGCAGTGGGAGGAGGTGAGACCCTGGGCTTATTTTTACCACACCCAGACTAATGACACAAGATAGAAGTCACTAGGTGCAACGACCTCACAGGGTGTTCCCTCTTGAGCCACCAAGAGCAAAAGTGAACTGAGTGGTAGCTTGTCAAGATGAACTTTAATACTTTGTAACTGGAGCTCCAGGCCAGGTCTCAAATACTCTGGGCACATTGCCAGCTATAGCTTAGCCCTACAGCACGTTGAACGATAATGGAGAGTAAGTGTGGACATACTCGTGGATCTTGGTGTTTGTACACACATGTGAATAATCTTCTGCACATACAAGTATACACTGTGCACACACTCTCCAGAGAAGCTGGTTCACACTTAATGTTCTTCCATCCACCTTTTGATTTTAAAACCTTCAGGGAAGTACTGGAAATCAAATGTATTCATCTTTCCTGCATAAATGTGAGAAGAGCCAATATTTAGAACTCTGAGTTTGTGCAAGAAATTAAATACAGAGTGCCAATTCTCACCACAAAGTGATTTATCTATGGTTTTCCTTTAGACAGTAGTTCCTCCTTGGTGCAACTGAAATGGACTTTTCAGGAATTCTTTATTTTGTATGCTAGTGCACCTGACCTATGTCACCCAGGGAGCAGAGGCTGTGTGATGAGTGGTGGATGGCTTTTAGCAAATGCAGTTGTTTGGTGTCTTCCTCTTAAACGTGAGGGGATTGATATAAATTTGTTACCACTGCAGCAGATTGAGATGCATTACTGAAAGTGCCTCTGGTTTGCACTGAAAAAGTCTGTCCAGAGCGTGCACTTAAACATTTCTCTAGGTATTTACATCCCAGCACAATGGGAAACCATATGATTCTAGATTGGAGTCCAAGACTCTCAAACCCATAGTTAATTTTCAGAGCCAAATTTTTTTGTATTGCTTCTCTGGGATTTTGCTAATCATCCAATTCAAATTCAATTCAACCCATATTTTTGAGAGCCTGCTGTGTGCAGAGGCAGTGGAGGTACTTGAAAAGATGCTCTTCCAGCCTCCAAGAGCAGTGTATTGAGGGCAGTGTCTGGGTAACACCCAGGGATGCAAGTGGTGCTGGGACTAAGTGAATCTAAACATCCTTTCTTAGGTTGTCTCATTACTTGGAAAGTCAGCTTTGTCCTCAGTCAATAAACACTGTGGTCTTTCTTTGCTTTTTCACAGCCCCAGGGGTGGCACGTTGCAAGTCAGTGTCACAGGAATGGGCAGCTGTCAGTTCAGTGAACAACATCAAGAATCCCACTCGCCACCCCTCATATTTCTAATGTTTTTGTTTTCTCAAAATACTCCTCCCCGCCCCACCAACCACATGGGCTACCAAAATATCACTGAAATACTATATACTCAAATTCCAGGTAGATAATTAAATGTCAAAAAAATTAAAAAATATAGAAAAAGGATAGTTGATTATCTAAACAATGAGATGGACAAGTTTCTACGCTTAAAAGAATGGAAGGCTATGCCTTAAACATCCACACTGTTATATGTCAAATATATTTCGATTAAGAAAAAAGGAAAGACAAAAAAATGGAAGGTATCCCAACAGAAATAAGGACAGGTTTGATTACATGAAAATTAAACTCTATATCAGGAACAGCTGGACATTTGGTAAATAAAACCGATCTGCAGAGGATTTTTAAAAATTACAATAAAGTGTTAATATAATTAACATAAATTTTTTATACAAATTGTTAAACACTTAGACCCCAAAAGATAGAGACAAAGTTTATGAAAAGACTTTGTAAAAGAGGAAACAAATGGCTATCACATATAAGAAATATTACTCAACCTCATTAGTAAATAAGTGCAAATTAAAACAATATTGATACCATTTTTGATACCATTTTTGATTCAGCCTAGCGAAGATTTTTTTTTACTGTGGTATTTTCTCATATAGCAAAGGGTAAACTAATACAGCTATTTTGGAAAGCAGTGCGATGAGCCTTTAGATTATTCTTAGCATTTGACCAAATACTTCTACTTGTAAGAATCTATTTTAAGGGAACAATCATAACTACAAAGATTAATGCACGAGATATTTCCAGGAGCAGTATTTATGAGTATAAAAAATTGAAAAGAAGCTAAACATTCATCATTATGGGAATGGTTAAATAAATTATGATCAATCTGATCAAAAACTATGTGGTCATTTAACAAGAGCTTTTAAAAAAGTTTATAAACAGTGTTCCAGGGAAAATGCTCATATATAATTAATGCCAGTGAACAGAAAGCAGGATGTGACACTGCATATGGAGTATGTCCTGGTTTAGCAACTATAAACGTCTCAGGAAAAAAAGAAGTGAATGAATGTTTGCTAGGATATTAACAGAGAGCAATATGGATGGTTGCTAATCTCTTCTAGTACACTGTTTTCCAAATTTTGAACAAAGCTTCAAAAAATATTTGAAATGTTGGTTCATTTTGTAAAAATCTGATCCTCACATACCCCTTTTTACGAATTTCTCTATTGTGTAAAACATCCTCTGAGAAGTTACCCACTTTTCAAACTCTTTATCCTACTGAATGATCATCTATTTTTAAAATAATATAATCTTCCAGGAAAGAGGGAAAGACTGAATCACTACTTATATTCTCTGAGTTGTACAGCCCTCCCCATGACCCCCCCAAAATTACGTCTGCTAGTCGTAATACCCCTTTTCCCCCCTTATACCTCCCTTCCCACCCACCCTCCCTAGTCCCTTTCCCTTTGGTAACTTTAGTCTGTTCTTGGGTTCTGTGAGTCTGCTGCTGTTTTGTTCCTTCAGTTTTTTCTTTGTTCTTATACTCCACAGATGAGTGAAATCATTTGGTACTTGTCTTTCTCCGCCTGGCTTATTTCACTGAATATAATACCCTCTAGCTCCATCCATGTTGTTGCAAATGGTAGGATTTCTTTTCTTCTTATGGCTGAATAATATTCCATTGTGTATATGTACCACTTCTTCTTTATCCATTCATCTACTGATGGACACTTAGGTGCTTCCATATCTTGGCTATTGTAAAAAGTGCTGCAATAAACATAGGGGTGCATATATCTTTTTCAAACTGGGCTGCTGCATTCTTAGGGTAAATTCCTAGGAGTGGGATTCCTTGCTCAAATGGTATTTCTATTTTGAGTTTTTTGAGGAACCTCCATGCTACTTTCCACAATGGTTGAACTAATTTGCATTCTCACCAGCAGTGTAGGAGGGTTCCCTTTTCTTCAAATCCTCGCCAACATTTGTTGTTGTTTGTGTGTTGGATGTTGGGCATCCTCACTGGTGGTATCTCATTGTGGTTTTAATTTGTATTTCTCTGATGATTAGCGATGTGGAGCACCTTTTCATGTACCTGTTGGCCATCTGAATTTCTTCTTTAGAGAAGTATCTATTCATGTCCTCTGCCCATTTCTTAATTGAATTATTTGCTTTTTGTTTGTTGAGGTGCATGAGTTCTTTATATATTTTGGATGTCAACCCCTTATCAGATATGTCATTTATGAATATATTCTCCCATACTGAAGGATGTCTTTTTGTTCTACTGATGGTGTCCTTTGCTGTACAGAAGCTTTTCAGCTTGATAGAGTCCCACTTGTTCATTTTTGCTTTTGTTTCCCTTGCCCGGGGAGACATGTTAATGAAGAAGTCACTCATGTTTATGTCCAAGAGATTTTTGCCTATGTTTTTTTCTAAGAGTTTTATGGTTTCATGACTTACATTCAAGTCTTTGATCCACCTTGAGTTTACCTTTGTGTATGGGGCTAGACAGTAGTCCAGTTTCATTCTCTTACATGTAGCTGTCCAGTTTGTCCAACACCAGCTGCTGAAGAGGCTGTCATCTCCCCATTGTATATCCAAGGCTCCTTTATCAAATATTAATTGACTGTATATGTTTGGGTTAATGTTTGGATTTTCTATTCTGTTCCACTGGTCTGTGGGTCTGTTTTTGTGCCAATACCAAATTGTCTTGATTACTGTGGCTTTGTAGTAGAGCTTGAAGTCAGGGAGCGTAATTCCCCCTGTTTTATTCCTCCTTCTTAGGATTGCTTTGGCTATTCGGGTCTTTTGTGGTTCCATATGAATTTTAGAACTATTTGTTCCAGTTCATTGAAGAACGCTGTTGGTAGTTTGATAGGGATTGCATTGAATCTGTAGATTGCTTTAGGTAGTATAGCCATTCTGACAATATTTATTCTTCCTAGCCAAGAGCATGGGAAGCATTTCCATTTCCTAGTGTCCTCTTTAATTTCTCTTTGGAGTGCCTTGTAGTTTTCAGACTACAGGTCTTTCACTTCCTTCGTTAGGTTTATTCCTAGGTATTTTATTCTTTTTGATGCAATTGTGAATGGAATTGTTTTTCCTGATTTCTCTTTCTGTTAGTTCATCGTTAGTGTATAGGAAAGCAACAGATTTCTGTGTGTTAATTTTGTATCCTGCAACTTTGCTGAATTCAGATATTAGTTCTAGTAGTTTTGGAGTGGAGTCTTTAGGGTTTTTTATGTACAGTATCATGTCATCTGCAAATAGTGACAATTTGACTTGTTCTTTACCAATCTGGATGCCTTGTATGTCTTTGTGTTGTCTGATTGCCATGGCTAGGACCTCCAGTACTATGTTGAATAACAGTGGAGAAAGGTGGCATCCCTGTCTTGTTCCCGATCTTAGGTGAAAAGCTTTCAGCTTCTTGCTTTTAAGTATGATGTTAGCTGTAGGTTTGTCATATATGGCCTTTATGATGTTGAGGTACTTGCTGTCTATACCCATTTTGTTGAGTGTTTTATTCAGGAATGGATGCTGAATTTTGTCAAAAGCTTTTTCAGCATCTATGGAGATGATCATGTGGTTTTTGTTCTTCTTTTTGTTGATGTGGTGGATGATGTTGATGGATTTTCGAATGTTGTACCATTCTTGCATCCCTGGGATGAATCCCACTTGATCATGGTGTATGATCCTCTTGATGTATTTTTGAATTCGGTTTTCTAATATTTAGTTGAATATTTTTGCATCTACGTTCATCAGGGATATTGGTCTGTAATTTTCTTTTTTGGTGGCATCTTTGCCAGGTTTTGGTATTAGAGTGATGCTGGCTTCATAGAATGAGTTTGGAAGTATTCCCTCCTCTTCTATTTTTTGGAAAACTTTAAGGAGAATGGGTGTTATTTCTTCTCTATATGTCTGGTAGAATTCAGAGGTGAATCCATCAGGTCCGGGGGTTTTGTTCTTGGGTAGTTTTTTGATTGCCGATTCAATTTCGTTGCTGGTGATTGGTCAGTTTAGTTTTTCTGTTTCTTGCTAAGTAGGCCTTGGAAGGTTGTATTTTTCTAAGAAGTTGTCCATTTCTTCTATGTTTTCCAGCTTGTTAGCATATAGATTCTCATAATATTCTCTTCTAATTCTTTGTATTTCTGTGGGGTCCGTCGTGATTTTTCCTTTCTCATTTCTGATTGTGTTTATGTGTTTAGATTCTCTTTTTCTCTTAATGAGTCTGGCTAGGGGTTTATCTATTTTGTTTATTTTTTCAAAGAATCAGCTCTTGGTTTCATTGATTTTTTTCTATTGTTTTATTTTTCTCAATTTTATTTATTTCTTCTCTGATCTTTATTATGTCCGTCCTTCTGGTGACTTTGGGCCTCATTTGTTCTTCTTTTTCCAGTTTCAGTAATTGTGTCTTTAGAGTATTCATTTGGGAATGTTCTTCCTTCTTTAAATAGGCCTGGATTGCAATATACTTTCCTCTTAGAACTGCCTTTGCTGCGTCCCACAGAAGTTGTGGCTTTGTGTTGTTGTTGTCATTAGTCTCCATATATTCTTTGATTTCTGTTTTGATTTGGTCGTTAACCCATTGATTAATTAGGAGAGTGTTGTTAAGTCTCTATGTATTTGTGAGCCTTTTTGATTTCTTTCTAAAATTTATTTCTAGTTTTATACCTTGGTGATCTGAGAAGTTGGTTGGTAGGATTTCAATATTTTTGAATTTACTTAGGTTCTTTTTGTGGCCTAGTATATGGTCTATTGTGGAAAATGTTCCATGTGCACTTGAGAAGAATGTGTATCCTGTTGCTTTTGGATGCAGAGTTCTGTAGGTGTCTGTTAGGTCCATCTGTTCTAGTGTGTTGTTCAGTGCCTCTGTGTCTTTACTTATTTTCTGTCTGGTTGATCTGTCCTTTGGAGTGAGTGGTGTGTTGAAGTCACCTAAGTTGAATGCATTGCTGTCTATTTCTTCCTTTAATTCTGTTAGTATTTGTTTCACATATGTTGGCGCTCCTGTGTTGGGTGCATATATATTTATAATGGTTATATCTTCTTGTTGGACTGACCCTTTTATCATTATGTAATGTCCTTCTTTATCTCTAGCTACTTTCTTCGTTTTGAAGTCTATTTTGTCTGATACAAGTACTGCAACACCTGCTTTTTTTTCTTTGTTGTTTGCATGAAATATCTTTTTCCATCCCTTCACTTTTAGTCTGTGTATATCTTTGGGTTTGAGGTGAGTCTCTTGTAAGCAGCATATAGATGGGTCTTGCTTTTTTATCCATTCTGTTACTCTGTGTCTTTTGACTGGTGCATTCAGTCCAATTACATTTAGGGTGATTATTGATAGATATGTACTTATTGGCATTGCTGGCTTTAGAGTCGTGGTTACCAAAGGTTCAAGGGTTGCTTCTTTACTATCTAACAATCTAACTTAACTTTCTTGTTAAGTTATTGTAAACACCATCTCATGTTTCTTTATTTCTCTCCCTTCTTGTTCTTCCTCCTCCATTCTTTATATACTAGGTGTTTTATTCTTTGCCTTTAGTTAGTATTTGTATGGTCTGCTTTCTTTGCTATGATTTTATTTTCTCTAGTGACATCTTTTTAGCCTTAGGAGTGCTTCCCTCTAGAGCAGTCCATTTAAGATATCCTGTAGAGGTGGTTTATGAGCGGCAAACTCTCAACTTTCGCTTGTCTGGAAATTGTTTAATCCCTCCGTCATATTTAAAGGATAATCGGGCTTGATACAGTATTGTTGGTTCGAGGCCCTTCTGTTTCATTACATTAAATATATCATGCCATTCTCTTCTGGCCTGTAAGGTTTCTGTTGAGAAGTCTGATGATAGTGTGATGGGTTTTCCTTTGTAGGTGATCTTTTTTCTCTCTCTAGCTGCCTTTAATACTCTGTGTTTATCTTTGATCTTTGCCATTTTTAATTATTATGTGTCTTGGTGTTGTCTTCCTTGGGTCCCTTGTGTTGGGAGATCTGTGGGCTTCCGTGCACTGTGAGACTATTTCCTTCCCCAGCATGGAACAGTTTTCAGCTATTATTTCTTCAAAGACAGTTTCTATCCCTTTTTCTCTCTCTTCTTCCTCTGGTACTCCTATAATGCGAATATTGTTCCGTTTGTATTGGTCACACTGTTCTCTTAATATTCTTTCATTCCTAGAGATCCTTTTATCTCTCTCTGCCTCAGCTTCTCTATATTTCTGTTCTCTGATTTCTATTCCATTAACAGTCTCTTGCATCCGTCTCATCCAGTCTGCTGTTAAGCCCGTCGATCGCTTGTCTGATTTCTGCATTGTCTTTCCTCACTTCCCTCACTTCCTCCCTCTGCTCTTGCACATTTCTCTGTAGGTCCATCAGCATGGTTATGACTTATTCTGAATTCTTTTTAAGTAAGACTGTGCATTTCCA
Organism: Smutsia gigantea; assembly: GCA_032199065.1. Taxonomy (NCBI): domain Eukaryota; kingdom Metazoa; phylum Chordata; class Mammalia; order Pholidota; family Manidae; genus Smutsia; species Smutsia gigantea. Next base: position 112,184 of record JAVSCE010000973.1, read on the forward strand.
TCCCTTCAGGCTCCCTCTCTGGGGTTGTCTGGTTGATTTTAGTCTGGACTATATTCCTCTGTCTTTTCATTGCGATAGAAGTGGTAGCTGGTAGTTGCCACGTATGTCAGCTGGGCTCTTTAAGACTTTAAAAAGAAAGAAAGAAAAAGAAAGAAAGAAAGAAAAAAAAGAAAGAAAAAAACCCAAAATACAAACCAAAAAAAAAAACACCGACCACAAGTAGATACTGTGGGGATGCTCTAGGTGGCACTGTTGCCCCACTATTCCACAGCCATGGCCGCGCTGCTCCGCAGGGCCCTTTATAGCTCTGGCCGGGGTGGGAATGAATGGGAGGCTGTTGATCTCTGTTGGAAGTCGCCAGCTAAGGGGTCCAAAATTCCCCAGGATTCCTAGCCTGCTGAGCTGAGTGTGCCGGGGTGATCTGGCTCCTCCTCTGGGCTCCTGTCTAAGACCGCTGAAGAAAGGGCGCGCTTTTCTTTTTTGTTTTTCCTTCCCGGGAGCCAGCTGCAAGCACCCTGGTGCGTTCCCCACTCAGATCGTGCACCCTTTGTCTCTCCAATCTCCGCTACACCGTGTGTGTCAGCGCTCACCGCGCAGATCATCGGGGCTGGTTGTTTCGCGGGGTGTACTTCCACTCCCTCCCGGCTCTGAATCCTCTCCTCCTGCCGGTGCACTGGGGTGGGGGAGTGCTCGGCTCCCGCCGGGTCACGGCTCCGTATCTTACCCGCCTCTTGGGGTGCCAAGTCCTCTCCGTGTAGCTGCATGCTGTGCGCTTTCCTGTGTATTCTGGTCTCTCTTTTAGGAATACTTGTATTTGCTGTATTTTTGTAGATAAATATAGTGTTGGGAGGAGATTTCTGCTGCCCTGCTCACGCCGCCATCTTCCCTGAACTCTTTTCTAAGAGTTTTATGGTTTCATGAGTTACATTCAAGTCTTTGATCCATTTTGAGTTTACATTTGTGTATGGGGTTAGACAGTAGTCCAGTTTCATTCTCTTACATGTAGCTGTCCAGTTTGTTCAATACCAGCTGCTGAAGAGGCTGTCATCTCCCCATTGCATATCCAAGGCTCCTTTATCAAATATTAATTGACTGTATATGTTTGGGTTAATGTTTGGATTTTCTATTCTGTTCCACTGGTCTGTGGGTCTGTTTTGTGCCAATACCAAATTGTCTTGATTACTGTGGCTTTGTAGTAGAGCTTGAAGTCAGGGAGCATAATTCCCCCTGTTTTATTCCTCCTTCTCAGGATTGCTTTGGCTATTCGGGTCTTTTGTGGTTCCATATGAATTTTAGAACTATTTGTTCCAGTTCATTGAAGAATGCTGTTGGTATTTTGATAGGGATTGGATTGAATCTGTAGATTGCTTTAGGTAGTATAGCCATTCTGACAATATTTATTCTTCCTAGCCAAGAGCATGGGATGCATTTCCATTTCCTAGTGTCCTCTTTAATTTCTCTTGGAGTGTTTGTAGTTTTCAGAGTACAGGTCTTTCACTTCCTTCGTTAGGTTTATTCCTAGGTATTTTATTCTTTTTGATGCAATTGTGAATGGAATTGTTTTTCTAATTTCTCTTTCTGTTAGTTCATCGTTATGTATAGGAAAGCAATAGATTTCTGTGTGTTAATTTGTATCCTGCAATTTTGCTGAATTCAGATATTAGTTCTAGTAGTTTTGGAGTGGAGTCTTCAGGGTTTTTTATGTACAATATCATGTCATCTGCAAATAGTGACAATTTGACTTCTTCTTTACCAATCTGGATACCTTGTATTTCTTTGTTTTGTCTGATTGCCATGGCTAGGACCTCCAGTACTATGTTGAATAACAGTGGAGAGAGTGGGCATCCCTGTCTTGTTCCCGATCTTAGGTGAAAAGCTTTCAGCTTCTTGCTGTTAAGTATGATGTTAGCTGTGGGTTTGTCATATATGGCCTTTATGATGTTGAGGTACTTGCCCTCTATACCCATTTTGTTGAGAGTTTTAATCATGAATGGATGTTGAATTTTGTCAAATGCTTTTTCAGCATCTATGGAGATGATCATGTGGTTTTTGTTCTTCTTTTTGTTGATGTGGTGGATGATGTTGATGGATTTTCAAATGTTGTACCATCCTTGCATCCCTGGAATGAATCCCACTTGATCATGGTGTATGATCCTTTTGATGTATTTTTGAATTCGGTTTCCTAATATTTTGTTGAGTATTTTTGCATTTACATTCATCAGGGATATTGGTCTGTAATTTTCTTTTTTGGTGAAGTCTTTGCCAGGTTTTGGTATTAGAGTGATGCTGGCTTCATAGAATGAGTTTGGAAGTATTCCCTCCTCCTCTATTTTTTGGAGAACTCTAAGGCGAATGGGTGTTATTTCTTCTCTGTATGTCTGGTACAATTCGGAGGTGAATCCATCTGGCTCGGGGGTTTTATTCTTGTGTACTTTTTTGATTTCTGATTCGTTTTCGTTGCTGGTGATTGGTCTGTTTAGTTTTTCTGTTTCTTGCTTGGTCAGTCTTGGAAGGTTGTATTTTTCAAGAAGTTGTCCATTTCTTCTGTGTTTTCCAGTTTGTTAGCATATAGATTCTCATAATATTCTCTTATAATTCTTTGTATTTCTGTGGGGTCCATCGTCATTCTTCCTTTCTCATTTCTGATTCTGTTTATGTGTGTAGATTCTCTTTTTCTCTTAATGAGTCTGGCTAGGGGTTTATCTGTTGTGTTTATTTTTTCAAGGAACCAACTCTTGGTTTCATTGATTTTTTTCTACTGTTTTATTCTTCTCAATTTTATTTATTTCTTCTCTGATCTAATTATTATGTCAAAAAGGGACTCGTTATTAAAGGCAACTGCTTGGGAGGCCTCAGTAATTGTTGCTCTTTATGGAGTCTGCCAGGATTTTATGTAGGAACCAGTGTGACCTGGGGCGGTTCCTTTACATACCACCTTTGAGAAGTGACCTCTGCATTCCTGAATGGTTGGACTGGACGAATAGTCACCACAGGGTTCCCTTCTCCTCCTATAAGCAAGGCAGATAATCCATTGCTGTTTTACTTAGGTGAACAAAAATTTGTGCCAGCAGTATCTTCAAATCATGCCTGTGTTTGCTGCTGCTGATCTGGCACCCAGTTTGAGGGGGCTCCCTCTCTCTGGGGTGGGAGTAACTGTTCTTTTGCCCTGATTCCCATTCACAGCATTTAAATAGGGGCTGTGCAGGGTTGGTGAGCAGCCTCGTCCCCGGGAGGTGAGGTGAACTGGGTGGGTCTCCGTGATAGGCTGCATATTGCCTGGGTTACTTAGACGTGTATCACAGAGATGTGAACCCCAAACGTTTTAGGGTGAACATTTGCATTTCCACTTCTTAAATTCTTGCCTTTGATCTTCCCAGGCGGCCTTTATTTGCCCCGTGGGCCCCTTCAGTGCTGAGGGAAGGTACCTGCATGAGGTGCCCTGGGGGAGAGCCACCGGCTTGCCATGCGCCTTTGTCAGAGCCCCAGCCTGGGACCGAGGCGTTGTCCAGGTCTCAGGCTGTTGTTCTGTGGAAGGAGGATCCTGGGACTCTTTGCTTCTAGTGTTCTTGTGTCAGGTTTTCTATGTTATGGCTATAGATACCACACAGTGATGAGGTGCTGTCCCTGTGGCAAGACCCCCTTCAATAAAACCATGCTTCTCCTGCTGTCAATACTCCCTTTGGAGTGGTCAGGGTGTCGGTATTCACCTCTTCTCCTGGTACCCCAGCTTCCGACTGGCTCTCCCCATGTCCATGTTTGTTCCATTCCTAAAAGCTCTAAACACAACTTTCATTGTGTTTCTCAAGTATATTTTCAAGCATAGCTCTTATAACATCCCTGTCTTGCTCAAAACCTCTTTTAGCTCTCCACTAAATGGTGAACTTGTGTGAATACCTTAGACCTCGAGGTGTCCTACTCATCTTTCCAAAGTTTACCCCTTGCATGTGTACTATGCTCTCAGCCAGTCGTTTTTAAACTTCAGCTTGCTCCAGAATCACTTAGCGGGCTTGTTGACAGGGATTGCTGGGCCCCACCCCCAGAGGAAATCTAGGTATGGGCCTGAGAAGTTGCATTTCTAACAAGTTTCCAGGAGATGCTTTGAGACCCATTAGTCTAGCCAAGCTAGACAGTTGTAGTTCAACAGACCTCAGACTTCTCCCTTGAATTTCCATCTGGTGTTTCTTCCTTCACTTTGAATACTAACTTTGGCCTTTTCTACCTACCAAAATCCTACACATCCATCTGAGCTTTTCCCAGGGCCACTCTTTTAAGGAAGTGATTGCCAATTCCTCCTAGTGGCTCTGAGCACGCCCTCCTTTGATTTGGCTGCAACCCCATGACCTCTTTTATCAGAGCCTACCACGGGCTATAGTTATTTATAGTCGATCTTATTTTCCTCTTCTGGATGGTAAAGTCTTCAAGGGGAACAAAATTTAACTCCTTCAGTGTCTGGTGGGAAAACAATTTTTGAGATAAGAAACCCCACTTCTAGCTGATTGTGTTTTGCATTTAAAGATCTGGCAGGTGCCTTGAGACTCTTGAGGGCATGGATTATCTTAATCATATTGGCATCTTCTGTAACACTTAACTCCTTGCCCATAGTAGGCCCATAATAAATATTTGTTGAATGAATAAGGAGCTAAAATACTCAGGATGTTGCAGGTCTGAGAAATAATGAGGAAGCTCTACCTACCCTTCTCGCTGCTATGCCTGTAATCCTCTTATAAACTGTGGGCCTTCTAGGAGAACATTTATTATTTTTAATGAACTGGTGTGTGGCATAGTTTAAACCTATTTATTATCCTTCCACACAGTCTTGAATAGTATCCATCAGCCAGGAACATCTGAGGAGGGGTGGGGCGTGCTTCATCCCCAGGCTATTACTTCTCCAGAGGAGAGCACTTTGAAGAGGGCAGTGGAGACCGATCTTTTATTTTAGCTCAATATAATGATAATAACCTTGTTCTTTACACACACACGCCCTTCAGGAGTTGCTTACCGCCAATGATGGTGGCTGTGTACTTACCCACTGGAGAAGCAGGCCCCAGCAATGGAGAAGAGGGATATGGCTTTACGGGTTTATTTTCAGTACTTGATTTTAAACATTTATAAAAGTAATACATGCTCATTGTAAACCATGCAAACAGTACAGAAAGAGATAGAACCCCAAAATTAAAGTACCCCAGGGAAGCTATATTTTTATAATTTAAAGAGATATATGGAGAGATTTTGACATTTTAATACTCAAAAGGTAAAGTAAATGATGTTCACAATATAGACAACAATCCCCTACAGTTTTATTTTCCAGGATAATCACCATAAGATTTTTTTGATGTCCACAAAACTATCAGCATCCTACACATACCTGAGTTTCACAGACATTTCAGTTTCCCGTGTGAGTACCCTCCCAGGGACTTCCGGCCTCAGCCTGCCCTCCCCTAGGCAGAGGCCTTCGATCCAGCTGTGGGGAAGAGAAGGCTAAGGATGGTGAGCATGTTTTGTGATTTTTTTTCTTCCCTCCCTTCCTTCTTTCCTTCTTTCTTCCTGCAGATATTTGTTGAATGCCTACTCCAGGCTGCCTCACTCAGACACCGTTCCAGGCATCAGGTGGGCCCCACCCCTGCCTTCTGGCAGGTTGAAGTCAGGTAGCCAGAGTCCATGCAATCGCTGGAGCTAGGTGGCCTGAATTCAGTTCCAAGATCAGGCACATACTAAGCTGTGTGCCCTCAGATAAGTTACTTGTGTCTCTGGGCCTCAATTTCCTCATCTGTAAGATGGGAATGATAAACATAACCTACCTCAAAGATTATTATAGGAGTTAAAATAAATAATGCTTGCAAATGATTAGAGCAGAGTCTAATATTTGCTAAGTGCTCAATAGATGTTAGTTATTAGTTGGAGTCAGGGCTGGGAAAGAAAGTAAACAAATAGCATAAATGAGCATGACGTCGTAGACTGAGATAAAGGACAGGTGGAGGCTGCTGTGAGTATAATGACGGGGCCCTACTTGGGACTGGCAGGCCAGGGAGGTGTAGTGAGCCGCTGGTGGCTGGGGGAGGCCCATAGGTCAGGGGCAGGGTGAAGGGGCAGCGTGGGCCGAGACTGTCCCAAGCAGGACAGACCATGGGGGCCGAGGGTATCTAGCTCACTTCACTCATGATAGAGATGAAGCAGCGACTGCCTGGAAATGGTCACAATGCTGGTGACAGAGCCAAGGCAAGACACAGGTAATGCATTGCCTAGAAAACCCTTTACCCTTAACTGTGTATTCCCTTCAGTTCTTCTCAGACGCAAATCTAAATGTCACCTGACTTGTGCCTGGGAGGGTGACAGGTCCTCGTACCAAAAGAGGCCTGAGTGTTTGTGTATGTAACACCCCCACCACGTGCATGTGCATTTATACCTATACCTCCCTCCCTCCTTCCTTGGGGTGCTAGGGCTCGGAAGAGTGTGTTGGATAGTAGCGGGTAGCTGAATAGGGGAGAATTCAGGCTGCTTCTTTGTTTCCAGGTTTAAGTCATCTGATCCATGTGTCTCTTTATGCATCTCTCTTTGATCCATCCAGTCATGCACCCATGCATCCGTCCATCCATCTACTTGTTCTTTCATTTATTCACCCAATCCACAAATATTTATTGAAGGGCGACTATAAATCATGCATTCCTGCAAGGTAGTTTTGATTGTCAACCAAACAAACCTGGTCTCTGCCTTTACATAGTTTACAGCTTATCAGTAATAAATCAACAGCAAGGTGTCCTGTGTCCACATTTAATATGTGCTCTCCATGTGCTTTGGGATTCAAAAAGTATGCGAGGTGGTCCTGACCCCTCACAACGAATATACAGACTTAATCCCACCAGGCTGTTTCTTTTCTGGCTTACTTATTTTTAATTTCCAAGATAGGAGTAGTGATAGTCCCAAATCTTATTTCTCTCCTAAATCTCGTTTTCACAGATGCGCAGGGAAGGATTGGGGGACTTGGAGAAGCACATAGCTTCCAAAGAGGAACAGAATTCATGGACTGATTTTTTTGTTTCGCTTCTGGCCTCTTGAGTCTGATTGATCTTGTCTAGAGCCCTGATAATCTCCTAGACAAAATATTTAAATTTTCTGCAGCACTAGGGACTTTGAGGAAGGAATATTGTGGCTGAAATCCTAAATATTTTGCAGTATAATTAATGCAAGTGTTACACGGCAGATGCTTCTCAGCACAATCTCTATCCCAAGAGAATGTGTCAGTATCTTTGTATATGGAAATGTACATGTATACTCATAAATTTCTGCAGCCTCCTTGTTTTGTATTCCTTTCCCCTTTGCTGTCACCTCCTACTTTCCCCCTTCAGTCCCTGATTACTTTAAGATACATTATTCTCTTTGTTTTTAGAAAAGAATGAAAAATGATTACTAAATGACCAACAGAGGTTTGAATTGCTACTGTTACCTCTTGCAGGGGAACTAGCCTTTCCATCGAAATCAAAAGTTTAATCCTAAAGAATGGCCCTCTCATTGTTGAATTTCAGATGTGGCCAGGGCTGATTTTGGAGTAATAGGATTTTCCAAGCATTCTTGAAATCACAGTATACAAATATAGACCTATAGACCTAACCCTGGCTGTACTGTGAGGACTGTAGTGTTCAGAATTTTCCAAGTAGGGTGAAGGCCTTTGTGCTACCTCTGTCCATGCCTCTTTATTCTTATTTTTTTTTGGAAAAGGTAAACAGGTTTTAAAAAAAGTTTATTAGTCCCATATCATGCACCCACTGTCATCCCTACAATAGCCCTGGGAAGGAGGTATTGTTATTTTATTTTACATACAAGGCAGCTGAAGATTTTAGCAGTCAGGGGACTTGCTCCAGGCTACACAGCTGAGCACTGGAGGTGGCTTGGGACCTGGGCCCTTGGGTCTGGATCACCTGCTTGAGCAAAATACAGCCTCATTGTCAGCACTGCCTCACCTCCTGATTTTCGAGTTATGCAAGTTAAACACACAAATAGGCCAGGTCAGTTATATTTTGAAATAACATAGCATTTAGCATGGTGATAACTTTTTTTGTATGTGTTCAAAATAATCTGAAGGCAGAGCAAGCACTGTGACCTGCCTTAAGATTCATCAGGAGAGAGGACGCAGAGGTTTTTTTAGTGCCAGTAAGAGTCAGTCCTGCCTTCTGAATTCTCCGGGTCTTCAGATCTGTCTCACTTGCCTCCTCATCTTCAGCCCTGCCACCCGTGACCACCGGAATTCTGAATCCAGAGAGGCTGTTAGCCACCTGGGTAATTGTACCTTTATAACTTTTAAGACAACCACCTAGAGGCAGAGGATAACTGCAATAAATGACTTGTAATTCTAGGTCTTAGATCTTTGCTTTAACAGAAAACCAGCTTCCTTAGATTCACAACCTGATGAAATCAAAGCTAAACATTACCAGAAGTCATTATCTGCTATTTAAAGCATGTTTTAAAATGGAAACAAGCCTCCTTTTGAGGCACAAGTGGGGTAAAGGGATCCATTTCTAACTTTGCCATGTGTCTGTAGGTATTTTTTTTAATGGGGAAAAGTTTTTACCCCCAGCTATTTTTCACCACAGGGGAATGATCATATCAGAGGAGGCAGTGTGACTGGTCTGCTTCAGGGAGAAGACTTTTATTTCCTGTTGGAAGACTTTTATGTTCCTATTTTACAGTTGCTCTTATTTATGTTGTTGCTGTTTTTATAAGTCCACCTGAATATTGAAAGGCAGGACGCCTGTTGGTCTCTGTTATGTTGGCCTGGAGGCATTAGAATTACAGAGCAGCTTTATTTGGGATTGCTAGGCAGGCCATATGTACTCAATTATCCCATTTTTGAACTAGGTCCTTTGTACCACATCTGCCCTCAGCCCTTCCATGCAAGCCACCACTCATTGGCTTTAAAAAAAAAAGTTTTAAGAATGTATTTTATTTACCCAGTGTATCCAAAATGATGTGATTCAATAAATAATGTAATTTAAAAATATTTAACTCAAAAATATGGATACGTGATACCCAAAAAGTGTAATAAATGTAAAATTATTAGTGAGATTTAAAAAAGTTATTTTACCTTTTAATTTTGATTTTATTACATTCTAGTTTATTACATTTATTTACTTTAAAAAAATTAGGTATTTTATTATCTCTATATTACGTATAATATATTGATTTCAGTTTTAGTTGACATGAACTTATGTTAATTTCAAATGTACATGTGATTTGACTTTTATACACATTACTAAATGCTCACCATGTTAAGTGTAGTTACCATCTATCACCAAAGATATCACAATATTATTGACTGTATTCCTTGTGCTGTACTTTTTATCCCTGTAACTGATATATTTTATAATTGGAAGTTTGTCCCTCTTGATCCTCTTCACCTGCATTACTCATTCTGCCACCCCCCTCACTTATGGCACCTACCAATTTCTTCTCTGTATTTATGAGTCTGTTTTTTTCGTTTCATTTTTTTGGTTCCACATATAAGTGAGATCATATGTATTTGTCTTTCTCTGGCTTACTTCACTTAACATAATACCTTCTAGGTCCATCCATGTTGTCACAAATGGCAAGATTTCATTCTTTTTTATGACTGAGTAATATTCCACTGTATAGATGTACCACATCTTCTTTATCCATTCATCTATCAGTGGGCACTTAGGTTGCTTCCATATCTTGGCTATTGTAAAGAGGAGCAGAGGAGGGTTGGTGTAGCCACATGAACTTAGGTGGTAAAAGAGCTTCTGCATAAAGCTGATGTCAACCAGAGTTTCTTGAATGTAGTTAGGGACTGGGTCCAGGTCCCTGGAAGAGTGTAAATTCCCACAGGGTCATGTACAGGCACAAAGAGCTTACAGGGAGTCTATAGTTCGCTTACATCTTTACACAGAGATGTTTTAGGTTTATTTCACGGGTCTTTCATAGTCTTTGACATGCCAGGCTCAGATGGCAGTGAAACAGGGAAACAATGGGTGGGAATATGGAGAGGGGTCTGGAAGATACATCAGGCCTAGGAAGGAGGAATAAACAAAAACCACACTGGAGCTTCATAAATAATAATTTGCATATGAAATATTACAACCGAAGCACCAAGTATAAATACTTTTTGGAACATCCCCCTAGAAACTGTACCAATTTGAAATCATAGTGAAATGTATCTTAAGCATTGTGAGGATCTCATATTTTTGTTGTGTCTCTGTCTCCACCTCAAAGCAAATAATGCCCTTTAAATTTCAAGTTTTTATGTTTTTCTCAAACAGGGTTTTATTTTGTGAGAGATTTCTTAATTGTTCATTAACAGTTGTGATTGGGGCTATAAAAAGGAGTCAATTTGTTTACATCCTCTGTAAATTCAGGCCACTGGACTCACTTCTGGCACAGTCTCCCTGACACCCTGGATTTTGTGCACACCAGGGTACCAGATTCTATTAAAAGGACCATTACTGTAGTTTATTGTTTTTGTCAATGCAGTTTATCCCGAGCACGGTGTGCCGGAATTATTCCCATAATTCATAGTGTTATTGTCATTAGGTATGTGGAAAGTATCCTCCTGTTCCTATAGGATAAAACAACTAAGGCACAGGAATGATGCTGCCTTATTGAATCTTCTCATAAGAACCTGGGGGAAATAGTGCTTGAAGTGCATGATAATCAGAACAATAATAAATATGCTCGACCAGCCACACCAATTACCATAAGAATGAATGATGTGAGTACAAACTGCATTTCCACAATAATTCCACAAGTGCCTCATTGAGTTGGGAAAGCAAAACAGCCCTATGACATCTCTGGCATACTAGCCACCCGATCTTCCTGAGTAACTACTTCAAAGATGGCTCTAGCACCGTATCTCGTTCTGGGCTGACAGAACAGAGTGGCCTTTCAGAGGAACCCTGCTGAGTCCCAGCCTTTGCTAGGCGTGGAGGACCAGGTGAGGTGGTGCTCCTCTTGGCTGGCAGCTGCTTTGAGCTTTCTCATAGGCGCACTGACTCAGTGTCCTGAAGTTGCAGGAGTCCCTTGTCCCCTGCTCCCTGTTAAGGCAGAAGGCATAACTCTGGGGAAATCTTTTTGCTCAGGTGGGGAGAAATGGGGTTATTGGGTCCAGAAACGGGATGTGAAGCCAGGAACCTACATTGTACTTGCACCCAGAGTGGTCCCTACTTTTCCACTGTTCGCACTCTGCACTCCCCACTCTCTTTCTGCAAAGGGTAATGCATCTCATATGATACGTCTTAAATTGATTTCCCTGGTGAGTGGTGAAGAGGAGCATGAACAGACAATTGTAGAATCAAATGATGTGTTTTCTTCACGCAACAATGTGTTCCTGATGTTTAAAACACCACCTTCCGGTTGAGGAGGAGCCTAGGGCAGTCGCACCCAGTGAGGTAGTCACTGATCTAATTGACTTGCATGGCTGCTTCAAGGAATAAGGTGCGTCTCTGCTGAAGGAGGCCAAGGACACCACGAAGAGTGCCTGGGCCGAAGCTCGTGCCCGGATCACCCAGGGGCCGCCGACTACAGCTGGGGAGTATACATGCCTCACAGGGTAGGACTGTGAATCCCACGTACTCCCTGACCCCAGGCCCCGTCTGCTCCTGCTTGCTTTGCTTTTTTAAAAGTTAAATATCTTGAATTCATTTGTAAAAAGTTACATTTTCCATAGGAAATAAAGACCTTTCTGTTTATGAAAATGATATATACCCATCATAGAGAATGTGGAAAATACAGAAAGCAGCCAAAAATATAAAGTGATGGATAATACCATGCAGAGACCACAGAATCCAGAGCCCAGGTGGTTTTGACTGGCTGGAATGATCAAGTCTGAATCAGCATGGCGATGCTCAGCCAGAGTGTGTTTGCTCTGAAGGTCGCAGCCCAGCTAACTCCTCAGAGGAGCCAGCCTGTGGCCCGGAAGCCCGGCACAGTGCTGGCCTGGGGAAGGGTAGCCTGAGTGTTGCCAAGTGAGTGAAGGCACGGAGGAAGCCGTGGAATAGAGTGCATGGAATTAAGGCAGGACTCGCCATAAACATGATAGAATTTCCGGGGTGTTCACACTCGGTGAACCATAAAATGGTTACTAGAATTCTAAAGGGTTCGGGGCTTTTCTCTTCTCTGGGCTAGGTTAGTAGTTTCCGCTTTCCCCTGCCCACTGCCCCACAACTCCTCCCAAATACACAGATACCCCTGTTCACACATTTTTAGCATCATTCTTTTTGGTAAAGAAAAGCATACATTTCTGTCGTGCATTACAGTCAGCTGCCCACCAGGTGCAAACATCATTAGGTCTGCTGAGAATCCGATGGGGAAATGGAGGGAGGCGGGCCCTGCAGCCCAGCGCTGGTTTCCTTTTCCAGCGGGTTTCTTCTCTCTGCAGGTAATTAGCTCCCTGTTAGCTAATCAAGGGCTCCTCGAATGCAGCTCCCTTTCTAGTCTCACCTCTGCCAGGGACATTTTCTTGGCAATTGAAACCAAAGCGATAGGTTGGCAGTGGGACTCTACTTGGCTAGGGGTAAAATAACCAATGATTGCACATAATTGCAGAAAACAATTCTGAATTTTATTAATGAGGTGCTCTAAACAACATCTTTCAGGCCATTGTCCCACTTAACAGCCAGTTTGCTGGAGTTCAGCGTGCTGTAATTTACATTCATCTTCCCCCATCCAAAGCATGGGCCTTACATTCTGTAACTGACACAAGTTGGTCATATTCAGGGGCTGTTCTTCCTGTAAGGATAGAAAATAAACAGACTTGTTGGACAGCTGCACTGATTGAACCTCATCCAGAGGGCCAGTTGGCTGCTTCTGTTTGGAGCTTGTTTCTTTCCTGAGCAGCGGTGACATAGGCAGAGCAAGTCCTCAGGGTAGCAAAATGGAGAAAGAGGCCTGGGAGGCCAGGGACTATCTCTATTCACAAAATTAACTTTTCTGTCTTTCATTAGCTTCTTCCCACTCAGAGTCCAACATCTCCCAGTTGAGCTGACTTTCAGGATATACAGCAAGGTTTCTGGGGTAGGTACTGGTCACCACGACAGGTCACCATGGGTTTGGCTAGACCAACCCCTGCCTCCCAGATAACTCTACACCTGGAACCTGGGGCTTCCTCTGTGTGTCCGTTAACACTGCCGTGGCATTTGCCCCGTGCTGGGCGCTCAGGGAAGACAAAGATGAAACCTGTTGCCTTGGGGTAGGGGGTGTTGAATGCTGCCATTGTTATTTATTTCACGTCCTGATTGTAAGCCCCTCAAGGTCAAGGACCTTGTCGTCCCTCTTCTGCCTCTGGGTCCTCAAAAGCACCTAGAGTGCAGAAGACACTTAGAGAATGTTAACAAAGGGGCTAACCTAGTGGAGGAGAGCAGGCGAGTACAGACAAATGTGCAGGACTGGAAGGGAACACACAGCATGAGACCGCTAACAGGTTACAGCAGGGCCTGCAGGACTTAGGCAAAGAGGGTGCCCCTTTGGTCTGGTACAGACACACCAGGAAGGTCTTTTTGGAGAAGCTGGCCTGGAGGATGGAGAGGTTCTGACAGGGGATGGTGGTGGTTGGGCATTTCAGGGGCAAATTCAGAGCACATGTCTGTGAATGTCAGAAATGATGCAAGGAAGCAGTGCACGTCAAATGGAAATGCAGGCTGGAGGCAGGTCGTGGGGGTCTTGAACGCCAGGCTAGAGACGGGTCTTTTCATTGGCTGTGAGATTTCTTAAAGGTGCCGGAATGTCAGGTCACGTGACCACATTTGCACGGGGAGGTAGAGCTGGTGGCTTTGTGGAGGATGGAAGGAGAGTGGAGATGTGCTCCGTCTGGCCTTGGAGCCAGAGGAGGGAACATAACCCCTAGGGAAGGCAGGGGAACGGAACCCTTTCAGTAATATTTGCAATGAAGTTCCAACATTCCGGGGCAGTTTTATCTCCTCCCTCAGCAGAACCCAGCATCTCACTTCAGTTCTGAGGGCCCAGGACTGTGTTACTGAGGGTCAGGCCAGCAGTGACGCTAGGGGACCAAAGCATTTCCAGAGGAAGTTGTCACCACGGAGAAGCAGGAGCCTCCCTGGGGCGTGCACGTGGCCCTTTGGTTCTCCTCACGCCCGTGTAGGGGACGCAGCAGGTTGCAGAGGAACTTGCTCACAGGTGCTGCTGTTTGATGCAGGAACCAGGCAGCTCCTGAAGGAGTGTCGGGAGCCCCCAGGTCTGTAGCTCTTTCCTGCTCCAGAGAAACCCCCCACCCCCGTATAGGTCTCCCTTTCATAAGACACCTGTGCCTCCCCAAAGCCCCACCTTCTGTTCTCTGCCACCGGCGATGGCAGAGTCTCCTTGGGTTACCACAGGCTTATTTGTTTTTCGAGACCAAAAATATGTCCTGAGGAGGTACAGCCATTCTAAAGCTCATGCCAAGGGAATGCTTGTATGGCTTTGTGTTTTCTGGTGATATTTCCCAGTGATGGGCTGAAAGAGAATGCCCCAGCCAAGGGTTGCCAAATGCAGAATTCCCTAATACATCAAGGCCCCGTTTCCAGCCAGCGTAGGATGGTAACAGTCACTGTAGGATCCCCAGCTATCTGAGCCCCTGGGTGGCCCTCCCGGGCAGTAATGCAAGAGCCAGCCTCCCTGCTGGAGCCAAGCAAAGATGCCCCATCCAGGGACTCGGTGCCATCTGTATCCCCAGTAGCTGTCCTGCTTTCTGCCTCTTGATGGGACCAAAAATGATCTGGCTTTGGAGGCCAGCTTAAAAAACCCCAGGCAATGGGAAGGGGTGGTACCCATGGGAGGAGAACACGGGCGTCTTCTCGTCCGTCTCGTCTCAGGGCTGAGCTTGGGTCCTCTGTGTGCACCGCCTGGGGGCCTGCTCAAGACCTTGCTCTCTGGAAGATGCCTTCAAATGTGATGGTCATGTTTTACTTCTTAGGCCAGGTTGTCATGTAGTTCTTTATGCTCCTTTGGATTTATGAAGAGTTCACAATAATTTTTTATAAAGAAAAGTCCCCCTTTGTCTCTCTCTTCCCCTTCCCTCACTTTACTTGCAAACAATGAACGAATTTTGTGTCCGGTGCCTTGCAGTTCCTCTTGGGAGCAGTTGTTTTTACTCTGTTTCCCAGAACATGCAGTCAATTTATTGGCACTAAATCATATTAAACACTTTTGTTTTCCATTCATCTTGCCCCCTCTCCCGCCACGAGCCACTGAGGATGTTCGTCAGGGGAGTCGGGGGACCTGGGAGAGGCCTGGGGTCAGCAGCAGCCCCTACCCCAGGAGCACCCCTTAGCCAGGCCCCAAGGACACTGTTCCCCCTACCCCTCTGGCCCCTCCAGACCAGGTGGTCCGCAGGGAGGCGCTGGGGGTGGGTGATGGGCATGGCCTGCACTTCGGCGATTGTTGATATCCTCCCTGGAGGCTTGCATGGCAGAAGCACTCTCTCACTGTGCCGTTTGGGAGAGAAGTGTGGTGTTGGTGTTTATCTATCTTAAATGGTGGGATTTGGAGGTCTGGAGGAATTAAGTGGCTTGCTCTTGATAAAACAGGTGGTGGTGGGCCGGGGATCTGAACTCCCATGTCCTTGGAGGATGCGCTGCTGCCTCTCCAGCGCTGCCCTTCTCTTGGGATGGGGACACACCCTTGAGACTCCTTTGCAGCCACACATTCTGTTGCCCTCCCACCTTCTTCTGCTGACAAATAGCTTGTGAGGCCTCAAGCGAATTTAGAGGAAAACTGAAGGCAGGCTTTCTCTCCCCTCCTCCTTCTGGGGTAAGCATTGCCCCAAATCCTCCTAGGTGAGCAGGCTTTTCCTTTCTCTTCTTCTGCTGTACCCAGCTTCCTGCAGGCGTGCCTCCAGAGCTGGCCCTGGCTGTGGAGCCAGAGTCCGTGCCCTCGGTGTAACTGGGCGTGAGGCGCCCCGAGAGGGGTCACCGTGGTGGGCCCAAGCTGTTGTGTGCGCTGCCCCACTTTCCCGCGCTGCTGCTCGTTGTGAGCTCCTTCAGTGGAGACCAGCCCCTCAAGGAGTGCTTGACACCTACGACTGAATAAAAGGATGCTACAGCTGGCATTTTCCACCACTATAATTACAAAAAGATTCCAGTCATCATCTGTGGGTGTTCTAACACTGGCTGAGAAGTCGACCCAGTTCATTTACAGCTCAACTGAATAAATAACATTAATGCATTTTTAGGTTTATTGACTGATATCCTTTAAATCAGTAGGGTTTTTCAAGGGGTGGGGTTGACCCCTTATTTAGCCAGAGTATTATTTTTTTCAATTAACTTAGCTCAATTTTGCTTTTCTTTTGGTTCAAGACAATCTAGGTCAATCTCAGATTTTCAAGAATGAACCTCTGGAGGGAAGGGAAATTAACTAGGCCCTGAGGGGGCTTGGTTACCACAATTAACCCCAAAATACAGGCTCTCAGGCTGATGGGCCTGGAGAGGGGCTGCCTGACCACTTCAGGCCATCTCCTCCCGTGGAGACCCTGGCGGGAGCCCACTTTCTTCCTTGCTGCCTGGTTAAATAGTCCCTGTGCCTGCTGAGGGCTTTCTCGCTTTTAGAGCAGACTGCAAACTCCTCACTTCCCCTGTCACTGGTGGGATTCAGGGATGGAGAATGGGCCCCAGGCGACCAAAAGCAGCTGAGGAGAAGGGATGGGGCAAGAGGAAAGGAGGGGGAAGACAGACGGGGCTCCTGTGTTAGGAGTAGGCTGTCCCCGGACCCTGAGCCACATGTCACCCGCCACTTCTTGGAGCTGTTCGTCACAGTTTAATGGCCTTCACGCCAAGTGGATGCATGGGGGCTGCACCCCACCCTTTGATCCTCCCGTTCCTCACTCCCTTTTGAGATAATGGAAGATGTGGTGCCGCAGCTTTGGGCTCCACTCGAAGGCAGGTTCTCCCAGCAGAGGGTGGACCCTGGTGCTGCCTTGAGCTAATTATGGTCTCGTCACTATACCTGGAATGCAAATTTTCCTAGAATTTGAAATCTAAGATGCAGTTTACTTCTTCCACAGGAAGATGCTCACCACCCTTCAGTGCTCCTTCCCATGACATTGTTTTTTCTTCAGAAGGGACGAGAAGCTGAAATTTTGTTAGCGGGGACATCTGTTTTGGAGGAAGAAAGGACATGTAGATGGTGCCACATGTCTGAGTTCACAATAGTGGAAACCTGACCAATGGGAGGCCCCTTTGAGATGGATCTCAGTGGCTGAGTGTAGCACTGTCTGCCGCACACCTGGGCTCTCCAACACTTAGATAGACGCCCATGTTCTCATGGATGTGGTCTCAAGAATGCCACACCCAGAAAACCATTCTCTTTGCAGTTGACCTGTGCTCTCCAGAAGGTCTGGGCTTTTCATTTTTCTTGCTGGAAACTGATACATCTTCTGCCCAAATTCCCAACAGGTGTCCAAAACTCGGGCGTCCGTTAGAAGCCAGACTTTGTATCTAAGAGCCCAATTTCCATTTTGTAGTCTCTGTTTCCAGGGGGTTGGCTTGCCACTGTCTATGCCTCAAATGGCCGCTACTGTCCTGTATTAAGGAAGGATAATGCCCATCAAAGGCTGACTCTTTAACCATCTCTGTAAAGCCAAGGAACTTAAAGAATATAAAACAGCAGCAGTCACAAACCCCTTCTGCATTTGCGTCAAAGCGTCTGTGTCATTTAATTCTAAGCGAAGTATTATAGATTTTTCCTGCCTGGTAGAAGTCCAAAATCAAGTTATATTTGAACAGAGTTGATGAGCAACTAAAGAGAAATTTTAAGAGAAAAGCCTTATCCCCCCCACCCCCCCAGGAACGTATGTTGCTCTTACGGCGCCAAAATGACCCCGTTTCACTGAATTGACAAGTGATGCTCTGCTTCCTGTTGAGAGATGTTATTTTAAGTCTCTTCTCTAGCCTCTGAAGCCACAGGGACTAGAGATCTTCGATATTGGTGTATATGAGGTTCCCTACAATGTTCTGACATGGAAATTAAGAAGATTAAAGTTTGTATTTCCCCCACTTCCTAGTTTGAGTTTTGTTTCCTCTTCTCTTCTTCTGGCGCATCTCACCTGGATGTTTTGTTTTTGTTGTTCCATTTTCCTTTTACCTTTTTTCTCAAATTATGGACACATAGCTTTAGTCCTATTTTCCTAGAACTTTGCGGACTCTCTCAGAGTTTGTAATTTGCTTCTGTTTTCTTCTGTTCCCAATTTCAACTTAATTTCAATAACAAATATTTTCTAAGTGCCAGTCATGTTCCCACACTAGGCCTGGATGCTGAAAAAATAGGAAGATGAGTAAGATGTAGTCTGGTCCCATGAGGCTAATGCTTTATTGGGCGAATGGGAGAAGAAAGCAAGGGCATGAATGACCTTGAGGCAGAGTGTAGGAGAAAGGAGAAAATGCCAAAGGTCAAAGGCCGAGTCCAGCCAGTGAGGGCTGAGAAGTTGTCACGTCTGATGCGCTGAATAAGGAAAGGCTTCGTGAAGGAGGGGATGCTTCAGTTGGGCCACACTGAGAACTGGGGGGCTTACCTACTCTTCTGCTTAAATCTCTTCTCTTCCCCTTAGGGAGTGCCTCTCTCTTTTCCCAGACTAAAACTTGTTGCCTGCTGTTCATACTCTCTCTGTCTCAGGCTGAGGTGGAAGACGTCCTGAGGTCCGATCACGCTGGGTGGGGGCTGGGTGGCAGCTCAGGGGAGGGCGTGGCAGCCGAGCACTTGGGGGCCCCGCTCGTCGGTGACCTGCCAGGTGCCCGGCAGGTGCAGTCCGGGAGCCTCACTGTAGGGGAATGTTGCGAGGATACTTGGAGGAGCCCCTGTGAAGTGGACTGGCTCCAGGGAAGCAGAGCACCCTGGTCACTGACACACCCTCCGAGACCCAGAGGAGACAGGGAGGTGACGGTGCGCGGCCACGCGGCAGGTATCCCGCGCCCTTTCGGGCATTCAGGACAGAGCTCCCCCCTTCCATTTCCAGAAGCCAGTGCAGGCTGGTCCTCGTCTGATGGTTCGTTTCATTTGTAGTTGGCCCTATTCAACATCTATCCAGTCGGCGTCTGCCCTGGGCCAGCATCGCAAGAGCTCAGGGGACACAGCAGGGAACTGAACCTGGTCTCTACTTCTGAGAGTCTTACAGTCCTTTAAGGATACATTTTGGACCTGGGAAGCTGGGAGAGTAGAAATTGGGTCTCTGTGTGTCTTCTCTTACTTTTGTGTTTCTTTAGAGACTTCTTACATGACCAGGGTGTTTTGGTACTAATCATGTTAATTCCTTAGATAATTTTTAAATGTGCCCTCGGTGTTCATCATTTTGAATAGTCTAATGTTGGCATGACCTGATCTCCCTTTCAAGATTTCATATTGAAAGGAGTCAGACCCCAGCGTCATAGCTGTATTACTTGTTATTTCTTTAAGAGAAGTCCTTACCTCTTGAGGTCCATTTTTATTTGTGTGAGCTGTTTAAAAAACAGAAACAAACTCCAGACCACTCCACATTGCCCTGATACCTTATGAAGCTAAACCACCATTTCTTTGAATGAAGCTCCTTGCGAGCCAGACGTTTCTGTCAAAAAGAGAAGAGCAGGAGACGGATCTTGCACTTCTGTTGCCATAGCAGGGTAAGCTCAGAAGGAGACTGACAGCCCCGAGCGGCACCCGGTCCCCACTCTGTGCTTAAGCACACCAGGACAGAAGGCAATTCACATTGCAGAATATTACTTCTGTCACCGTAGCGCCGAACTAGTAAAACTAAAACTGCCCCTCAAGGCAGAACATTTCATTTATTTTCCTTTGAATGAGTAACTTGTTTACTAAGATGAACTAAGTGGCTAAATGTAGGTTGTATGCAGGCAAGAAAAATTGATTTATTGTAGCCCTTTGGAAAGTCTGTTTTATGTTCTCTGGCATTATCGTTGGATTTTAAATGAAGAGGAACTCGTTTAATCAGATGGGGATGGGGCGCACTCCCCTGGAAATGAGCATAAGCTGGCTCTGCGGTGCGTGATGCAGTGGTTGGCCTTTGCTCTTTTGGACTAAGTCAGAGTGTTGAGAGATTTAGCTAGATTTAGTGATCTTCAGAGAAGACTATATTCCTGCTTCAGCTGTGACTATAGTTTTTTTTTAGCTGTTTAATATGAAAGTGTTTGATGTTTGCCTTTTTTCGTATTTAAGACCATTCCATTGCTGCACATGGTGGTTCTGACAGCTGGGGCTTCGCTGTTTCGTGGTCCAGCCCAGAGGCACTCCCACCCTGGGGAGGGATGACAGGCCCAGCAGGGAGGCCCCTGCTCCCCTGTGTTCATCCGGGGACAGAGATGTGATGTCTAATGCCCCTCTGATCAAGGCCCCATTTGCTCTAAACTGATGGACTTTGAAAGGGAAAAAAGGTGTAAATGGTTAAAAAAAAAAAACCAAAAACTTGCACCCAATTTAGCAGTAAAACAGAGGAAACTTTGTGTTGAGATGTTTTTACCTCTGAAAAATTTTGCCTTTAAAATTTGGACAGCAAAGTATCCACCCTTGTTTTTTAGTTGTAATCGCTTTAACATTGCAACACGTGTTTATTTGTGGTGTGTGATCTCACGACACCTGTTGGCCCCCAAGGAATCCCGAGTGGTTCCCTGGTAAACTCCATCTTTCAGATGAGGAAATGGAATTGCAGAGCAGCTTGTGACTCGGCCATAGTCAGGACAGTAGGGGGACACTCGGTAATGGCCAGCCCGCATCGGCACTGCTCCACACTCCCTTTGTGAAGCAGGCATCGCTGCCAGGAATTGCCCCTCACCGCATCTCATTTGGTCATCACGGCCCTGCCAATGAGGTTCTTATATCAGCCCAGCTTTACAAATGAGGGCCAGAGGTATGGGGAGGACATGAGCTGCTCAAGATGAACTAACTGACTAGTGGAAGACCTTGGGACTTAATCCAGCTTTCTTTCCAAAGCCCCAATTTGGTGACATAATACTTGGCCATTTTTGTTTTGCCCCTTTTGCACAGTGCCACTGAAGAGAGCCACATACAGTTCAGTGCATGTATATACTGTGCAGAGGGCAGAGGCCATGGCTGGGCACCCAGAGCTCTGAGGCTATGAGTCCTGGGGGTCCAGCTTTCTGTTTGTGTGGCTTGTCACCTGCGCAGTGAAAGCTGGCCTTGGGGTCAGAGCAGGCCTGTGGGTGCATTACGGTCACTCCAGCTGACGGGATTCCACCCCTTTGGCCTGGTTTGCACTGGGATCCTTCTGAGACTGCGTGTGCCAGGAGGGAGCATTCTGCACCCCCCTGTGTTCTCGAGGCATCAGACCAACAGCTTTACCCCAGGGAGCTTGGGTGAAAACAAGGGGACTCATGGCTCTCTCCTCCCTGCTTACCTTTCTGCCCAGCTGAGAGAGAGGAGAATAGAAGAAGGTGTGGGGCCGGTGGTTTCACCCAGTCAGCCTGGAGTTCTGAATCTTAACTATGAAAACAGAACAGGTCCCCTTCAGCCTCCTCTCCAGCCTCGGGGGTCCCTGGAGCTCTGCAGGGTGCTGTGTGGAATTTTAAAAGCTAGGGCAACTGAGTGGACAGCTTCCTGTGTATTTCACATGTGTGCTCTAGCTAAGGATTTTAATAAACAAATATGCATTGTACCTTGCCATGGGGGTGGAGCTTTCCAAAACCTATGAAATAATAAACAGGATGAGCCTTTTTTTCAAGGGAGCTAAAGAACAAGCCACTAAAACATTATTAACCCCTAACTCCAGCCTTTGTAAATCTTGGCCAGCCGCTCTTGGCCAGACCTGAAACCCTTTTCCTGGTTTCCATTGGCATTTCTGACTTTTCCCTCCGAGTTCGCTGGGATCCTTCCGAGAGTGCATGTGCCAGGAGGGAGCATTCTGCACCCCTTGTGTTCTGGGAAGGTGCCTCAATGTCACTTTGGGTTTCTTCTCTGTGTCTGTCTGAGAGGCGAAAGCATCATCAGGACAGGAGGCAACCTCTGGAAGCCAAGGAACTTGTTGTCCAGTTTGCGTTGAAGACGAGTTTGGGGCGGAAAGTAAGGGGAACAGGGCAGCGTTTTGTGCTTGAGAATGCTATGTCTTCCTCTGGGCAGTTTAGACGAACAGCAGTCATAACCCCCAGTATTAAGTCACACTGATCAGTTTTTCGTCTTTCACAGGTGCTCATGTTTTGTCCGGACAGGAGCCCTGTGGGCTTTCAGGTGAGGGTGAGGATGCCTGCTCTGTCTTCCACAGATGCAGGAGCTGAGGATCAGGGAGCTAAGGCACCGAAGGGTTGGGAGGCAGGGCCCACTGTCTTCTCATGCTCTGCTCCTTCCGTTTCTCCCCTGACTTTGGTTTGAGAAGCCTCATCCCGCAGCTTGCAGCTTGGCAGGGGCTTCCGTCATTTTGGAGTGGAGAGTGAACGGTCTGCATAGTTACTCTTCTGTGATGCAAGCAGGTGGGTGAGGATTCCCAACTGAGCAGCGGCCAGGTTGCAGAGACTCCCTCACAAGCCAGCCCTCCTGGAGGAATAACATATGTGACCGTGGTGTCCCAGTGAAGTGTGTGTGTGTGTGTGTGTGTGCATGGCGGGGGCATTGGGTGAGGTTGAGTTATGTTCTGAGGCTTGAAATACTGTCTCTTTCAAGAAGAGGCTGAGATCTTGCAGCTGGTTTTAACTACTAGCAACACCAGCATTGTTTCAGGAAGCCACAGAATTTCCAAACACAATGGGAATTCTGGGAGTGTAGTGTGTGGGTTTTGGGGCCTGGGGTGGGTATGGACAAGCTGGGGGAGGGCAGACCACAGCCTGGGCCATTTCGTCCTTCCTTTGTGATGAATTTCACACACTGTTCTCAATTTTGTCTGCAGGACACTCAAATTTTTAGCCTGGGAAAGAAGGGGACCAGGAAAGAGCAGGCCCCATGGATTAGTCGTGTCCATAAAAGCCAAACATCAACCCAGGACAGCCCCATTTGGCATGCCCTCTAATGACTGCCTTCCCATCAGCTGGTGTCTGAGGAGGCACGTGATATCAGTTAAGCTCCAAAGTGACATTTGTATCAACAAGTTTGGTAATGGGAAATTAATTTTTCTTTCCTCTCCAATCTTAAAAAATGTGCAGTCTATACCCAAACATTTAAAAAATAACATCAGCAGTAACAGGAAGCAGGGGAGCTAATGTCACCAATAAGACTTATAGGGTCAAACCAAAGAAAGAAAAGGAATAAACAGCAAAACCAACAGTGGCATCTTTGGGAACAGTTTCCACATTCCTGAAAGCACTCAGCAGAAGTTACAGCAGGCCTCTTGGCTCTTGGCTCAGAGGTGGCCTGACTTGCTCTGAAAATTGAAGAAACAATTGTTTTTTGTTCTGTTCTACTTCAGTTTTACATTTTGTATTTGCATTCAGATTTTTACTTGATGAACTCTGGCAACCTTACCAAATAGCTCAATAGTGGTGAGATTCAATTCTTGGTTTTGAAGTAAGATCTTAAAAATGCCTTGTTTATCATCTGAAGCACACGCAAGTCAGGAGCCCTAGGTCTGAGGTCTGGCTGTTCTCTGAGCTAATTGGAATTTATAATATATCAGGATAGTCAGATGTATGTACACAAAGAGCTCTGGTACAAGGCAGAATGTGGGGAAGGCTACAGGATCACAAAGAAGGTGAATACTAATTCTTCCATGTTGTGAAGAGTGTGATTCTGGAGAGTATTCTCGGTTCTTTCATCTGTGTAGAAAGAGGTATGTTGTAATGGTTAAGAAATATTAAATGCCAACTTAGGGCAGAAAGAATCTCTTAACAAGCAGTTCTGGTATGAACAATGCCAATACCAACAATGGACTCCAAAGGGATTAAATTATTAAGTGTAGAAAATGAAATTCTGAAAGGACTCGAAGAAGATACAGGTGAATTTTTATCTGATTTCTGAGTAGGGAAGCCTTATCTAAACATGGTGCCAGGGGAAGAAAAATCAATGAACAAGACTGATAGATTGAATTCCACATCACATATATAGCATATTCATAGCAGCAGGCAGCAGAACCTTGAAACAACCCAAATGTTTATAACAGCAGCTGAAATTAATAACTACAGTGACATACAATAATATGTATAAATCTTAACAATATAATACTAAGTGCAAAAAAAGATTACTTGCAACACAATAGCTTTTTGAAAAAATTATATTTAATTTTAAATTGAGGTATAATTAACACATAATATATTAGGTTCAGGTGTGCAATAAAATAATAGCATTTTTACCCCAAAGTTTAATATGAAAGATTTCAAATATTAGGTACACTTGATGGTACACTGATCACCTGTACACCCACCATCTAGTTGGTCCTGGTTACATTTTACTCTGTTTGCTCTGTCACATATCCATCCATCCTTCCCTTTAATCTAGCGCTGCTCAAGGGGGAGGGAGGTGATCTTGCCCCTCGGGGACCATTTGGCAATGTCTGCAGACATTTTTGGTTGTCACAACTGGAAGAGAACTTGTGGCATCTGGTGGGCAGAGGCCAACTGCTGCTCAGCATCTGGTTGTGCAGACCTCCCAGCACAGAATCATCCAGCCCACGTTTCAGTATTGCTGAGGTTGGGGGACCCTTCATTAAAATATTTTTTTTGAGGCATTTCAAAGAAGCTTGGAGACACCCTACAGAATACTATCATTCATGGTGCCTCCCCAGCCAAGCCCCTCAGAATCTCCTAAAGCAACCACTGTTCCGATTTTTTCCCACTATAGGTTACTTTTTTCTGCTCTGTGATTGCATGTAAATGGAATCATAAAACATACACCCTTCTCGGTGAATTTTTTCAGGTACATAGCATAGCAGTCCTCAGAGTGTGTTTTGCGTTCCTCTGGGAGTACCCAAAACCATTTCAAGGGGTCTGGATGTCACAATTAATTTCACGCTAATATGAAATATGATTTCACAATAGTAATACTTTTTATTCACCCTTTACAGTGTGTTGACGTTCACACTGATGGCACAAAGGCAATGGCCGGTAACACTTACATATCTGAGCACGAACTGAGGCAGTAGCACCAAAGTGGGCACAGTCACTGTGTTCTGCACCTTGTTCCTACTGGAGAAGAAGCCAGTATTACTTAAAAATACCCCTGATGAAGCTTTGAAGATGATGACTTTTGTTAAATCTTGGTCTCTAAGTATGTGTCCTTTGATATTCTGTGTGATGAAATGGGAAGAACACATACAGCGCTGCTGGCTCTTCCCATGGGTGGTAATTGTCACCAGGAAGGACACATATGCAGTTGTTTGAGTTGCCAGCTAAACTAGCTGCTCTTTATGGAACACTGTTTTTACCTGGAAAATGAAATGGCAAACTGTGGTTATTTAGACTCGAGTATGTGGCAGATAGAGCGAACCTGTCACTTGAAAGGAAATAACTAACAGTATTTGTTGCTATGATAAAACTTAAACTGTCACATGGAAATTAGAATTTTGGAAACTTGTGCAATTGTGAGTTTGATAATTTCCCAATATGTAAAGAAAGGCTTTTCAGACAAGATTGGTGGTGATTTTAACAAATGTGATTTAAAAAGTATTGTATAATGGCCTGCATCAACTTTTGGAAATTCTGCCTAAGTCAGTGAATCTCTTTTTTTCCCAAATGACCTCTGTATGATGTTATGTATGTATGAGTAAAAGTCTCATTCCAAATATAAATAGAGATCGCCAGTGGATTTCCATGTTACAGAGTATGAAAAATTTATTGATAACATTTCAGGTTCCATATTGCAACTAACCTTTAAGGAACTACCACTTGTGAAGTTTTGGTTTGTGTCAAAGGTGAATAGCCATAAGTATCTGAAAAGGCTATTGAAATATGACTTCATTTCCCAACTGCATATTTGTGTGAGGCTGAATTTTCTTCTATATATTTTAACCCCACAAACTTATAACAACAGATTGAATGCAGAAGCAGATATGAAATCCGACCTATATTCTATTAAGCCAGACATTAAAGAGATTTGTAAACTATAAAGAAAAAAAATCCATTCTCGTTCATATTTTTTTTTGGCCGTATTTTTTGGGGGAAAATATAATTATTTTCCCTCAAAAAGATGTTAATTTTTGATAGGTTTATTATATTTAAATGAATACATATTTTTTAATTTCTTCATTTTAATTTCTGTTACTATGAAATATAACCCACATAATCAAGAGCTTTTGAATGTCCTTAATACTTTAGAATGTAAAAGCTTTGTGCACCACTGACCGTCCGTTATATGCATTTAGGATGTGCTGTGTTCTGGTATCAGTGGTTTATTCCTTTTTATTGTGAGTTGTGCAGCTTTCCCCCACTATCTGAAGTAGAGCGTTCCTGAGAAACCTTTCCTGATCTCAGAGGTGTAAAGTGAAGAAGCAGTTACCATTAATTAATATGGAAAACTTTTTGAGACCAGATCCAAAAAATCACCTCTTAGGCTTTTCTGATACCTTAGGACACAGCCTGTTAACGGAGCCACAAAATAAATCAAGACAAAGCACTGATGCTCCGAGATGCAGCTTGGAGCTCTGGTGTGCCATGCTGAGATGCCCAGAGTGGCTGGGGAGGAGCTGGGGGGCCGCTCTGTGGCCCGGGGTGCGCGCTGCCTCCGCCCAGCTCGCTGCAAACCGGTGCTGAGCGCTCTTCTTGCTTTCTGCCTTTCCTTGTGAAAGCCAAGATCCTCTTCAGATGTCTTTCAGTTAATGAAAACTGGTACTAATGTAGGTCTTTCATTAAAACAAAATGGTTTAGTGTGAGCTTTCATAAAGGGGGGAGGGGGATACTTGTATTCTTTTGTATGGAATACACCACAGGTTGTTTATTCTCCTATTGGTAGACATCTGGCTTTTTCCAGAATTGGGCAGTTATGAATCAAGCTGTCATGTACACTCTTGTACAAATTTTTCTGTGAACATATTATTTTTCTAGGGTAAATAGGTAGTGCTACACTGGGTTAGTCATAGCTTAGGTATATGTATTTAGTGTGTAAGAAACTTCCAGATGGTTTTCCTAAGTAGTTTACCATTTTACATCCTCACCACTATGTATGAGTGTATGATAAGTTGGCTTTTTGTAAGGTTAAAACGGAAAATCACACACACAATTTCAGAAGTCATACAGATGAAATAATACAGTCTAAAAGGAAGGCAGGGGAACGAGGAGTCAGGTTCAAGGTGACAGTGATCCTGGTGGAGGGAGGCACAGAAGTGGAGTGGGGAGGGCTGCAGAGCTCACTGTAAGGCATTGTAGAGCTCCCTTAGAGCCCTATTTTATAAAACAAGAGAGGGTACCAGGTAGTGAGCTTTTTCCAATAGAAAACCACTTCCCAGAATATCCGAATCTGTGGCAGCAACATGGCCATGGGCTGTATTGTACTCTCAGTATCCATGTGTGTGGGTCTTCTTCCCGATTTCTAGCTTTTATTATTATTATTATTTTAGGACTTGGGATAAAAAGGCCCATAAAAATGAGAGCATAAAACAGCTTTTACTGAACAAACATTATGCTGATTTATTTGTGAGTGAAATCTGAACCATATGGTCTAGTTTCCCTTAAAACGCATAAGGGGTTCAGGATTAAGGGAACAGGCACTTGGCAAATTTGTTTTTGTGTTTCACTGAACATGTTGTGTCAAAAAAAAAAAAACATGCTGCTAGTGGTCCCACAATCCTTGAGTGTTTACTGTGTGCCGGGATTCCGCTCAGTGATGACAATCTTTATCTTGACTTCTCACTACAATCCCAGGAGTCTGCACATTCCACACAACAGTGCGAGCTTAGGGTCCTTATTACTTGCAGGTATGTTGGGCAAAATGGGGAAGGTCTGGAATTCAGGCTTTGTCCCAAAGTGACAGCTTTTCCTCCTAAAATCCCCAACAGTGAAAGAGATGAAACTGAAACCGGGGAGGTGAACTTGGGGCCTGCAGGTGAGCAAGTCTTCTCAGATTGCAGCGGGCCAACAGCACCTTCTCTTTTACAAGCTGCTCACAGTGGAGACTGGAAGGGGTCCTCCTGACCATCAGGGGTGAGCTTTCTCTCTTGGTCCCCCTTGCCTGGGAGTCTCAGCCCTCTGTGTTCAGGTATTCTTGGGTAATGCAGAACCACGTAGTGATCACAACCATGTAAGTTTCCCTCCTGGCTTTAAGCTCTAACTTGCCATAAGGAAGCTCAGAGGACCTGTCCTCTGCCCATAAAGGTGCCCTAAGTAAAACCAGTTTGTTTCTGCTCTCCTTAGACACCTCACTAGCACCTGTTCTGTGTTACTGGTTTGTCAGGTGGGGTGGTTCAGATTCTTGGAATCCACACAGTTTGTTCTGAATGACCTGTAGAGAATGGCTGACTATGAACTCAATCAGCCCCTACAGGCGGCTGGTCTTACATCATTTTTTAACATATTCCAGAGAAACTGCCTTTTTAGTATCAGGTGACATGGTTATCAATATCCAGTTGCTGAGGGGCAAGCATTTCTGGCTGAACTGAACCATGGGCAGGTCAGAATCAGGGAAGGATGTCCTTGTGATGGGAAAAGATACCATTTACTTATCTGCAAGGGAAAGAAAAAACAAAACAAAAAAAACAAAAAAAAACCCTTTTCATTCCGTAGCCAGAGGATTTCAAGTCTTCTGAAAACTCTAGTGTTGCTAAAATCAACATTATACCATATGCTTCCTTCCACATGACAGTGGCATGCAGTGACAGGGTGGGCCGATATGACAGGAAGACCCAGCTGCATCTGTGCATCAGGGCTGAAGGCTGTGGCCCCCATTCTCTCTTCCCTCCTTGTCCTCTCCTCTTTCCTTACCGCCTCACAGAGCCTTTTGAAGATGGTTGTGTGCATCTTAGATTCCTCATACGCAAAGCCACTGCCCTCTCAACTTCCTCCCTGCTTTGTTTCAGTGTATGGATTTAAAATTAATAATGACAGGAGAATGGGAAGAACACAGTTAAAGTTTTAGATCCATTGTTTCCTGAGTCATTAAGTTAGCACACTTTGTTATATTTAGGCTATTAAAAAAATGCTTTTGCAAAAATGAATTCATGGGACTACATCAAACTAAAAAGTTTCTGTATGGCAAAGGACACCATCAACAGAACAAAAAGGCATCCTACAGTATGGGAGAATATATTTGTAAATGACATATCAGACAAGGGGTTAACATCCAAAATGTATAAAGAACTTACATGCCTCAACACCAAAAAAGCAAATAACCCTATTAAAAAATAGGCAGAGGATATGAAGAGACAGTTCTCTAAAGAAGAAATTCAGATGGCCAACAGACACATGAAAAGGTGCTCCACATCACTAATCATCAGGGAAATGCAAACTGAAACCACAATGAGAAATCACCTCACACCAGTAAGGATGACCACCATCCAAAAGACTAGGAACAACAAATGCTGGCGAGGATGCAGAGAAAGGGGAACCCTCGTACACTGCTGGTGGGAATGTAAGCTAGTTCAACCATTGTAGAAAGCAATATGGAGGTTCCTCAAAAAACTAAGAATACAAATACTATTTGACCCAGGAATCCCACTCCTTGGAATGTTTTTTAAAATTTATTTTGGTATCATTTATCTACAATTACATGTGTAATATTATGGTTATTAAACTACCCCTTCATCAGGTGCCCCCCACCAACCCCATTACAGTCACTGTCCATCAGCGTAGTGAGATGCTATAGAATCACTACTTGTCTTCTCTGAGTTGTACTGCCTTCCCTGTGCCCCCCCCCAACATTACGTCTGCTAATCGTAATGCCCCTTTTTCCCTCTTATCCCTCCCTTGCCACCCATCTTCCCCAGTCCCTTTCCCTTTGGTAACTATTAGTCCGTTCTTGGGTTCTGTGAGTCTGCTGCTGTTTTGTTCCTTCAGTTTTTTTTTCTTTGTTCTTATACTCCACATATGAGTGAAATCATTTGATACTTGTCTTTTTCAGCTTGGCTTATTTCACTGAGCATAATACCCTCTAGCTCCATCCATGTTGTTGCAAATGTCTGGATTTGTTTTCTTCTTATGGCTGAATAATATTCCATTTTGTATATGTACCACCTCTTCTTTATCCATTCATCTACTGATGGACACTTAGGTTGCTTCCATTTCTTGGCTATTGTAAATAGTGCTACAATAAACATAGGGGTGCATATGTCTTTTTCAAACTAGGCTGCTGCAGTCTTAGGGTAAATTCCTAGGAGTGGAATTCCTGGGTCAAATGGTATTTCTGTTTTGAGTTTTTTGAGGAACCTCCATACTGCTTTCCACAATGGTTGAACTAATTTGCATTCCCACCAGCAGTGTAGGAGGGTTCCCTTTTCTCCACATCCTTGCCAACGTTTGTTGTTGTTTGTGTTTTGGATGTTGGCCATCCTCACTGGTGTGTGGTGATATCTCATTGTGGTTTTAATCTGCATTTCTCTGATGATTAGCGATGTGGAGCATCTTTTCATGTGCCTGTTGGCCATCTGAATTTCTTCTTTGGAGAAGTGTCTATTCATGTCCTCTGCCCATTTCTTAATTGGATTATTTGTTTTTTGTTTGGTGAGGTGCATGAGTTCTTTATATATTTTGGATGTCAACCCTTTATCAGATACGTGATTTATGAATATATTCTCCCACACTGTAGATATCTTTTTGTTCTACTGATGGTGTCCTTTGCTGTACAGAAGCTTTTCAGCTTGATATAGTCCCACTTGTTCATTTTTGCTTTTGTTTCCCTTCCCCGGGGAGATAGGTTAATGAAGAAGTCGCTCATGTTTATGTCCAAGAGATGTTTGCCTATGTTTTTTTCTAAGAGTTTTATGGTTTCATGACTTACATTCAGGTCTTTGATCCACCTTGAGTTTACCTTTGTGTATGGGGCTAGACAGTAGTCCAGTTTCATTCTCTTACATGTAGCTGTCCAGTTTGTCCAACACCAGCTGCTGAAGAGCCTGTCATCTCCCCATTGTATATCCAAGGCTCCTTTATCAAATATTAATTGACCGTATATGTTTGGGTTAATGTTTGGATTTTCTATTCTGTTCCACTGGTCTATGGGTCTGTTTTTGTGCCAGTACCAAATTGTCTTGATTATTGTGGCTTTGCAGTAGAGCTTGAAGTCAGGGAGCGTAATGCCACCTGTTTTATTCCTCCTTCTCAGGATTGCTTTAGCTATTCGGGGTCTTTTGTGGTTCCATATGAATTTTAGAATTATATGGTCCAGTTCATTGAATAAAGCTGTTGGTAGTTTGATAGGGATTGCATTGAATCTGTAGATTGCTTTAGGTAGTATAGCCATTTTGACAATATTTATTTTTCCTAGCCAAGAGCATGGGATGCATTTCCATTTGTTAGTGTCCTCTTTAATTTCTCTTAGGAGTGTCTTGTAGTTTTCAGAGTACGGGTCGTTCACTACCTTCGTTCAGTTTATTCCTAGGTATTTTATTCTTTTTGATGCAATTGTGAATGGAATTGTTTTTCTGATTTCTCTTTCTGTTAGTTCATCATTAGTGTATAGGAAAGCAACAGATTTCTGTGTGTTAATTTTGTATCCTGCAACTTTGCTGAATTCAGATATTCTAGTAGTTTGGGAGCGGAGTCTTTAGGGTTTTTTATGTACAATATCATGTCATCTGCAAATAGTGACAATTTGACTTCTTCTTTACCAATATGGATGCCTTGTATTTCTTTGTTTTGTCTGATTGCCATGGCTAGGACCTCCAGTACTATGTTGAATAACAGTGGAGAGAGTGGGCATCCCTGTCTTATTCCCAATCTTAAATGAAAAGCTTTCAGCTTCTCGCCGTTAAGTATGATGTTAGCTGTGGGTTTGTCATATATGGCCTTTATGATGTTGAGGTACTTGCCATCTATACCCATTTTGTTGAGAGTTTTAATCATGAATGGATGCTGAATTTTGTGAAATGCTTTTTCAGCATCTATGGAGATGATCATGTGGTTTTTGTTCTTCTTTTTGTTGATGTGGTGGATGATGTTGATGGATTTTCGAATGTTGTACCATCCTTGCATCCCTGGGATGAATCCCACTTGATCATGGTGTATGATCCTCTTGATGTATTTTTGAATTCCGTTTGCTAATATTTTGTTGAGTATTTTTGCATCTACGTTCATCAGGGATATTGGTCTGTAATTTTCTTTTATGGTGAGGTCTTTGCCAGGTTTTGGTATTAGAGTGATGCTGGCTTCATAGAATGAGTTTGGAAGTATTCCCTCCTCTTGTATTTTTTGGAAAACTCTAAGGAGAATGGGTTTTATTTCTTCTCTGTATGTCTGTTAGAATTCAGAGGTGAATCCATCAGGCCCGGGG
Source organism: Smutsia gigantea (assembly GCA_032199065.1). Lineage (NCBI taxonomy): Eukaryota > Metazoa > Chordata > Mammalia > Pholidota > Manidae > Smutsia > Smutsia gigantea. The sequence goes on from JAVSCE010000973.1 coordinate 144,449, forward strand.
GTTTTGTTCTTGGGTAGTTTTTTGATTACCGATTCAATTTCGTCGCTGGGTATTGGTCTGTTTAGTTTTTCTGTTTCTTGCTTGGTCATTCTTGGGAGGTTGTATTTTTCTAAGAAGTTGTCCGTTTCTTCTACGTTTTCCATCTTGTTAGCATATAGATTCTCATAATATTCTCTTCTAATTCTTTGTATTTCTGTGGGGTCCGTCGTGATTTTTCCTTTCTCATTTCTGATTGTGTTTATGTGTGTAGATTCTCTTTTTCTCTTAATGAGTCTGGCTAGGGGTTTATCTATTTTGTTTATTTTTTCAAAGAACCAGCTCTTGGTTTCATTGATTTTTTCTATTGTTTTATTCTTCTCAATTTTATTTATTTCTTCTCTGATCTTTTTTATGTCCCTCCTTCTGATGACTTTGAGCCTCATTTGTTCTTCTTTTTCCAATTTCAATAATTGTGTCTTTAGACTATTCATTTGGGAATGTTCTTCCTTCTTTAAGTAGGCCTGTATTGCAATATACTTTCCTCTTAGAACTGCCTTTGCTGCGTCCCACAGAAGTTGTGGCTTTATGTTGTTGTTGTCATTAGTCTCCATATATTCTTTGATTTCTGTTTTGATTTGGTCGTTAACCCATTGATTAGTTAGGAGAATGTTGTTAGGTCTCCATGTATTTGTGAGCCTTTTGGTTTTCTTTCTAAAATTTATTTCTAGTTTTATACCTTTGTGATCTGAGAAGTTGGTTGGTAGAATTTCAATATTTTTGAATTTACTGAGGTTCTTTTTGTGGCCAAGTATGTGGTCTATTGTGGAAAATGTTCCATGTGCACTTGAGAAGAATGTGTATCCTGCTGCTTTTGGGTGCAGAGTTCTGTAGATGTCTGTTAGGTCCATCTGTTCTAGTGTGTTGTTCAGTGCCTCTGTGTCTTTACTTATTTTCTGTCTGGTTGATCTGTCCTTTGTAGTGAGTGGTGTGTTGAAGTCTCCTAAGATGAATGCATTGCTGTCTATTTCCTCCTTTGATTCTGTTAGTATTTGTCTCACATATGCTGGTGCTCCTGTGTTGGGTGCATATATATTTATAATGGTTATATCTTCTTGTTAGATTGACCCCTTTATCATTATGTAATGTCCTTCTTTATCTCTTGCTACTTTCTTCATTTTGAAGTCTATTTTGTCGGATACAAGTACTGCAACACCTGATTTTTTTCTCCTTGTTGTGTGCATGAAATATCTTTTTCCATCCCTTCACTTTTAGTCTGTGTATATCCTTGGATTTGAGGTGAGTTTCTTGTAGGCAGCATATAGATGGGTCTTGCTTTTTTATACATTCTGTTACTCTGTGAGTTTTGATTGGTGCATTCAGTCCATTTACATTTAGGGTGATTATTGATAGGTATGTACTTATTGCCATTGCTGGCTTTAGATTCGTGGTTACCAAAGGTTCAAGGGTTGCTTCTTTACTACATAACAGTCTAACTTACCTTTCTTGTTACGTTATTGTAAACACTGTCTGATGTTTATTTCTCTCCGTTCTTATTCCTCCTCCTCCATTCTTTCTATAATAGGTGTTTTATTCTTTGCCTTTAGTTAGTTTTTGGATGGTCTGCTTTCTTTGCTATGATTTTATTTTCTCTAGTGACATCTTTTTAGCCTTAGGGGTGCTTCCCTCTAGAGCAGTCCGTTTAAGATATCCTGTAGTGGTGGTTTATGAGAGGCAAACTCTCTCAACTTTCGTTTGTCTGGAAATTGTTTAATCCCTCCGTAATATTTAAATAGTAATCGTGGTGGATACAATATTCTTGGTTCGAGGCCCGTCTGTTTCATAATGTTAAATATATCATGCCATTCTCTTCTGGCCTGTAAATTTTCTGTTGAGAATCTGATGATTGTCTTATGGGTTTTCGTTTGTAGGTGATCTTTTTTTCTCTCTCTAGCTGCCTTTAATACTCTGTCTTTATCTTTGATCTTTGCCATTTTAATTATTATGTGTCTTGGTGTTGTCTTCCTTGGGTCCCTTGTGTTGGAAGATCTGTGGGCTTCTGTGGACTATGAGACTATTTCTTCCCCAGAGAGGGAAAGTTTTCAACAATTATTTCTTCAAAGACACTTTCTATCCCTTTTTCTCTCTCTTCTTCCTCTGGTACTCCTATAATGCGAATATTGTTCCGTTTGGATTGGTCACACAGTTCTCTTAATATTCTTTCATTCCTAGAAATCCTTTTATCTCCCTCTCCCTCAGCTTCTCTGTATTCCTGTTCTCTGATTTCTATTCCATTAACAGTCTCTTGCATCTCATCCAGTCTGCTGTTAAGCTCGTCGATCGCTTGTCTGATTTCTGCATTGTCTTTCCTCATTTCCCTCACTTCCTCCCTCAGCCTTTGCACATTTCTCTGTAGATCCGTCAGCATGGTTATGACTTTTATTCTGAATTCTTTTTCAGGAAGACTGTGCATTTCCATCCCTTCAGGCTCCCTCTCTGGGGTTGTCTGGTTGATTTTAGTCTGAACCATATTCCTGTGCCTTTTCACGGCTATAGAAGTGGTCGCTGGTAGTTGCCATGTATGTCAGCTGGGCTCTTTAAGACTTTAAAAAGAGAAAAAAAAAAGAAAAGGAAATACAGAAAGAAAAGAAAAAAACAAAAACAAAAAAACAAAACAAAAAAAAAAACCCCTGCCGGGAGTAGATTCTGTGGGGATGCTCTAGGTGGCGCTGTTGCCCCACTATTCCACAGCCGCCGCTCCGCTCCGCAGGGCCCTTTATAGCTCTCACCGGGCTCCAAAACTCCCCAGGACTCCCAGCCTCCTGGGCTGAGTGTGCCAGGGCGATCCAGCTCCTCCGCTGGGCTCCTGTCTCTTTAAGACCGCTGAAGAAAGCGCCCGCTTTTCTTTTTTGTTCCTTCCCGGGAGCTGGCAGAGAGCACCCTGGCACATTCCCTGCTCAGATCCTGCACCCTCGGTCTCTCCAATCTCCGCTACACCGCGCTGTGTGTCAGCGCTCCCTGCGCAGATCACTGGGGCTGGTTATTTTGCAGGGGGTACTTCCACTCCCTCCTGGCTCTGAATCCTCTCCTCCCGCCGGTGTGCTGGGGTGGGGGAGTGCTCGGGTCCCGCCAGGTCGTGGCTCCATATCTTACCCGCCTCTTGGTGTGCCAAGTCCTCTCGGGTGTAGCTGCATGTTGTGCGCTTTCCTGTGTATTCTCGTCTCTCTTTTAGGAATAGTTGTATTTGCTGTATTTTCATAGATAAATACAGTGTTGGGAGGAGATTTCTGCCGCCCTACTCACGCCACCATCTTCCCAGAAGTCCCACTCCTTGGAATTTACCCAAAGAATAGAACTTCTCAGATTCAAAAAGATATATGCACCCCTATGTTTATTGCAGCACTCTTTACAATAGCCAAGATATGGAAGCAACCTAAGTGTCCATCAGTAGATGAATGGGTAAAGAAGAGTGGTACATATACACAATGGAATACTATTCAACCATAAGAAGGAAACAAATCCTGCCATTTGCAACAACATGGATGGAGCTGGAGGATATTATGCTCAGTGAAATAAACCAGGTGGAGAAAGACAAGTGCCAAATGACTTCCCTCATTTGTGGAGTATAACAACACAGCAAAACTGAAGGAACAAAAAGCAGCAGACTCACAGACTCCAAGAAGGAACTAGTGGTTACCAAAGGGGAGGGGTGTGGGAGGGTGGGTGGGGAGGGAGCGAGAAGGGGATTGTGGGGTATTATGTTTAGTACACATGGTGTGGGGGGTCATGGGGAAAACAGTGTAGCACAGAGAAGGCAAACAATGAATCTGTGTCATCTTACTACACTGAAGGACAGTGACTGCATTGGGGTATGGGTGGGGACTTGATAATATGGGTAAATGTAGTAACCACATTGTTTTTTCATGTGAAACCTTCATAAGAGTATATCAATAATATCTTAATAATAAAAAAATTTTTTTAATGCTTTTGTAGCTTTTTCCCATAGAACTCTTGACTATATTTATCTATGGAAACAGTGATATAAAATTCCTAGACCTGACTTCAAAACTACATGTACTAGTAGAGTCATCTGAAGTGCATTTACTACTTATTACATAATTCTATACCAGTTGGGACCCCAGGAAGACGTCTCTCTGTCTTCTCCCTTGCTCCTTCTACCATCATAGCAGCTCCTTTGTGGGCCCTCTTTCAGAGACCAGGTAATTCTCTATAACTGAAATCACGTTTGTATCTAGATGTTTATAAGGAAGAGCTATCTCCAAGTCCATATCTTCCCATGTATTCTAAATTAAGAAACAACAGTCAATTTTTCTTTTTAATTATAAAATTTCCTCTGCTTATAATGAGGACTAGAGGAAAGATGAATAATAATGTTAATGATATCAACAAAACACCCACAGTTGTTGAGTGTTTACTGTGTGCAGGAAATAGTGCTTAGTGATTTACATCTATTATCTCACTTAATCTTCACAGTAGTTCCAGCAGATAATATTACCCTATCCTTAATAGTGGTGGAACAGGGACAGAAGCCCAGGTTTGTCTGACTCCAGAAGTTATTCTCGAACCGGCGTATGATATTGTCTCCTAAAAGTAGGCAAAAGTTAATAAGGTTACATTCCACCTATAGGGATTTATTTTACTCACATTTCTCTGATTGGATATATTGTCAGATTCCCAAATTGTTTATTTAGGGAAGTTGCAAATTTTCCTGCCAGATGATCTTTTAAGAGCAGGACACTCTCTGCCTAGAGTGATAGAGGTACAATTTCTAAAGGAGATACATTACAGTTCCTAACTCTTGGTGGTAAGGAGTTACTTGTGAACTTTCACAGGTAAGAATAGAGCAATGCCCTAGAGCAAAATTGTTCACTGATGGTGCACAGTAACTCTAATCTTAGCTGTCCTATTGTTCATTAATCTGATGTATACTTATTGTGTTTGTGTATATTTTACTAACATTTTTAGCCACATCGTAGTCTATAAGTGATAGGCGTAGTGACTGTTGAAAGTTCTAGTTAAGGGATGTGTTTGGTTATTCTTTAACCAAAGTGTTATTTGGATTTAAAACAAATGGACTTCCATCTAAATCTGGATTTCTATTATTTTCCGTATTTCTTTATTCATTCTCCTGTTGGTCTGTGTGAAGATCAACAAGGAGAGCAAATAAAACCATTCATAAGCCACACCTAAAGTGTAAGTAGGAGACAGAATACTATAAAGTTAATTTATATGTAAATGGGGAAATAAACATCCAAAAATCAGCAAAGCCAACTGCACAGCACCCCCCAACAAATTAAGTACCATTCATTTGATATTGCAGTTTAGCAACAGAAGAGGGTTACTCTTGAATTAAGTAAGCCATTCAAAGGATTTGAAAACCTCAGTATAGAAAAAGAAGACTGGGTGATATAAAATGAGAGATTATGACATGCAAGAATATCATGAAATTGAAGAAAGAGGCAAAATCATCTCAGAAATAAAGATAAAATTACAAGGTGTCCATTCAGATTATCCTGAAAATATAATAAGGGACATTGAGAAGAGGAGCTCTACATGTATCTGGGAAAACTGATCCAGTGTGCTGAAATTCTATATATATCCCAATAAACTTAGAGGTTCAAGATGGTAAAGAAGAAAGAAAAGGGGGAAAAGGAAGAGAAAGAAGAGAAGGGTGCAAACTCTCTGGGTTTTCCAGCAAAATACAAAGTCACTTAAAAAGAAGAAAATTAGGTTGGTGTCAGATTTTTCAGCTGTCACATGCAAAGCATGGCAACAATGGATAATATTTTTCACACACTTAAGAAAAGTATGAACCAAGAATTTTATATCCAGCTAATCTGTCCTCCAAGTCTCAAGGTTATAGAAAAAATTTTTTTCAATCATGCAAGAACCCAGGTAATACTATACTAGCAATGCCTTCCTGAAGGATGTACCAGAGAATTAGCATCATCCAGCCAAGAGATAACTGGAAACATGTGGCAAAATAACTGGTGATCTGAACAAAAAAAGTTGCAAAGATAGAGGACTTCAGGTTTCTGAGGTTAATTGGATATTTTTCATTCATTGGATATATTCATTCGTTCACTCATTCATATATTTATTCATTCATTTGATATATTCATTATTTATTCATAATAAAATAATGGAGCCAGATTGCTATGTTTTCACCAAATCCAGAATTTCTCAAGAGAGATTAGGACATAGTTTTGGAAGTCTGGATGTCAAATGTGTAAAGCAGGAGAAGGGATAAAGCAATTCATGGAGATTTGGGAGGAACTGAAGCACAATAAATGGGAATAGATTAGAGAGTTTTCTAGCAAGAGAAGTAGAAGTTTTGAATTTGGTAAATTTATTGAAAGAAGGCACCCAGTAAATTTGAGTTTGCAATTATGACAAACATCAAAAATATTTTATGGTATTAAGGAGATAGTATTCCTTAATTATAATTCGTTCATATAATGGAGAAAATCTCTGCATAATATTATATCCTTTTCTTTCTAGGTTTGGGAAAATCCTAACATAGAAATGGGTAGCAAATTCATGGCAAATGCGCTTTTACTCCTTTCTTCTCAAGTCGTGTTGGACATTAATAACTGATCTTGGCAATAATTCTCCTTTGCACTGAGCCCCAGTAAAGCCTCAGAATTCTACCCAACATAACACACCAGGCAGCCAGCACCGTTCTATCTGCATTTTTTGTAAGCTACAATATATTTGCTATCTTTGCCTTAATTGTTAGGTCTGTGGTTCGATAACTTAGCATCTTTATCTCATTTGTGGACACTAATGGGATTACAGACACTCTGTCAGCAAGCATTTATTAGTCACTGAGTAAATGTCAAACACCATATAAGGCACTGGATATCACAGGAGGATTAGGACACATTCCCTTACTCCTGGAGGTTCCCAGAGCCCAGAAGGAAATGCATGATTCTGTAGAATTTGCCTTGTAAATGTGTTACTCTTAAGTTATAGCCAACATTGCAGTGACTGTGAAATATTTTACTTTGTAGAAAAATCATGGAGTCCTATGGACCTCTAGGTTTAGGCATGTCAAACACGATGCACAGTTTCTAAAATAAAGTGAATTTCCTTGCCTTCATTCTATAGTTACTCTAAATGTGGTCTGAGGACCAGCAGCATGGTATCACCTGGGGGCTTAACAGTGCAGAGTGCAGAGCCTTAGGCCACATAACAGACCTACTGAAACTGAATTTGTCTTATTAAAACATCAGGTGATTCCTGCATACACTGAAGTTTCAGAAGCCCTGCCGAGTGTGTTCAGCTAGACCAAGCATCCATCATTTGCCACCTGACACATTTCTTTCTCCTCAACCACACTTAAAAAAAAAAACAAAAAAAATCCCTCCTAACCTACAAGACATGACCCCAAATATCGCTTTTTCTCTTTGTCATAGTTTTCTTATTTGTAAAATGGAGATGCAATTATAAAATCTGAATGCTGTTAGCATCTCTCGTAGCAGGGCTGTGAGGATTTACTGAGATAATGCATGCTTAGTATAGTGCCTGACCCAATAAATAAATGCCAATTTGTGAAGGACGTAAATAATTTAGTTTAATGGAAAACTTGAGACTTACAAATAGGCTTTCAGTACCCTAACTTGTTCTTCAGTGGAGAAACTTAGGAACTTTCTAGTTGTTGTATTCTCCTTTGACGCTTTTAAATAAACACTCAATAATGTGCCTCCAGGGCACCTGCAAGACTGGGTGGTCCCTGCAGTCACACTCATACACACACACGCCCGTCACACCTGTGTGGATATGGGGCCTGCCCAGCCCTGGATGAGCTCTCCGTGGAGGTTGCTCGGGGCCCAGGGCACCTGGCTGCACCGCCTGTTTCTAGCAGCTGTGGGGTTACTGGAGAAAGCAATGTGTCCGGGCCCATGTGTGGGTAGTCCTGGCCTGGGGACAGCCCAGAGCTTTGGCGTTTCAAGTTTGCAGGTTGACGGTCCTCTTGGGGGTGGGCTGGGGAGGTTTGCGGTTATTCAGCTGTGAATTTGCTGGGTTTAACTGAAAGCTTTTGACTTGCATGAACTTAGCAGGAGAGCAGCGGTCCCAGGCCTCTGCAACACAGCCTCCGTGTTTCTAAGAGAAGAAAAGCCTGCTGTGTTGGACCACCTGGCCTTGGCGAACCTGTCCCACACCCAGTGGCACTCAGTCCAGCTCGGCAGGAGGCCTCCTCATGGTTACCCTGGCTTCCTGAGCCAGAGTCTTCTGGAGAGAGAGATGTGCTTTATCACACACACTCCCTTCTGGTGAAACAGCCGAGGTGTCAACTGACTTGTCCTTTGGATCTCCCTCCCCACACTGCACCTAGCTGCCAGTGGAAACTTCTTTGCAGAGTTGGTGTGTTCAGAAAAATATTTGTATATGTTGGAGTTTTATAAATTACATCATTACTCCCTTACTTTAAGGTTGTACTTTCAAGGCCACCGTGAGAAGTAGGTGTCCTGTGCCACTCAAAGCGAAAAGGTATGTCAGTTACATAAGACACACTTTTTAATTTCCATCTGGTCAGGGGTAGAAAGGAGAAGTCCACAGAGTCTCCAATGGCTTCATTCTGTGACGTTTTAAATACAGACAACTGAGTGCAGGAGGCAGACCCTCAATCAGTTGCGGTGCTGAGTGGGAACCATGTGTGCGATTTTAAGACAGGTCAGTGAAGTACAGGGTTGTTTGGATAGGTTTTTGAATAATTACAATGCTTAGCACCTTCCCAAAGCACCACCACCACTACAAGCTGCTCGTACACACTGTGTAATTTAGGTTTGATGGATGAGGTGTGTACAGGTAAGAAAGTTAAGCATGTAAGCGTTGACTTCATCCCTTGGTCCCATCATTTACCAGCTGTGGGTTTTGGGCAACTTCATGTTAACCACGTTGGGCCTCAACTTTTTTACCTGTAAGATGGGAATGCGCCCTTACCTCCATCATTGGCTTGTTGTTGAGCTGAAAGGATGCTGCACATGGAACAGCTTAGCACAATGCCTGGGACACAACTGCTGTGTGATAAATATTCTCATTGTTAATATGTGAACTATAGGGCTTGTCATTTGAAAGAACCTTGAGATGAATTCACTTACACATCTCCAGTGTTAATGGTCATCTCTGAATTAAATTTGTTTTATAAACTAGAGGTTTGGTGTAGTGAGTTTCCATAAAGAATGCCTTGCTTTGTGTAATGCATGATACTTGCTGTTTCCTTATTCTTTCTTATTTTTGGTAAAAAAATAAAATCGAAACCTAAAAACTCTAGAGAGTAGAAATCAAAGTACCCAACACAGAGTCCTAGAAGGCAAGAGCAAGAGGATGGGGTGCCGAGTCTGCTCAGCTGCGAGCCCGTGAGAGCAGGGACCTGTTTTGCTCAGAGCTCATGGTAGGTACCTAATAACTATGTTCTCACATGAATAAATTCATGAGATTGCAGAGCTCAACACTCTTATTTTGCAGATGGAAAAGTGGGGTGACTTTCTCGGTAATACTTAAGGCAGAGCAGGGCCCAGCCTCGGGTCAGTGCCGATGAGCACACTGCTTCCGTGGCCCGCAAGGCAGCAGGACACCCCTGAAGTTAAGACCCAATGGCTGCCCCCTTACCCTGCTCTCTCCCTCTTCTTTCTCGCCCGCCTTCTTTTTTCCTTCCTCTCTTCCCCTTGCCCCTGGTGGTGTGTCCTTTGCCAACATCAGGACTTGGACAAGGACGGATGTGGCCTACAGGTCCGTCTCACACGATGTGTGTCTGAAGTCCATCCTTGGACTGAGCCTACGTGCTTAACCTCCCTTTTTTATGGACAGATGGCACATTCCTATTTCTTGGTTAGCAAGTCTGCTCTCCTGCCACCAATTTCAAGGTGCTGTTGGAGGCCATATGGATGGAGTTGTCCTGATGGGGAAAATGCTTCTCCAGCACCTAGGAAGCTTGGGTGGGTAATGGTGCCAGTGATCACTCAGCCGCGGTAAAGCCTGCTTCCCTGGCCTTGGGAAACGGCTCTGGTGAGTTGGGATGCTGAAGCTGGGGCCAAGGGGCCTGTAAACACCACGACAGAAAGCCTTCATGGGACCTCCCAGATCACTTCTTTCAGCTCTTTGGAAAGAAACACATTTCTGCCATCATTTGGGGGCAACACATCTTTTGAACAGAGTGCTTTATTTCGGATTATTCCAGAGCCTGCAATTTCTGTGCAAACTGGAAAACCATTATTTGTAAGTCACAGAACACTTGCCTTTTAAAAATATTCAGGAGTCATAGAAAGCAGTGCTTCTTAAACTGTGATGAAGAATCAGTTTTAAAAATTTCCAATAGGTTGGACATTCATACATTTGTAAAATACAATAAAAAAATGAATTACTAAGAAAATGAAATAAAAACCTAAGATATATAAAATAGAAGCCCCCAATTAAAAAAAATTGTTGGAACCGACAGATATATTTTGTTTTCAAATTGCTGCAAAAGACTAAATGCTTACTCTTATTTTCTCTGGGCATCAGAGATAAACCGTCTTGAGATCTGACTTTGAGGAAGCCCTTAATATGGAGATGGGGCTGCTGGTCTCAGTTTGTCTTCCACCATATACTGAAGGGGTTCTGTTTTCTGCCTCACTCTCTTCCACTCCTAACCCAGTGATTTTGCTTCCCTCATCTTAGAATGACCCGAGGCCCAGGAAGCCCATGACTTAGTGGGAGAGGAGGGGGCGGAGGAAATGATCCTCTGCTGGAATTGGGTTGTTCCACTGAGATCAAGTGCCTTCACCTAGAAGGGACGTGGCTGGAATCCCACTGATGATGATGACGTAGCACACAGCCAAAAGCAGCTGTCGACCTGAGGCCAATAAAAGAGCACCAGCTAATAAAAATGATCATCTGATTCACTTTCCAGGAGAGGTACATTTTAGTGATTTACTAGAGACTTCTTTCTTTGTGTTGATTTCTATCAAAACCTTTGAGGAAATTCTACAGTAAGTGACTAGAACCCAGTCTCAATACACTGATCGCAGTGATCATCACTACAGCGATCTTGTGACTGTCCCAGGGTTTTCCACCCAAAAGCTGTCCTTCCTGATAGTGCATTTTCCTTCCGCCCCATAAGGGTCGGTTCTGTGGAAGCCACACCATCCTCCTCATACCCAGGAATTATTCTGATGCCTAGTGACCTTCTGAGTCCAATTTTGCAGCTTCCATGACCACGTTCTCCTTATTTTTCTTTTCTTGGTGGGAGAGGGGGAGGCAGGGTGTCATATGGTAATTTGCAGAGTGGGGGGAGGGAACATTGGGCCTTATTAATAGGTACCTTAATGTGGAAACTCCTGAAAGTTGTACATTTGGGTTGGTAGAATTGGTTTTTAATTTCATAAATTTTGGAATTTTTAAATCCTGCATTTTGGGTGTGTTTAGCGTAAGATATGTACACACATGTATGTATACATATGTGTGTGCATACAGTCACTATGGAGAAATACCACTCTTCCCAGACTCTTGTGTTTATATGCTGTCTCTTCCCTTCTAGAGGAAATTCGCAAAAGATAAAATGGAGCTCATGCTGTGTTAACTTTTCTACCAAAAGCTCCCCTGGGACTGAAGGAGGGTGGGCAGCGAGCAGGGAAGAAGAGCAGCTAGGGCTGGTGTCCCATCAGAAAGGCTCCCATCAGGAGGCAGAGCTGTGCATGGAGAGGCTGGGAGGAGGGAGGACACTGTGGGGGGAGACCAAGAGCCAGAGGGAGGATGGGGGCTGCGGACAGTTGGCGCAGTGAGGGTGGAGGTGGGTCAGAAGCTGCCTGGGATGGGCTCCAGGTGACTTGGAGAACTAGAAGGACAGATGCCTGCATCCTCTGGGCCCTGATGGAGCTGGAAGACTCTGGCTGGCCCCAGGTGCTGCCTCAAACTCACCTCCCAGGGCTCCTGGATCCCCACCTTTTCCCTGTCTTGGGTCCTGCAGGGCCTCCAGACTGAGCAGCAGGATCCTCTGAACATTATTCAGCAGCGCTTCCTGGTGCCGGAATTCTCCTGGTGGGGACTAGGAGTCATGGTGAGGAGTGCCTTTCCTTGTTCCCAGTTAGTGCCAGCATTTGCTGAGTGCAGCTCTGAAGGACTTGGGGGTGTCATTCCCACAGAAGCAAGGAGCCAGGAGGTGGAATGACCATGTGGCCTGAGCCTGGAGGGAAGTCAGGGCACCGTGACAAAGCCTGAGGACGCCCTGGTGGAGGGGAGGTAGTTGGCAGGTTTCAGATGCTCTTTTGGCCAGCGAGAGCTAGCGGAACCAGCTGTTCTGCAGAGACTGTGCTGGCTCCATGCCATGCTGTTTGCTTCTAAGCAGGAGAGGAGGAACAGGGCTGGGCAGGTGGCCCCTGCTGGGCCCAGACGGACTGGATGGAGCGGGCCTCCCAGGCCCTTCCAGTGGGAGAAGGGCTCCTGGGTCCCTTACAGGTCGCCGTCCAGGGTCTTGATAAAAACTGTCCCAACCCTACGTCAGCTTGGTGGCTGAGGAGACAGTAATGCAGCCCTCATCCTCCTGTTCAGTCTTGGCCCTGCTGCAGGCCCGCGGGGCAGCAGCCATGGAAGATGCTCACCACAGCAGCGAGTCTGAGCTGCATTCCTCTGGGGAGCTGCACCTGCTGGGTCCCCTTTGCCCATGCCATGAGCTCGGGCCACATTCCTCAGTGGCCTTCGGGGCTTCTTCCTGACTTGACAGCCTCATCTCCACACCCTTGCGATGCAGGAGGTTAATTGTTCTCCTTTAAATTTCCCATGTATTCTAGAACTTCTGTCCTTCCAACATGCCTTTCCCTATGCCTACAATGTCTTTCCTTGCCTGAGAAGCAAAAGAAATACCTGTCAGATTTAAAATAGGATCTTGAAGCTTGTGTTATTTTTAAATAGTTCAAACATACAGATAAGAATAGAGAATAACATGTTGAAAGTCCATCACCAGCTATGTCAGATCCTAACATGGGGCCATATTTGTGGCAAATCCCATTGCATTTTAAAGGGCTGCCTGTGTGCTCTTTCTTACTCCTGTTTGCCTTCCTTACAAGTGCTAACTTCTCAACTAACTGGTGTTTACCATTCCCATGTGTGGTGTTATACTCTAGTTTCATATTTATGAAGTAAATAGAAACATATACATTGCCTTGAGCCATTAAAAAGTTGTCTATAAATGGTATCAGATTGTGCATAACATTCTGCAATTTGTATTTGCTCAACATATATTCTTATGATTTATTCACATTGATACATGTCTAACATTAGCTGTTGTATAGCATTCCATTGGTTTATTTATTTATGCAGCTTCTCTGATTTAGGGTTTTTGTTCCTCTATTACCTACAATGCTGCTGTGTGCATTTTTGGATATGTCTTCTTTAGTGCCTGTATGGAAGTTTCTTTTGGTATATTGAGAGAGTGAGAGAAATTTTCAAGCATAGATTGCACACCTCCAACTTAACTTGCAATTGCCAGATACTCCAGTCTTTCCCAAGTGATTGTTCCAGTGGACGTGCCCATGCTGCGTCTCCCTTATCAACACTTGTTTTTGTCAAACTCTAAATTTTTGCCCATCGTGCGGATGAGAAGTGACATGTCATTGTTCTGACCGGCATTTCCCTGATTTCTGGTGAGATCGATAATCTTTGCACATGTTTATTAACCATTTGAGGTTTCCCGTTCTGTAAACTGCCCGCTCATATCTTTTGCCCATTTTTTCCCATTACATGTTTGTTTTGCCATTATTGATTCAGGGGTTCTTTATGTATTCTAAATAATAATATTTTGTTGGTTACACATCTGTGATTCTCCATCTGTGATTGTTATTGTCAATGTGTTTAAAGAGCCTTTTTTTGTACAGAAATTTAAACTTCAATATAGGCAAATTCACCCATACTCTTCTGTATTATTTATGTTTTTGATTGTCTTATCTAAGAATTTCTTCCCTAAATATTATCCTGTATTTTCTTCTAAAAGCCCATTTGTTTCCTTATTCTGAGAAAAACAACCCAAGGTATTTCAGAATCTTGAGAAATACGGAATGGCACTTGAAAGCTGTCATGATACCTGGTTCTGCAACACCAGAATCTTCAAATCCACGAAGGACAAGCATTTTGCTTTTAAAGTTCTGTGACTGTCGAATGGCTTTGCAGGCTTCAGCCACAGTTGGGAACGATTTTGGCTGTAGGTCGCTGGCCTAGCCTAGACCCATCTTGTTGTGCTCGGAGAAGTCATAGAGGGAGGCAGGCAGACTGAGGGCACTAGAGCGTAGGGAGAATCATGGCATGGAGGCCCACCCGCCTCTGACTTCAGGTAGGCCGCCCGCCTCCTCTGACGTCTCCTCCTACTGCTGTCTCACGTTTCTAGAGCCAGATTCCAAGCTGCTGAAAAGTGTTTGTGAGGGGACACATCCACGGACCCACAAGTGTGTGTGCGCACACACAGCCACACCGTGGTTTGCCCTGACCCATCCGTCCAGCTCTTCTCTCGTCACTTCTCGTGGTCCCTTCTGGGCTCCCAGCGCCTTCCACCAGCTCAGAGTGAGGGGCACGTCACCCACATCACAAGTCAGAGGGTAAAAGCATGATGAAAATCTTAACTGTCGAGTGTTTCTAGGCCCCTGAGGACTGAGTTTTGTTGTTCCTTTTTATATCTGTCAGGTGTTGAATTCCACACAGGAAGCACAGAACCTCAGAATGACTGGGAGCAAGGAGTAGAGGGTAGATGGAAGACTGAGAATAGAAAATAGCCGGGGTGGGGAGCTGGCTGGTTAGCAGGTGGTGTCTGAACAGCATGACGGAAAGTCTGCAGAAGCCAGGGCACGTCCGGGCTCTTTCTGAGCCTTTGTTCCTAACTGCCTCATCTGTCGGCCCAGCACAGCCTGTGCCACGTGGGCTGGCTGCTGAGGACCAGAGCCCTTGGCTGTGTGTGTCGCTGTCACCTTGCGCTTGTGTCCCAAGATGGGGAGTTTGGGAACACTGGCCGTGCTGCTGTCCTTTCCTGATGGGGACGCTAGACCAGATCCCAGTTTCCTGCACACACCTTACTGGCTCTCAGCAGAGGAAACTCCTAGTTTGCACACCTCTGGCCAGACCACAGACTTGCAGATCTTTGAAAGATTTGTAGAGTGACTGTAGTTTTCTGGATCAGTTGTGGGTGGATTTAAGATTCATGGTAGCATAAAGGACTTAAACATGTAGCCTTGGAATTTTTGTCACTTAAAGGTGTCACTTTGGGAAAAAGCCCTTCTAGTGAAGTTCCACATTTAGACATGAGCCCAGGCACGTGGGTGCCCCTTACTGAGGTGCCGCTCTTTAGTCATCAGTGCTCCCAGGGGCGGGCGGTGCCACGGTCCCCATCCCCCTCATCATCCGTAGCTCCCCCAGCAGGGCTGCTGTCCTGGGTGGGATGCATACACAGCGCCACACTGCTTGTTCACATATTGACACGCCGCCTCGTGTGTTGGTTAAGAGCGGCTGCCCTGAGTCCAAGTCCCCACCACCACTCAAACCACTCCTCTGGGGTTTCTGACATGGCCTCAAAAGCAGCAACTAAAGGGTTAACACGAGATCCAGCAGTGGGTGTCCAAGACCATGCTTATGACTCTGGCTGGTTTATATTCTAGTAGGGAGAGAGGCAGACACACACACCCACCCACACCCACCCACACCCTCCCACACCCCAACACATGGTCATTGAAGAATCCATTTTGATTGATAGATGTCTGGGCCACATAAGTTATTAAATACCATGACTATCAAAGCATCATTAAACAAAAGTCTGTACCCACACACCCACACACCCACCCACCCACACACACACACACACACACACACACACACACACACACCACTTAGAAAAGCCATGTGTCACCACACTGACACTGGTGTAGAACACAGGTACTGAGGGGTCACAGAGTAAAGATACAGCCAGACTGCTCCAGAGTGTAAATGATTTTCTTTCTGTGCTCAGAGAGCCTGCCACTGTAGCTGCTTAGGGTGTTCATAAGTATTTAAAAATGAAATTGATTGGGGGAGTATCGAGTCAGTAAATTTTTTAAGGTAGGACGGGTGGATGGAGAGTGGAGAACGAGAGGCAGACGTTGTGGAACAGAGGAGGGCACGTCGGGGGGCATGTGATGGCCCGTCACAGTGGTGACCTGGGTGGGGGTGGGCTGGGTATGAGAGGAATGGTCAGTGGGCCCGAGGGATGTAGAGAGGGGCTGGCAGGACCCTGAGGGCTGGACATTAGGTTTTAGACTAAATACGAAAATCAGTAAGAATGCCATGGTGGAGGACTGTCAGCCATCCCTGATTACAGGGAGGGATCCTCACCCCAGAACAGTTAAACTCTCCTTTCCGGAGGAGGGAGGGGGTTCACAGGGAGGAGCCCTTGCTTCAACCACGTATTTTACAGTATTTTACGGCCACATCCTGCAGGAAGCTGTGCCCTGTTTTCCTTGCTCTGTGTACCTCTATGAACTTCTCTGCATAGAGATGTCGAAGCAGGTGTCCACAGCTCACCAGAGCCCCCATTAGCCCCGGTTCCAATGCTCAGTCTCACTGGGGGGTGGGGAGATAGGGGAAAACTACTTCTATTAGTCACAGCACTGGCAGTGCAAATACTGCCGTGCACATTCAAATGGCTTCATTATCCTCTTAACATCCTGGGTGAGTCGAGGCTTACAGCTAAGATACATTGCTTTTTCTCCCTGTGATAAAAATGCTGGTGGTATAATTTTATGCCCGAGAATAACATGAGCACATTGATGGAGACGCTATGACCTACTTGGGACTTGAGCAGTATTGGGAGCGCTGTCTTGGAAGTGGAAGGACCTCTGTGGGGGCCACTGTCTGAGGTCTGAGAGCCAGCTCTCATTGCTCAGTCGCTGAAGGCGCTGGCACTCTTCCGTCTGGTTGCAAGAAGGCAGAACTACCTTCTGGGTTTTTTTTGGATTCCTCTAGATCCTCATGGTGTTGCCATGACTATTTTAGGATAGCTTTTCACATATGAAGGTACGAATGTTTGGCCAAAGACCAAACTCAGCCTATTTACTGAACTTGGCAACAGTACTTACCAAATTCACTCACTTTTAATGATTATCAAAGAAACCTGCTTGCTCTTTCATTCTCTACCACGCTGAAGGTTGTTAGTGCCAAGAGCTAAACTGTAATAAGCTTGAAATGCTCAAGTGCATGTTGCAGCAGGATCTAGGCTTAGATAACACTTGTTTTCAAGGAGAAGCCCTGTCCTGCTCTCTCTCTTTAAGCTGGTGCATAATTATCTCCCACAGTAGTTTAAACTGAACTTGATTTGTGAATTTGTTTATTTTCTCTTCTCTGTTTGAGATATTTGTCAATATCCCTGACATCTGTTCTCCTATGGAAATAAAAACAAAACATGCCGAGGAAATCAAGTGTAAATCAATCTCTACCTGAAGTGGAAACCAGTTGTCGGGATGTGATACATTCAATATGCTCTATTCTTCTTTTATTGAAGAAGACTTTGTGGAGATTTTTAAATTCCATAGGTTGCTGTGGAGAGAGATGTTTGAAATTAGAAAGAAGGTGATTTTTTTTTTAACTTAGTAAGGTAGGAGGACAGGGAGGTTGGGAGAAGAAGCAAAAGGGGCTTCTATAACATGGTGGGACAAAATAAGTTGTAATGGCCAGAGTTACTGTCTTGTAACAATGAGAGAAGTCAGCTACCTGCTTTGTGAATATAGGTTAATACAACTTAATTTAGATGCTGAATCCACAGGACCCACCTGGAAAGGATCACTTTGTTTTGGAATCTGTACAGGACAGGCTAGAATAATACTAATATACTAAATATTAATTAGTATATTCAATCCTAACTAGCATATGTATAAACTGATACACAGTTGAACCTTGACCAACGCAGATTCGAGCTGTGCAGGGTCACTTATGCATGGAGTTTTTTTTCAATAAATGTATTGGAAAAATTTTGGATATTTGCAACCATTTCAAAAGACATTTTCTTTTCTCTAGCTTACTTTATTGTAAGAATACAGCTATAATACATAGAACCTAAACAATATGTGTCAATCAACTGTTGATGTTGGTAAGGCTTCCAGACTACAGTAGACTGTAAGCAGCTAAGAGTTTTGGGAGTCAGACATTATACACAGATACTCAGCTGCATGGGTCTTGGCACCTGTGACCCCCACATTCAAGGGTCAGCTGGACTGAGAAACAGAAGAAGTCCTATTTTTCTACTTAAAAGGTCTTATACTTACCTGGGTTGAACATTAGCCTCCAAATGTCTAGCAATTTTTAAGAATTATGAAATATTTCAAATACTTAAATCTATAGGAAATAACATAACACGGTTGGTCCATGTAGCCTTCAAACACATCTAGTGTGTCACCACATTGGCTTCAGGTGCATTTTTTAAATGTACTAAAACATTATTGTTGAAGGGCTGCGCTTCCTTCCTCCTCTCGCGTGGCTCAGTCTTCTTCCCCAGAGACACGGAAGCCTCATCTGCGTGTCCATAGATGTTTCATAGCTTTGTGTGCAGAAGTGTTATATTATAGCAGCGCTTAATACTGCATGTTTTGTTGGCTTTAAAAGTATCCACAATGGTAGCATGCTCTATCTACCCTTTGAGAACTTGCTTATATCAGTTGACACAAGTTTCAAGACTTATCTGCTGATTTAGTTTATTTTAACTGCTCTGTAAGTTTCTAATAAACGACTATCCTGTGATTACTTAGCCATTCCTCTTTTGATGGGCACTGAGGTTTCCAACTCTTCACTGTTACAAATAATGCTACAATAAACCTCACTGTGCGAGACTTGTGCATGTAATATCTCACACTTGTGTTGCTCTCCTAATGTACTGGCAACAGGATACACACGACTGCAACTTTACAGGATGTTGCTAGATTCTACAAAGTGGCTTCCTTACATTCATACCATCACTCTAGTGTTTTCAAATGAGTTGGGAGAATGTTTTCTCTTTTTCTGTCCTCTGGAAGAGTTTGCATAAGATTAGAGTGGTGAAATTTAGTAAAACTTAATGTGGACATGGGGAATATTGTTGTGTCAGTTTTCAACCACTAATTTGATTTTTTTTTAATGATTTTAAAAAATGGTTAAAAAATGATTCTAGACTGCTGCTTTTTTAGGTTTATTCTTTAATTATATATAGATGAAAACTGTTTTGATGATACTGTATATAGAATTTTAAGTCTTGCTTTTTTCCTTCATGGGCATTTCCCACATCATTATTCACCAAGATGATGATTTTAAAGCTTTAACTTTAGCAATGGTTTTTATTTATGATTAACTTTATTTCTAGAATTTCATCAGGTTACATATGTAGCATAAATATATAGCATAACAAGCAGTGTGAGGCACACAGTAGACACACTATCATTTCTGCCGGACATTGTCCCCAGTAACTGTTGTAACTTTCCAGAGCAAAATACTGAAATTTCCTCGTGCTTTACAGGGTGAGGCTAAAGGCAATCTATGAAAATTAACGAAGGGTATGTGGGGTGGGGGGGCAGGCTTTCCTTTTTGCTAAAGGAAAAATAACACATTCTTTTTGAATGATGCCTTATTTTTGAAATGCATCCTGCCTGAACTGATGAGTTGAGATATCTAGGTCTGAGCAGTTTCTGCTGAAAGACACTTGTAGAGATTTCCAAAAACATATATAAAACTGGCAGGTTCTCAGTTCTGAGGGAAGGGTGACCTGGGGAGGAAATGCATTTTCCCTTTTACTGATCTCAGTTCATGTGGCATAGCATATAGTGTTTCACGGAGCTGTTCTTGGTGCCCACGTGGGGCAGCATGCTTTGTGCAGATGCGTTCAAGGGGAAACCACCTGCTGGGCACCATGGGGCAACTGCTCTCTGGTGGGTTTATGCAGCTCCTGCTTCAGGTTCAGACCTATTGGACCTTTTTGGTACTTGGCTTATGACATAGCAATGATATTTTACAAAAACAAACACTTCCCATTTTGTTAGAAAGTCTTCCTCCATGCCTCCCCCAACTCACTGAAACCAGTCAAGTGTCCAGATCACTGCAGCCAGTGAGTGTCCTTTGGAGGAGAAGCCTGTAAACTCATGTCCGGTTCCCTGTTTGGAGCTGTGTATAACCATATAGACTGAACTCAGAGACATGGTCAGGCTTGCGTTCTTCTGTTAAACAGCTTTGCTGGTCCTCACTTGCTGATCCTCTCTCAGAAGCACTTTATGCATCTGTGTCATGTGTGTGCTTTCTGCTTGGTGCAGGACACAGCCTTTATAACCCACTGTCTACGTGTGAGCCGCCCAGTGGCTTTGGGCTATGCACAGAGTGCAAAGAGATGGTACTGCCAGGCTCTCTGATGAGAAGCAATTTGTCTTCTTTTGAGACAGTCCTGTTCAGATTAGTTTAGAACAGTTAATTCTTTAAGGCAGCTGCAGATTATATATGTAAAAATCTCAGGTAGCAAACCAGTTTTTAAAAAAAATCTGGGGACATGGACAGGTTCCTTGTTTCTTTTTAATGAGATGGTAACTCTGATTTTTTCTTCTCATCTTTTTTGCCTGCAGAGTAACAATTTCTAAATTGTTAGACATGGTGTTTCTTTGGTTTCACATGACCCATTTCTTCATGGTTCTCAATTGTAGTGAATGTTGAAATATATCCATGAGAAGTAGAAATGGGAAGCATAAAGAGATTGGGTCACTTAGAGTCATTCTGAGTAGGATTTTCTTTGTTTCTGTTTGTCTTTCTTTTTGCCTTTGGCCTCCTGCTGCATAAACTCCCTTCTCCCCTTTACCTCCTGTCCTAGAAATGCCGCTGGACTTGGGCCTGCCCCTTTCCAGTTGTGTGACCTTGAACAAGCTGTATGACCTGTCACAGTCTGTTTCCTCATCTGTAAAATCTAAGATTCCCTCTCTTCTAATGGCCAGTGAATTTATGACAAAATTTGGGCCCACAAGTCTCCACACCTGTAGACCAGGAATATTACCAATATTTTGGGATTCGACATAAAATCCTGACTGGACTTGGACCATGTATGCACTGTGTGACATCTGTAAACTACAAACACAGAACTCACATACACATTCTCATGACACGGTGCAGGCAGGTAAATTGGGGGGAGACCTTCCCCTTCACCCAGTCCAACAAGTATCCTTTTCCAGATGAGGAGGGGCCGCAGGCTTGGTGCTGGGGGAGTTGTGCCCACAGCACTTCCCAGCCTCAGCTGCTTCCATGAGCCTTCATGGGTCACGTGTGGGTTCACAGATAATTTCCCCCCATCCGGTGAGTACAGGGTGGCTGAGACATTGGTCCGGCGCACCTCCGAACGAGTGGGAAAAGACTGATGAACTTTCTTTCCTTCATGCCCAAATTCTTGTCCTTGCTGAGGGGCTCTTCTGGGGCCCATTGTCAGAAAGGCCTTGCCCCACAGCAGCGAGAAGAGGGCTGGAAATGAGAAAGAAAGAAGCTTCCCACCGGAGCTTTCCAGAGTCTAGAAACGTCTCCGTGGCAGTGTCTCAGACGGCACAGGACTAGGTATTTGTTATCAAGGCTGTTGGTCACAGGGGTCTCTCCTTCCCATGCTCCCTGGGGAGAGCTGGGGGCCGCGTGGGCCTGGATGTGGCTGCTGTTCTAGGCGGTGCTGAGCTTTCCCCTCCGTTTTATCATTGTCACTTCCTTATCTCCCTCCTCACCGGTGGTGGTGACCATACCCAAAGCTGTGTGGACCTCCACGGAGAGGCAGGATCAACATACGAAAGGTGAACAGGCACACGAGGCTGCCTGGGCCAAGGGAATGCGTGCTGCAGGGGCCAGAGTGCACAGGACTGTCTCGGAGCCCCGGGGAACTGAGGGGGCCTCACTCCCAGCCTGGGCAGCCCTCCCTGCTTCCTTCGCTCAGTGCCTCGGACAGACAGTGGTGTTGGGATTGGAGCAGGATCAAAGCCCTCCCTCACTAACCTGCAGAAATGAGCAGGTAAACAAATGGGAACCATAAACTATCCAGAGACTAAAGCAAAAGTTTGTTTCACTGTGATTAGCAACTGGCCCCTTTTCAAATTCCACCTGCTCTGTGTGGAGCTGCCCTGTCTCATTCCAAGTGTCTTCTTGCAGCGTCTGACCCAGGGCCTAGGTAACAATATGCTGGTGTTTGCCGAGGATAACAATGCAGAGCAGCTACAGGAGCAAGGCCTTAGGGCAGCATGAATGAGCAGGACCCGGCCGGGAGGGGTGAGAAGGAGCCACTGAGCCAGAGGCTGCCTGTGAGCTGCTGACTCACCGTGTGTCTGGGAGGCTCATCCTGTCTCCACTCCAGTTTACCTGTGTGTGAACCTGCGCTAGCATTTGGCATGTTGATTGGCCTGCTGGCATAAAAGGTAAACTGCGGCACCACTGACATCACAAGGACCCCTCATTCGACACCATGGCTATGTGGGAGTCAAATTCTTGCAATAGTCGTGAAGTTGCCAAACCTAAGCAGCCCCAGTGGTGAGTGAAACAGTAACGGGTTGGAGATAGCAGGCCTTCAGCTCTGCTACGAGCCAGGAGAGCTTGGGGAAGCTAAGCCTGCCCTGGGCCTTACTTGGTTTACCAATGCAAGAAGAGGCACGGCTCTGGGTGACTTCCCAGCTCTGTTCCTCTGTGGTTCTGCTCATTGTCGCACAGCCCTCGTCAGCGCCGCATATGGGCCTTGAGGAGTAGGAAAGGCGTTTCTTCTCTCTGGCCCCACCGGTGGCTGCTGCACCTGTTCCTGCCGGATGGGGCTGGGCCTGTCTCTGGAGAGCTCCCGTGCTGCGGAGCGGGGCAGTTGGGGTCCATGACACCCTCCCCGGATTAGCCGTCTGCATCCAGAGGGCACGGCCCTGGGAGAGAGCACACTGAGAGCGAGGAACGGGTAGGAAGCTCGGGACTTTGCTTGTGCCCAGTCACTTCCTGGGAACCTGGTGATAAACCTCTCGTGATGTTAAGAAGCATTTTGCAATGTTGGTAACTGAAAAAAGGTCTGTTTGAAAAGGATGAGAAAACAGTGAGTTCTCTTGAAGTGCAGCACAGCCGAGGCACAGTGTGGGGGATGGGGTGCTGTTCCTCGCTGTCTGCGGGGTGAAGGGATGTACTTAACTGCTGTCTTTTTGGTGGGGTGGGGAGGGCAGCACCTGAGGAACCAGGCAGGAAGGTGTGATAAAGAGCGTGAACCGACTCGAGCTGCTAGAAGCTGGACCCTCCCAGGGGGCTGTTTGCCTGCCGCCCTTCTTGCCCCTAATTTCCCATGAGGCTCTGTAGAAACTTAGCTTGAAGCGTCAGGATGCCGGCCTAGTTGACCTAACAGAATGCAGCATTCCTGCTCCGTGGTGTTACTGAAGAATGTCCTGTAACTCAGGCCAGCGCGGTGATGTGATGTCTGTGGCTGGGACCATAGCAGGTGCCTGGAGGTTTGTGTCAGCTTTCTGCCCATTTACTGTATGCTCCTAGGCAGCCACTTAACTTCTCTGGGACTCAGGGACCTGTAAGAAAGGAGATGAGGATGTCGCGCCCTCCCTAGGGATCTGGAAGGGATAACCAGTAGGAACACTTGGACACTTTATAAATGTAAGGCCTACAGGATTAACAAGTTTTGAGGCTTGTGTACTGGTTGGCTGTCACACTACCTGGTGGAATTTCCTTCCTTTGAATAGCAGGAAGAGAAAAGTTCTCACATGTCAGTTACCTTCTGCCAAGAGTGAGTGTCATGCTGACATCTGTCCGGGGCCTGGATGGCCTCCTAGGTGTTCAACCCAAACACGCACAGACCCAAGCTCCTGCCTGGATATACATCACTCAGTTGATGCGACATTTTTGCTATTAGATTATTAGTTCAACAGACATCTTGTCTCCTGTTGTCCTTGTATCTCCATGGCACCAGGCCCAGGACGGAGAACAGCTCCCCATAGATGCTTAGCGAGGACAGATATGGGCGGAGCTGTAACCCTTTAATTTCCTGATGGTTCTTCATGTGCACAGTCTGAAATCCAGGAGTCAGCCGTCATCTTTGGATCTAACGTTAAAATCATCTCCCTGCAAGCAGCTTGCCTTATGCTCCTTGGCCACTGATAAGTGTGGTCAACCTTTATCAAACATCCTGTCTGCACTGGGGCATGGGATACTCCAGGCGGGGCCCATTATTGCCACGGCTTCCCATGCTGACAGCCATATCGGTCAGGTCTTTGGAGGAGCTTATTTCCTCAGATGTGATATGTACACCTAACTGTACAGGGAGCAATGTTGTGCCGAGCAAAGGAGACAGCCATCTGTCCAAGTGACTGACCGGTCGAAGACCAGAAACTTCTGGGTTTGATGACTTGTTCTCATTTTGCTTTGTCTACAATGTTACCTCCGTGGTGAGAGCTACTCCTTTACTTCCTTGTTGACTCTTAAGAGACAGAGACCGAAGGGGGGTCTTTTACACATCTGCCTATGCTTCACTTTTTAATTTCTTTTCCAGGTAGAGTCCCCAGTGAGGGGATGATTTCCTAATGGGACCTCTCAGGAGGCGCACTCTGGAAGCAGAACAGAATTTTTAGAAGGAGGGAAGACAGGTGTTCATTTCATGTACACACACTATGTTGACACCAGTGACATGTCACTGGTGTTTAGGGTCTGGGCAGGAAGACACCTTCATCCTCCTGAGTTCATGTATGTGTGTGTTAAAGCCCTTAGAACCGTATGTGGCACAAAATAAAAACACTGCAGGTCTCATTGTTCTTGGTATTCTTAATCATCTTTTACTTTTGGCCGGTGTTCCACAGCAGGCTTCAAAGAGGAGTGTCCTGCCGAGGGACTTCAGACGCCTTCCCGAGGCTCGCAGGCCCCTGCTTTTGCAGCCCCAGGGTGGCAGGACGGTCACTGCAGGCCCGTGGGGCCCTCATGCGTACATGACAGTGTCACTTCTTCTGACCTTTTCTTTCCCTGATCCGTTGTGTTCCTTTGCCCACTGCTCACCGCTCCAGTTTCTCCAATCTGGAGAGAAGGGGGGTGGCTTGTATCTGAAGTTAAGCCTCTGTCAGTCCAAGCTCCAGCTTTGGGGTCTTGGCATTTTAGTTCTCCCTCCTCACTCTACAGGTATAATGTGAGCATCTTCGATGAGTAAGTCAAGAACTTTCTAAAGAGAAGTGCGCATCCCTCCTGCAAGTACTGATTAATACTCAGTCGTGCTGCAGAGCCACGCAGGGGCATTCAGAGTGGGGCGGAGGCCCCTGCGATGCCTCATCTGCGTCCTGCCCTCAGGAGCTCAGGCTAATTGCTCCAGGAGCTGACACACATCTAGGCTTGCCAGACCCCTTGGGAGACATGAGACTTGTAAGACCCATTCTGTTAAAAAAAAAATAGAATAAGTGGAGGGTTTGCTTCCTGGAGTCAGGCATCAGTCATTTAGCCAGTCTGGGTGATACCAAAAGAATGATTTGGAAAAAAGAGAAGCACACTTAGCTAACAGATGTCGTGATGCTAAATAATGGGGCTGGCTGACTCGAGCGAGCTGACTTGTCCTTTTGTCATCTTGTAGCCGCAGTCTGTGAGTCTGCTTCTCTTTCTTATGCTTGGGCTTTTCCGTCAGGATCGTCATCAGTTTTTTCCAGTATCGAGATGATTAAACTCCCAGATGGCAGCTTCTAAGTTATTATGCCATTGATTAAAGAACTGTTAAGGCAGATTTATTTCTCTAAATGCAAACACATGCAGAACTGGAATTTTGGCCCGAACTTTGCTAGACACAATAATGCATTGTTTGTCTCTTCAAGATGTATTTCATTATATCCTTGAGTTATAAAACAGCAGTGCCTGCCATTTATGTTTTGATGTCCATCTCTAAAGAACTCTAAGTTCTTGACCACAGTTTTAAAAGGACAGTTGGTTGTCACCAACATACTTAGATAATACATGTAAATACATGTGATAATACATGTAAAGCACTACATTGCATGCAGTGCATGCTCTCTAATTCTGGTTATTATCTGTATCCGTAATCTGACAGATACATTAGTGGTTAAACACGCATGGTTCTTGCCCCCATTACTAAAAGAATTCTTTTCCTTTTGGGACAAGAAGAGAACTGGAATTCATTGCTACTTCTCTGTGTCCTGTTAAAGTTTTATTCAAAGAATATGGAAATTAGTGGTCTTGGTCTCATGCCAGCTGGTTTCAAATTACTATTCTTAAGAAACAAAAGCTTTAACATTATTCACAGATACAGTTTTGTGGGCAGAATCCCCCATCCAAGATATGAATAAATTATTCATTTAATAAATGGGTTTATCAAGATTTCTGGATTCAAAACCAATATACAAAGCTATATTGTATTTATTTATATCACCAATAGCTTGTCAATTTCTCCCTTTATGTCTGTAATATTTGCTGTATATATTTAGGTGCTCCTCTGTTGGGTGTGTAGATATTTGCAATTGTTATATCTTTTTGCTGGATTGTGCCCTTAATACTATGTAATGCCCTTCTTTGTCTCTTGTTACCGTTGTCGTTTTAAAGTCTATTTTGTCTTATATAAGTATTGCTACTCCTTTTTTTTCATTCTTATTTGCATGGAATATCTTTTTCAGTTTCAGTCTGTTTTTAGGTCTAAAGTGAGTCTTTGTAGGCAGCAAATAGATGGTCTTGTTTTTTTATCCAGTCACCCTGTGACTTTTGATTGGCACATTTAGTCCATTTACATTTAAAGTAGTTATTGATAGGTTGGTACTTACTGCCATTTTGTTAACTGGTTTCTGGTTGTTTTTGTCACTCTCCTCTTTTGCTCTCTTCCCGTGTTGTGATGGCTTTCTGTCGTGTTACGATTGGACTCCTTTCTCTTTATTTTTTGTGTGTCAGTTGTAGCTTTTGGTTCGTGGTTCCTGGGGGGTTTATATATGACATCTTATGTAGATCGAGCAGTCTACGTTAAGTTGCTGGTGGCTTAAGTCTGACTGCATTGTAACAGCACTCTCCCTCTACATTTTACATATATGATGTCGTCTTTAACATCTTTTATTTGGTGATTGCTTCAATTAATTTTTAGAAGTAGT
This sequence comes from Smutsia gigantea, assembly GCA_032199065.1. Lineage (NCBI taxonomy): Eukaryota > Metazoa > Chordata > Mammalia > Pholidota > Manidae > Smutsia > Smutsia gigantea. The sequence goes on from JAVSCE010000973.1 coordinate 171,487, forward strand.
TGATTTTACTCCTTTTGTCTTGTAACCTTCACCCTAGCTTTTTCTTAAGTGATTGATCTACTTCTTTTGCTATTTGCTCTTACCTTTGAAATTTTTCTATTCAAAATTTTCTTGCTTCTAGTTAATGGCCTTTTCTTTTGCTCTTACAGACATCCCTTTAATGCTTTTTGTGACGCTGGTTTGGTAGTGGTGAATTCCTTTAACCTGTGCTTGTCTGGGGAGCTCCTTATCTCTTCTTCAGTTGTGAGTGATGACCTTGCCGGGGAGAGAAAAGCTCCATGCAGTCACCTGCAGACGTGGGCCCACGGGATGGCTGTACTTGGCCATAGTCGGCACCTGCTAAGTGCAGACACTGCTGGAGGCATCTCAGTACCATGCAAATGGAAAAAAAGGGATACAGAGGCAATAATTCCAAGTGAGTTTCAAATTCTAAGAATTTGGCAAATTCTGAGGAATGCTTAAATCGAGGCTTCCGGGAAGAATATATATTTTGACCAATTGATGTTTTGGAATGATAGATATTTATGAGTTATAAGAGATATTTTTAGGGAATGTAAAGAATGAATTCAGAAGACTTGGGGCCTGTTACTGGTTGTCGGTGCATTTGGGGACCTTTCTAATATCCAAACTTTTTATTGCTCAACAAAGATTTGAAAGTTCATCTTCACTGCTGTGAAGATCCTTAAGGAGTCCCAAGAAAGGCAGAACTGTAGACCAGTGAATGGGAGTTAGGAGCCTGGCCTGTGAACGTCCTTCATGGCTCCCGCGTTGGGTCACTCCCACCTCCGGCCATCTGTGAAGGCCCATTTCCAGGGACACTGTTAGGACCACTGTTTATGTTTGGATGTACAACTCAGTACCCAGGAATCAGAGCTCAAGAAGTTTCGATCTGACATTTGAACTGGTCTGGGCCTTCGCTCCAAGTGTTTCCTCTAGTCCTCCAGCCTTTCCTGAGTTCACATTTTAATTTCTCTTTTATACAGACCATACTGGAAATCCAAGTCTTTCTGAGCCAACGCTAGGATGGCCAAGCAAGCATCCAGTCTGCCTGGGACTGAGGGTTTCCTGGGACATAGGACTTTCAGTGCTAAAACCAGGACCGCTGGTCCTACTTGCCAGACCTGCCCCGACATCTGGGGCAGGTGGGCCTCAGCTGGGTTTTTGTGTTCGGTGGGCTGAACAGTGGCTCACTGGGAGCCTCAGGATGTGACCTTATTTGGAATAGGGTCTTTATAGATATAGTTAAGGTAGGGATCTTGAGATGAGACCTCCTGGATTAGGCTGGGCCCTAAATCCAGTCAGTGATGTAATGTCCTTGGTAAGGGACAGAAGAAGCGAGGACAGATACAGAGGAGAAGGCTGTGTGAAGGTGGAGGCAGAGACTGTCTATCAGCCATGGAACTCCAGGGATTGTCAGAGGCTGGGAGATGGCATGGGACGTTCTCTTTCATGGCCTCACAGGGAATCAGCCCTGCCAGCACCTTGATCTCAGCCTTCTGGACCCCAGAGTGGTGAGAGTAAACCAGCACATTTGTGGGCATGGGTTATGGCGGCCCTAGAAACGAATCCCCCATGGGACATGAGTGTGGGACTTTCTGCTGCGGTCGGCAGCCCAGGCTACCTCGTTGCCCAGCTTGAGCCGGCCTCTGTCTGGCAGTCGTCCGCGTGGCCCTTGGGGGGGAGGCCTCTGGTCCGCAGTGCCCAGCTGTGTTGCCTGGTGCCCTCGGCTCCCTCCAGGCACCCCAGGGGCTGCACTGCAGGGAGTGTGCCCGGCAACGGTGAGTCCGCGGGCCCCAGGCCCCCCACCTGCCTAATTAAGGCCGAAACAACTTTAAAGAGTTATTTTTCATGAATTTGGTATAGGATTTTGTTTTCTTTTTTGGGGTGGTGTTGGGGGAATTCTCTCCTACTTAGGAAAGGAAATAAAAGAGAAAGAAATTTCATGAAATCCCTACTGTTGCATTCTCTCTTTCTCCAGGTTTCACTCTTTCGCTTTAGATGCCGTTTTCTGCCCGGCCAGTCTAGGCCCCTCTCCAGGCAATTCCCTTTAGGGGTACAGCAGCTCCTTTACTCATAAGCACTCCATGATTTGGGAATGGAGATGGGACTTGAAGCAAAATCTCCGGGAAGATGGGAGTTTGAAGAACCCTGTGCTTCCAATAAAACCCCAAGGGCAGCTGCCTGCACCCCTGCCCGTGAATCTCGATGATAGACTCTCTTCCCCTCTCACCGCCAACTCTCCTGCAGTCATTCCCATCTAGGCTGCTGTCTCCCTGTTACTGATGGCCCAGGGCAAAGCGTGGAGGGAAGAGAAGTAGGAAGGGGGTGGGGTGAAATCACTGAATACGGGGGCAGGGAAAAGCGGGCAGGCAGGAAAATTATTTTAAAAGGGTTAGGGGAAAGGGAGGTGGGCAATAACAAAAGGAGAACTGTGCCTCCATTACAGCGCTATAATTTTCCCCAAGTATCGTTGTAGAAATCACACTTCAGGCTCTACGCATGCATAAATTTGAGCAGAACAATTTACCTGCATTGTTCACTCTGTGTCATGAGCATCCTCTTTCCCATGTGCCAGTCAGCAGGACTCATTTCAAACATTATCATCTGGCGCTGCCGAGTATTCATTTCTTTGCACTGATTTTGCTGCCAAAATGTCCTTTTTTTCAAGTCATGGACATCATTAAGTATACTTTTTATTTCACATCGCTTATTTTTAGAGCCCCTTTATTTCATTACTTTGCATTCAGAACTTCAGGTCTCAATCAATAGCGTTGACATAAAGGCAGGTCCCTGCTTTCTCTGTTTGGCATTAGCAGTCGCTTTCCTGGACCAGAAATGTCTTTTTGTCTCCAAGTCCAGCATGGAAAACAGCATACTTAATAAGTCTCTTAGTTAGAGGGCAAGAGGGAGATAAAAATTGGTGACGGGAATTCTTTATAAAAGAACTCTATCCACTTCCTCCACCAGCCTGCCACACTTTGTTTTCAGTGCCTTTCCTGGCATCCTGTCACTTCCCCCAGGGAAAGGGGCTTGTGCAGGAGACTGTGCGCCTGGGCTCTGCAATCCAGGGAAGTCAGCTTGTCCTTCTATTTTCTCTCCCATGCTGCAGGGCCCACTGACTCCTCAGGGAGTACTTGGATCACTGACATCCCAAGTCCCCTCCATGAGAAGCACGCATGCCGGGGTGGTGAGTGAGGCCCAGACCAGGCTCACTTGGGGTCCCTGACTCCTGCTGGATAGAGCCCAGCTTCCTCCCAACACACCTGGCAGCCAGTTCCACACGAGGCCGCCTGGGCTCACTCGTGGAGCGGGTGGCCCTCTTGGAGGAGACAGGAAAGAGTGGTGGCATGTTACTCCGATCCCATTAATGGGACCGTCTCAGGAAATTCAATGTCCCAGATGGTCTGTGAGCTGCATATATCTGAAAAGGACTTATAATTAGCTGATGCCAAGAGAAGCAGGATCTTCTCAGGTCATCCTGCTGTCTCAGGTGCTCATTGTCATCAGAGGGCAGAGCACGTGGACTTCCTTGGCTAAATATTGGGGTGAAGGCACGAAGGGTTGGTGCCCAATGCTTTTATTGTCTCTATGAAACAGGGGCAACGTGGACGTCCATCAAAGGCTGACTGTCTCCTTTCCCCGCAAGTAATCAGTTCTCAGAATCCCATGTGCCTCCTTGGTACCCTTGGTCCCCACATCATTGATGGCAAGTCCTTAGACCATCTGCTTTTTCTTTCCACCCCTGGGAGAAGGGGAAGGCTGCCTGACGGCCCACTGAGAACTTGCTGGACTCGGCTGTAGGCAGTCTGGGGCCTGTGCAGCCTCTCTCTCTCTTTACTATTATTATTACTATAAAAATATGTGTGCAAGGAAGTATATATATTGGAAATATTAAGCTTATCTATAAAGCACACCCATGTCCTTTCCACCAAGCATCAGAAATAGAATATTCTAGTTCTTTTGAAGCCTCCTTGGGATGCCCCCCCCACACCTTCTCCTCTCCAGCCTCAGAGGTAACCTCATCCTGAATTTAGTTGCAATATAGCTTTTACCACATATTATATATTTAAATAATATATATGTTTGGTTTTGCCTCCTTTTGAACCTTATATAAATGGACTCATGTATTTGTCAGCAACTTGCTTGTTTTCTAAACTTTAAAGAAGAGTTGATTTAGCTACACTAATTTTTTATTGGGATTCATGCTCCTTATAATTTTATCTCTGGTGAATTTTTGAGTCTTGGGTTTAAATGACCTTCTTCCACAAAGTATTGGGGTTTTGCTTTTCCAGGTACCTGGGTATGGTAGCTCAACTAAATTTGCTTTTTTTTTTTTGAGAAATATATGGATAATTTATATTCTGATTGCACCCCCAAATTCAGATAAGACATTCTTTTTTTTAATCCATTCTACTCCTATTCCATAGTTTTTTTCAGTGGGGCAGGTTATTGGTCTAGCTCACACACTGAGATTGTCAGCCTTTGGGGAATCCTGTTTTCTATGGAGCTTTCTCATTTAGGTTCCTGCACTTCTAAAAATATTAGGCCCGGTATATAGTGATAACATAGTAAAGCACATATTGTGTCTCTGTTGTCCCAAAAGTGCTGCATGATAAGCCATCACTAAACAGTGGCTTACAGTACAAATCATTTGTTCTTGTTCTTGTGTCTGGGAAGTCGGCTAAGGTCTGCCTATCCAGGCCGGGCTCAGCTCAGCTGGATGCCAACTGTGCTTTGGGCTCTGTCTGCTCCACATGACTGTCATCCTTTTTGGATCAGCGGAGTGTTTTCCTCTCAGGGCAGTGGCAGAAATACTAGACTGCGGTGCAGAAAAGTGCCACGCCTCTTACGGTCAGGCCTCACACGCTTCATTTCTGCCTGTATTCTACTAGCTAAGCAACTCACACAAGGACCCCAGTGGAGCAGGGCATATACTGTAGTGGAAGGAATTAAAGAATCACATGGTAGATCCACGTAAAGAATTTGGACTAGTAATGCAATTTATAGAGCTAGCAGCCTTCTTTATCTATGTGTGTTAGTGTGTGTACCTCTTCACTCACTTGAGTTTCATTCGCAAAAGTTTAAATCTCTTTTGAGGGTCGGATTTATTGCTCAGGTATGTTCATTTTTATCCCTGGGGGCCTCTCAGGTAGGCTGTTCCAGATGGGATGCTTCCTAAAATTAAAAAGAAAGAAAAAAGAAAATCAGAGGAATGCTAACCCGAATAGACCACGGCTTCCTCCTGCTTGATTGTTTACTAAGGGCAGGGATCCTGAGACTAGGAATTCCTGCAGCAGCCTCATCCTGAAAACTTGCTCCTCACAGGCCAAAGATGTCACCTGATCTGTGGAGTACATGGGGCTTACCTGGGGCTTTTGAGGCTGGGATGGGTAGGAAAAAGTAAAACAAACCTCAAACTCACAGATTTTGGAAATTGCATCTTAAAGTTGTTGGTGAATGATACCATAGTTCTGCAGGAGATTCCTGGGGTACAAATTTGTCTCATTTTCAAGATACCTAGATATTTGGCATATTTCTATAAAAGATAAATTAGATGGTAGCTATTTATAAGTTAAAGAGTCTTCACTTTATAAAAGGAGTTAATGCAAGATAATTTTAAGTGGCAAATTTTTCCACATTTGAAATTTTGATTGAAATTTTTTGATTTTCTTACAACTTAAAAAAAATCACTTATAATAGGAAAATCTTTGCAGATCTGGAAATATTTTTCCTCTGTGGTGATCACTATATACTTCTAACTATTTCATTTAATTTTTATTTAAAAAAATGTTTAAGGATTCATATGTGGTTCATTTTACACACTTGCTGATTTCTTTTTAAATCATTAAATTCTTACATTAAGCAGAATTTAAGTAAATCTTAAATTGGCCTGTATTTGGCATATTTAGTTATCTCTAGTTTTTTATGATTGACATAAATGTGTTTTTTCTTTTGCCCAAATCATTGGATTTGGTTGTATTTTCAAGGCTGAGTAAGAGATGATTATAACCTGCCTTTTGGTGGATTGGTGCTTTTAGCACATTACAGAGATCACATTTTTAATAAGAATCTCATCTCCTTACTGATAAATTCCCAACTAAGAGGAAGGAATTCCTAACTTCAACTGAAAGTAACAGGAATTGTATTGAAAAATAGCTGCACCTTTCCATCTCCTCATCTATACTTTTCCTACCAGCGTCTGGGTTTTGATAATTATCTTTTGAGAATCCCAATCATACTATATAGGTTTTTTTTTAAAGAAGAGGAATGATAAGAAAAGGAAAACAACCAGAAAATCCACCAACAAAGTTAATTTCCATAACCCAAATTATTTTCTTTCACCATACCATCCCTTCCTCCCACTCTCTTTTAGTCCTGAGCATTATTCCTGGGAAGAACTTTTGTATTTTCTAGGAGTCCATCTGCTCTAACTACTTATCTCCCACCTGAAGTCATAATGTTCCATTCTGAGCATCGTCGCCATTTTCACAACAACTAAATGTGATTTCACACACAGCAGATTATGACTTCTGGGGAGAGTGAGCAGTATAAAATTATTAACCCCTTAGGACAGGGACCCCATTTCACACTAATCTCCTTAGCAGCCAACATAAGACGGGAAAATGGACAGCATAAGTGGATTGAGGATAATACAATTTAATAATCTGTTCTAAATGCCTCCAGAACATAATCTCAACCAGAAAGGACAGCTGACACCAAAGAGTACTGAGCCAGTTTCCCTGGAAATGGTGGCACTCATGTGGAGGAAGGACATAGGAATGTGTACCGTACCATGCAAAAAGGAGGACTGGGTCTATCAAAGGGGAAGTCTTGGGCCACGACGGGGGACCACTGGGCCAGTAGGCCTCCTAGAGAGACAGCATCGCAATGTGGATGGCAGCGTTCTGAGTAGACTGAGTCTGAATGAGCTGATCTTGCTTTTTGTTTAGCTTCCCTGTGTTTTGAGGAGGAAGAGGTATACAGCACGCAGAACCAGGTCTGTGAATCACCACTCTCAGCTTCACTGTGAAGAACAGTGGCACGGATGACCTAAAGGCCTTGTTCCTCACCCAAAGCCCTGTGACCTCCATAACAAGTAAATACCCTGTTTTCAGTTTCAAGAAAGTGGCTCTTTCAAGAAAGGGAGTTTTTATCGACAGGAGAGTCGATCCAAATATTCAACTGTTTTTTTCATTCTTGCCATGTTTATGAGACAGGCAACGAGCAAAATGGACTCCATTGTATTTGATTATGTCTGACATTTGTGCCACCTTTTTACACCCGACTTACATTTAGGAAAAAGCTGTTAGAATTGACGAGTGAAAGTTGCTCAGAAATAAAATGTTTCCCTCTGAATCCCTGGTAATTTTGGAATCCTCTCCACAACCGATCGACCAAGTCAGGCAACCTTCCTCCTAAAGCACAATGACATTGCATTTTGGTTTAATTGTGGCTGTATTTATAGGGTGGGATTTGAAAGCATCTTCAGTCTTTGAGGAGAAGACCACCACTGAGAAATTAGAAGTTCTAGGAATCTAAAATCATAGCACCCTTCTATTATCCCATTCAATTATTATTATTATTGTGATTCGCCACTTAGCAAGTGTATGGACTTGAAAAAAATCATCTAATAAACATTTATTGGTAGCTGCCCTATACCTGATAGCAGAAAATTAGAAGGAGCCAGATGCACCCACTTGAATTAATTGGTGTAATCAGGAGTGGTATGCAGCATCAAGGGTGAAAATTGTTCACTTGTGGCTTTGTGGCTCAGAGGAGTTTTTGCCATCGTAAGGTGGTTTTTTTTTCCCCTTGAATAGCTACCTATTTGGAGCTTCTGTGTTTTCCGTGTCCGTCTGTCTGAATTTTCCCCCTTCTTTTTTGGAGGGTGGCAAGGGGTTCGATTAAAACTATTTTTATGGAGTGATAGGTTCCAAACTGGCCATTATTGTGCAGACAGTTGGGAGTTTATTCCCTGAGTTTGCTCCATTCATTCAAAAGACCAACAAAGGGAGGAACAACATCAGGAGAGGCTGGGAATGGTAACAGTAACAATGTTGTCCTCCTGACAAGTAGTACAGATTGGAAATGTAAGTAGCAACTCTCTACCTAGAAAAATCTTTTCCATTTTTCCTGGCTACATTTACTCATCCTTTAGGTCTCTGCTTAGACATCGCTTTCTCTGGGAAGTCTCAAACTGTCCCCACTCCACCCTCAGTCTTACTTTCAACTCTTTTAGGCTTCCTTACTCTGATCTTAGTACTTAATACACTCGATTTTGGACTCACCTATTTATTGTATATATTCTTTTACTTGGGATATGGGACTGTGTCTTGTCACCTTTATATCTCCAGCATCTAATACAGAGCCTGGCATTCAGTAGGTGCTCAATAAAACCCACGCTGAATGAATGAATGAATTGACTGAGGTGGTAGGCTTTATCATGCCTCATTCATTTCTGTATCCCCAGCGCCTGTTGGTGTATCAGCTACCTATTGCTGCACACAAACCACTCTAAAACTTAGTGACTTAAAATAACAGCCATTAATTTAGCCACGATCCTGCAAACTGGCAGCTTAGGCTGGCTCCACGGGGCAGTTCTCTGGTTTCAGCCAGGCTGCCTCATGGGTCTGTGGTCAGCTTCCAGGTCAGCTGGGGGCTTGTGATCTTTTATCTCCTGAAGGCTAGCCTGGGCTTGTTCCGAAGGCGACTGGGCGGAGTTCCAAGGAGCGTGAAGTATGGCTTGAGGTCTACATTTAGGTCTGACACAGCACCATTTCTGCTGCACTTCACTGGCTGGAGAAATCACAAGACCGGTCTAGGTTTAAAGGGAGGGGAGATGGACTTCGCATTTTGATGGGAGGAGCTGCAGAGGCACCTTTTGGAGGGCAGGGCACAGGGAAGGAAATACCAGAGGACGTTTTGTACACAGTCTCCCACACTTAGCAGATAGCAAGTGCTCCAAAGAAAAAAGAGCTTGAATTGACTGAAATCTGAGAAATACTGGATTTAGCTAAAATCTGGGAAACTCAAAGTAGATCAGGTTTGGTTTCATCACACAGCCCTTTCATCATGCTCCCCCACCCCCCGTGGCCCCCTGCACTGTCACCCAAGCCCTCAGGCCTTTGGGCTGCCCGCCAGGACCCAAGCCTTCTGGTCAGCTGAGGCTGTTTTTGGCACACGTGATCTAAGCCGGACTCCACACTAGGAACATATCAGTGAGCAAGTGAGACGTGACTCTTGTCCTATAGTGGCAAAGATATGCTTGAGTAGAAGTGACAAGTGTGGTTAGTTACAGAGACATGTAGGATTGAAGGGAATAGGTGACAACTGACCTGTGTGATCTGGTGCCAGGGCCCAGGCTGAGGGGCTACCCAAGGAGGCCATGTGCCCACCCAGGCCCGGGTGGGAGAGTGTGGCAGGCAGGGTGTTTGAGGAACTGCGGGAAGGTGGGAGGCTGAAGCCCCAGGGCCATGGCCCCAACAGCGCCTTTCCAAGGGGGTGGGAGTGCAGCTGAGGGCTTTGGAGCCAGGAGAGACAGAACCCAGTTCACTAAAATAGGCTTCCCGGTCACAGTTAGGTGGATGAGAGGTGTGCTGTGCGCTGAAATCCATGGTGATCTCCGCCGTCCTGAGGCCACCAGCCACCTGCCCCCCAGCAATCCCAGGCACCAGAGTGCACAGTGAGGTTGTCTATGGCACGGCTCACAGAAGTCTTTTGCAGGCGCTTTGGGGCCCTCTGCACCCCCTGTTTGGCAGTGACTCTCAGCCTTGAGTGCACACGGGCCGCTCGGCAGAGGGGGCAGGGAAGGGACAGTGGGAGCTGTTACGGCCGTGCAGAGGTCCTGTCCCTCCCACGGCAGCCGAGAGGCTCCCTAACCAGCCCGGCGGTACTGATTTCTGGGGTGGCACCGCCCCTCTCCTCGGGCACCTTCCTCACACCCAGGTGTCTGCTGCTTTCTCCCTTTCAGTGGGCGTCAGTTTTAAAAGTTTACAACTTGTCAAAAACTTTTACTACTGGAGGGCTCCTGGTGTTCCAGGTGAAACGGAGGTCTTCCTCTGGCCCCACCTGGCCGGAGCATCTGTAAGGCCTGTGTCACAAGCAGCTCGGACTTCTGGGAACAACCGACCTGTACATTTTTGTTGATGGAGTAAACCAGGTGTGTGTCTGAAAGCAGCTTCCCCTTTCAGCTTCTGAGGTCCCGGTGGGTCACAGAACAACACGGGCCCTGCCCAGCTTCTCCCTGGCCAAGCAGTTGGTTCGCTGGGTGGCTGAGTGTCACCACTGCCTTGCCCTTACTTCTGAATGTCGGCATTCAGAGTTTTCCTTAAAGCCCAGGTTCTGCTGATCGGTCACATTCACTGTCAGGTTTCTTGCAGAATGGAGTCATTATCGTTAATGTTTGATAACTGTGCCACAAAGGTAATATAATAAAAACCAAGAAATGCAGTTAGAGAGGCTTTCAACTCAAGCCTCTGTGTGTGTGTGTGTGTGTTTAATTTTTCAGAATCCTTGTCCCACAGCTAAGAACCTTGTTTTCTTTCTGTCTCCTGCTTGGGTCACCCCTTTATTTGCCCTGACTTTTGCTTGGCAATGTCCTGCTTCATCTGCAATGGTGGAGCCTCCGTGGGGGAGCTGAAAGCCGGGCACTGAGGGCTGAAGAGGCCCTGAGCTGTCTGTGCTGTGGGAGGTGGGGGCTGGTGGCAGACGTGCAGCCTTGTGAGTTGGACGCTGCTCTTGATGCAAATGAACAATGTGCCCAGGTCTTCTGGGTGATTTTTACTGATTCCCCCAAGCCTGGGTGCCTTCAGGGTCTTTCCAGATGGCATTTAGCCTCACAGGAGATAGGTGGCTCTGGGCAGTGAAGAGATTCTTGGGGTAAAAGTCTGGCAATAAGGAAGAAAGTAAGATTTCTTTCATTTTTATTTTTCTGTTTAGGAACATGCCTAAAATTGAATTTAGTTATTCTGATCTGTCTTCTTCGAAGAAGCATCATTATGAATAGTCTTTGAATCTGCAAGTCGAAACTGATTTCCTGTGGGCAGAGTACCCTTGAGAAAGAAGGCAGTTAGGCTGTTCTGATTTCTTCCTTTAAGGAGTATAGACCATAATGGGGGCCCTGTCTTGTATCCCAAGGGGCCGTGGACAGGAAGTCTATGGCAAGGTTCATGAAACACTTACAGCTTTTTCACAGAAAGGAGCCATAGAAATGCAAGGCAGTGCAGGGCTGGGAGCCTCCCAGGGGGCCTCTGGGCTCTCATTTCACTCACGTCGTAAAGGGAGAGGACCTGAGACCAGCCCTCACCCCAGCCTCCCCACTTACTCTTTTCTCAAGGAAAGAGCCAGAGGATCGGAGTCTGCACATGAGAATCCTTCCAACATTCACCTGCAGGCATCGTCTCCATCTTACATCTTTGAAGGAGCAGGGTAGCTGCTCTTCCAAAATTTGACAATTTTTCTTGTTCCTTTTCTGAATTGGTTTATAAATAATGAGCTGACTTGTCTTCTTAAGGAGTCAAAGTTAATGAGGCTACCTTCAAACAGCACAAAACTGAACCAGGAACATAGCAGGCATTTTGCTTTTTCATCTGAATCACTGGATTTCTCTTTCAGGCCTGTTTATGCTGGGAATAGGAGAGGAAAATTGCCAGCGGTGGAGGTGAGGAAAGGCGTAAGACGGGTTCCTTCTTAAAGGAAATATTCTAAGGAGGCCAGGTTTGAGGTCCATGGGCACCATAGTTTTTGCACTGCTCTGGTGTTTTCTTAAATATGTCCTGGTCTCCTCCAACTCCCGAGGAAAGATCAAAGAAAGTTAGAGCTCAGAGTAGTAGGTCACGCCAATCGAGACATAAATAATGAAGCGTAGACATGTTAAAAACCTTTATTTGGAGTGTAGAGAGATTATCCCTTTTCATACATTAGATACAGCTCCCTATATTCCAGGGAAACGTCTATACACACCTTTGGTTTGACATTGTAACTGAATTAGTTAGACACTTTAGTTCAACAAATGGGCAATTCAGTCAGCTTCTTAATTGATTTTAACAAAACTGAGCCAGTCCACTGGTTGAGTCAACTGGTCATTTGTGCAATATAGTCACAGGCCTAGAGTAATGAGTTTAAACTGATCAGTGATAAATGGCTGTGGTCAGGCTTAAGGGGCACAGAACTGTTATCACGGAGCCGTGGCAACATCTCTGAAATAACAAAATGAAGTCATAATCCCCACGCTGCAAGGCTCATCTAATTCCCCATTAAGTGGTATTTTCAATCCATGTTGAAAAGCACATGAAAAGATGCTGACACATTCAGATGTGTGGTGGTCCATGAAGGCAGTGGTGAGAGCAAACTTTCCAGATGCAATTGGGATGTGCGAGTTGATGGATTCTGTTTAGTGTTTTTTTAAGTCCTTTTTGGAGACATTACTTTTCAGGGGCTTAGACTAATTGAAAGAAAGATACCCATTAAGTATATTTAGAAACACTCTTCCATCTAGTTTTGAGTAAATTGTATTTGCCTGAGAGAGATTTTGGACTTCAGTCTAGGGCTGGCTGGCTTTGACTTGATGGCTTTGGGGTATGAGGAGACCTAAAGGAGTGTGGAGCTGTTTCAGAAGTTGCCCAAGACAGCTCTGATTCAGACTTGAACTTGTGGAGACATCTCCACCTCTCCATTATTCATCCCTGTAGCCTCTGCATGTAGCCTGATGTTGGTCTCACGGTGGGTGTCCAGTGAGGTCTCAGAGTCTGGCTGTTCACCAGCCTGCGGCACTTGAGTTTATTTATTGAATTCAGCTCCCTTTGCTGCTAGGACCCATGGCTCTGACGAAGGAAGCTTTAGGGTCCTGGAAGTTTTGATGTGTTGTGTCTTTTTCCTCATGGGCTGAGAAATTTACCCTAAGGTCAGCAAACAAGGAGAGTAGCGTTGTACATGGCGTTCCCCACTTGCGAGCCAGTGACTTGCATTGGTGCTGCTGACACGTGGCTCCTCTCAGGCTCTGTGCTGAGGGGCCTTCCCTGAGGTTGACATTCCTTATTAGAAAGTCCTGAATCTCCATGATAACAAGTAGAACCATTTCATACCAGAGGCAAGCAAAACAGTGTGGGGGAGAGATCTGAGTGGGGATGGTAAGGGTCTGAATAAGGTGCACACATAATGTGGGCCTGGATGTGTGCAGGGAGCACCAGCGTTAGTCCTGGGGCTTCTGACCCACGGATGCCCCCATAGCTTTTATATGTGGGATCCTCTGCTGGTACCTAACATTCCAGAATGTTAGGTCAGAAACCAAACCCTTGTTTAGCAAAATCGACCTTACTTTTTCCCTGTCCAGCTACTGGTTTTCTCCTCATCTTTATTAACTTTACATCTCTTGCCCAGAATTCTATCCCCTCTCCTCCCTATTAATTTATGCCCATTGCTTTCCTGAAGGGCTCAACTCTTCCAAAATTCCCTTATGGCCTCACCTCAGTACTATATAATCTTGTACTTACTCCACACGTAACTTCGGTTCTCTTCAGGGATTGCATTCATGTTTTGACTTCTTAGATAGTGTTTGTATGCTGAAGCAATAGAAATGATCTCCTCAAACTGAATTGGATGAACCACACTATACTAATTTCCAGTTTGGGGGGTTTTGTTTGAGTCTCAAAATAACTCAGTGGTGGCAATTATTATTCTTTCTATTTTATAGTTGATGAAACTGAAATTCAGAGAGGGCTAATGGCTTAACCAAGGTCACACAGCCAGGTGAGGGGCAGGGGTGGTCTTCTGACTCCATGTCCAAAATTCCATGACCACACGCTGCCTCCTAGCATGGCTGATCAGATAAATTCTGCCTTCAAATGTTAGACTCACAATAATAATTAAAAAAAAAATGGAAGCCTTCCTTAGCAGAGAATATTCTTCCAAGCAGTATGTTTTTCTAGAAAATAGTTTGGTGTAAAGGATAGGCTCAACCTTCAGAAAAGGTGTTCTCAAGGTTTATTTATTCCTGTATGAAGCATTCACTCAGTGCCAGCCTGGCTCCAGGTTCCAAACTGGTTGACAGGAATGGGAATGGTGTCAGAGAAGGACATGGCCCTGCCCTGCCTGGGCACTCAGCCTGGTGGCTGGCAGGTGGGACACCACGGTGGCAGATGGCCTGCATGCCTGTGACTCTTGAAGACTGATGACAAGCGTTCCAACTGATAGGCAAATATGACCTTCGTCCACTACCAGGGAGCTTATTCTATACCCAAACTAGTTTCCGGAGTGCTTTCATGGGTGAATGATGACCAAATACACACAATGGAATATTATTCAGTGTCAAAAAATGAAATTCTGGAAGATGCTGCATCATATTGCATGAACTTTGTAGACATTATTCTGAGTAAAATAAGCCATACACAAAAGGACAAATATTGTATAATACCACTTATATGATAGGCAAATTCATAGAGGTCACCAGGGGCTAGGAGGAGGGTGAAAGGGGAATTAGTGTTGAATGACAGCAGGGTTTCAGTTTGAGATGATGAGAATGTTCTGGAGATGGTTGGTGGTGTCTGCAAAACAAAATGAATATGCTTAGATGCTATTGACTTGAACACTTAAAAATGGCTAAATTGGTAAATTTTGTGTTATGTGTATTTTACCACACACATAAAGATGATTTTCCAGAATGTTGTCAGCTATACTTATAAACCTGTATAAGGCAAGAGGAAGGTGGAAACGGTTGTAGCAAACAGTCCTGGGAAAGCAGACGACACGCCACATGTCACTGACTGGTTTTCAGGATGCGGGAGGCCTGGTGCTGAATGGCCTTCTTATGATACGTGAGCTGTTTCCCTAATGCTCAGAGCAGTTCTGGCGAAGGTGCACAAACTGGGCCAGGGTCTGGGTACCCCTTTTGCAGTTGACTGGGTGATGAGAAGAGCTGTTCTCAGAGTAGTGAGAACATGTGTATTGGAAGCCTGCCTTTGCTTAATGTTCCACGCGATCCAGGAGGCCAGAGGGCATTTTATGTGGTTTTCACAACTGTGATTTGGGGTCGATTACTAAACCTGCTTGTGTTTCTAACCCAACTCCCTGCCTCCCGCCTGCCTTTTAGCTTAACCCTGGTTCCCAGAGCTGGGTTTGAACAGTCGCATTGTTTCTTTTCTTATTATTATTGTATCGGTGCCAACCTCTGCTACCTTCAGACCTGTTTGCCTGCCCAGAGTCTAGCATAGAAAACAAGATCCTTTCTCCAACAGGTCTGGTCAGATGAATGGTTTTCACCCTGCATTTATATTCAATTCTGGATTAATTTTTTTTCAAGTTTGGATTGCCCACCTGATGCATTATGAGAAGACAGGTTCTGATCACACGTTACCTTTTCCTTACCTGCCATCATCAGTGCTTTCATAGGAAAGGCAGATTCATTTTATGTATAATGTAAAAAAAACATTAAAAGTAATAAAAGTAATAAAGCAATATTTGCAAAACATTTTAGAATTTTCAAAACATTTTTTTTTTTTTTGCGTAAATAATCATTTTCAGGCCTTACAACAGTCCTGAGAAGGAGAACAGCAGGTTCCCAGTTTGAATGAGGAAACACAAGAGTAGTTAAGTGGTATTCCCCGGGGTTGTCCAGCTAATGCTGGTGAGAGCTGCATCTGGTGGTAGTACCTTCTGGGTCCACACCCAGAATTATTTCCACCATCCTGGTACCTACTGGAAAAGATTTATACCAATTTAGTGTAAACAATTTCCACCATTTTGAGCTACTTCCCAGGTCATTGTTGTCCTTTATTAAATAAGTCATAATGTCCATTTGAACTTTGCAAAATCCTCTTTCATGCTCTTTGTTCATTAGTAACTCTTGTGACAAGGGCCTGCACTTGACCCATTGTAATCAACTTTTGCAAATGAGTCAGAGATTAAGCAGTCTGCGCGGAGGGACCCTGAGATAGTGGACTGGGCTCCAGACAGAGGACCCCTCTTGGCCTCTTGACCTGGGCTCCTGGTGCCCAGCAGGGGACCTGGAGGATGTCAGACGTTTTAGAAGCTTCTGGAGACTTCTAGTAGTTCTGTTGAAAACACAACCCAGCAGAAATTATGGCAGGAGGACCAAATGTATCTTCTTCATTTTCCTATTTCTGGTACTTTGCTCAGTGCTGGATATAACAGGGACTCATTAACTATTTGTTGAGCAGAAACTCTGAAGATACCAGTTTCTTCTTGTGGAGAATTGCTGTATATTCATTTGGCCACTGAAAATTCATTTTGTTAAGATTCCAGACACAGCTCATTCATGACTTCTCCCCCCACTCTGAAAAGAGGTGTTTTGGGACTTTAATTTGAGCTCCTCTTAAAACACAACCAGATCCTCTCATTGGTAGGGGCACAAATGAATTAAAATCTTACTAAAACGTAGTGCAGTACAGTGTCCATCCCCCGGGCCCTCTGCTGTGGTTTCTGGTGCAACCCTGCTCCCCACTGCCTGCAGTGCGCGGGAGGTGAGCCCGGGGCCGCCTGGCTGTGCGCTCTGGTTTGTTGCTGTGACGGATCTTGGAGCTGAGCTTGAGCAGGGATCATCCTGTTTCCTGTTGGAATTGATTTTCTGTCCAACTTTCATTTCCTATTGTACATTCTTTTGGGGTCAGAGCAGCTTTGTCAGAGAAAAGCAGGACTTTCTCCTTCGGAGATATTCCTGAATCCTCTTCAGTGGTGTGTTTATGTGAACAGACAGCCAGGCAGTGCAGTAAAGTGGTCACCTGGCCAAACCCTGGCTGTGCTTCGGGGTCGTCCCCCAGGAGCTGGACTCCACTGGGTCCTAGCGCCTGGGCTGGGGGTCCAGGTTGTCCTAGGAGTCCCTTGTCCTGACCCATAATTTGTAGGCACCTCTTTGTGTATCAGGTGAGCTTATTCCTGAACCCTCCGCTGCAGCGCTCTTCAGAGGAGAGGAATGTTATATTGCTGTAATCATTTCGAATGTTTACTGCTTAAATGAATCTGGTTCAAAGCTTAACCACAAAGCTGTATCGGATCTCAAAGGCACTGTGGTCCAGCCCTCTGCCTCTGGTGGTGTCTGATTATTTACCAATAAACATTAAGATTGCTACCTCCAGATTATTCAGCAGTTTTCCAGATGTGTGAAAACTACATCCCTGTCACCTTAAGAGGCTAAGTGAGACCAACGCCGGGACTGTTTCCCTCCCCGTGTCCTCAGTACCCGCTTCTGCCCGGCGCCTCCATATCATTCCCATCCACAAGGGTTCAAGGATGTTTTCATCAAGTGGAACAGCAGTGCCAATAATCATTTTTATTAACTTTACCAAAGACGAGGAATTTTGTTTGATCGGTTATTGTGACTTACATGAGTACATCTTCAAGCTGTCATTTTCTGTCATGTTCCTTGGATTTATGCTTAGCCGACTACATCAATCCCTTTGCTGCTTTACAATCAAAGCCCTGTTTGTTGTATGCAATCCCAGCGACAGGATTATTTCTGCCAGCATGTTATTGTCAGTAGTCATCAGAAATATCCAATGTGAATTTACTGTAAGGCCATAAAAGGCACCAGCCTAATAATCCCCTTGTGGGAGAGAAAGCTGAGGATGTGGTAAATGTACGAGGAACTTGTTTTGGAGTTATTTCTGAAACATGGCGGTTGGTAGTACCTAAACATATTTAAATAAACTGAGACATATGAAAACATCTGACCTTATTCAGCCATAAATCGGACATGGTGTTATTTGGGTATGGGATTGAAGGGAGGTGATTCCATAAGTCCAGCCACCATGAAGGTAGTAGCCTGCTTATCACACTGCTCCCCACCCCTTTTCTGTGGCACCAAACAGTAAGAAACATTGAGGGTTTCCCCAGGATATCAGGGAATTGTGGTTATTTCTTCCAGAACGTGAAGAAGCACGGGATGGCAGAGATGGGGAATGGCTGCCCATATGGAGATTAAGAAAAATGGAATGAACCAAGAGATTGGACTTTTACTCTTAGTAGGTCTGCTTCCAACATGGTCAGTGACCTGGAGCAAGTTTCTTGACTTTGCTGGACCTGTATTTTCTTACCTGTAAAAACAAATGATCAGACTGAATGTCCTTGAAGCTCTTTTCTAATTCTGACATTGAACTCAATGCATCAACTTACTTCATTTATTTATTCAATGTTAGCAGAATAAATTTGGATTTGCTAATTGTTTGCATCTGACTGAGCAATTATGCTTGCACACCTGAAGAATATCTAGTAGTGGTGGTTCCTCATATTTATGTCAACTAAAGGTGTTGTGAACGAAACGTGCAGTTCCCAAACGCCAAAACTAGAAGAAGCTTCTCCTTTAGAACAGGTATTGATAAAATGTATATAAAGGCATTATAGCTGTGCCGGACCCTTCTGCCCCTTTAGCAAGTTCTGAGGTTTCAGAGTTATTACAGGCTCTTGTACCATGAAATGACATCCTGTTTGGCTTTGTGACACAGACAAAGAGGTGAGGAAGTGTGGACCTGTGAAGATACTCATACAGGTGCCGGCTTCCCCACCGAGCAAATGTGATGCTTCTCAAGTTTATGACTTGGTTGAAAATTTTCCAACTCCGTAATCTTCCCTACTCCAAATGAGGCTTCCTGGACAGGGGGCTCACAGATAACCTGACACTAAAGAAAAATTAAAAAGCACTCCAGTTCCAGAAGTATAAATCAACCACGTACTCAGGGGACAGGTTTCACATTGTCTTTTGGAGAAAGGAAGAGCGCTCATAACTAATAAGTCTGATGGATTTCAGTCTCATTCTTCTGGAATGCTGGAGAGCTAAGTTTTGGTAATTCCCTCTGGGGAATGCTTCTAACCACGGGGGCCCATGGAGATCACAGCGTCTTGCTCTGACAGGTCCAGGTACCAGACAAGACCACAGAAAGGCTCCATATTGATGGCAAAAGTGATTGGCAGTTAGGAGGATCTTTTCATCCAGGATGGAGTTGGTATCACTGTAGACTCTGCTCTCGAATCCTCAGAATCTCTGCCCGCGCTGCCTCTGAGGAAGCAGAGTCCCATCTCTTCCCCACTCTTCTCCTTTGGATTCTGGACCTCCTCCCTCTGTCCACTTTCACTGGGGCCCTGCTCCACGTAATTCACCAGTTGGCAGACAAGCCCAAGTTGAAATAAAAATCAGTGATCCCACAAGCCTCTCTCATTGGGCTTACTACACAACTTTCGAAAGAAAAACCTATACTTGCCACATCCACTACCTCACAACCAGCTCACTTCCTAATCTTTTGCAGTTCGTGAAACTGCTGTGGTCAGTGTGGCCAGCGACCTTCTGGTTACCAAACCTAATCAGCTATTCCTAAACTCCCTTGTGAGCCCTCACGGTTTTTGAATTTCTTTTTTTAACAGCATCTAATACAATTGACTATATTTCCCATTTGGAAAACTTCCTTCTTTGGCTTTCCCTCATAGGGCTATGATGAGTCTTAAATCAACTGATGTATGTAAAGTGCTTAGAAATTGCTCACACAGACTTCATTAATATTATCTGCTGTCATTGTTTGGGGTTACAGTGTTTTCTGGTTTTTATGTTGCCTGCCTCTTTCTTTTCTGTTGGTTTATTTATTCTCTCTGCTCCATGAATACAGAGACCTCCCAGTTTGTGCTTCTGTCTTTTTTTTTATTAAGGTATTGATATACACTCTTACGAAGGTTTCACATGAAAAAACAATGTGGTTACTACATTTACCCATATTATCAAGTCCCCACACATACCCCAATGCAGCCACTGTCCTTCAGTGTAGTAAGATGACACAGATTCACTATTTGCCTTCTCTGTGCTACACTGTTTTCCCAGTGACCCCCCCACACCATGTGTACTAAACATAATACCCTTCACTCCCCATCTCCCTCCCTCCCCATCCACCTTCCCACACCCCTCCCCTTTGGTAACCACTAGTCCCTTCTTGGAGTCTCTGAGTCTGCTGCTATCTTGTTCCTTCAGCCTTGCCTCGCTGCTATACTCCACAAATGAGGGAAATCATTTGGCCCTGTCTTTCTCCACCTGGCTTATTTCACTGAGCATAATATCCTCCAGCTCCATCCATGTTGTTGCAAATGCTAGGATTTGTTTCTTTCTTATGGCTGAATAGTATTCCATTGTGTATATGTACCACTTCTTCTTTATCCATTCATCTACTGATGGACACTTAGATGGCTTCCATATCTTGGCTATTGTAAAAAGTGCTGCATTAAACATAGGGGTGCATATGTCTTTTTGAATCTGAGAACTTGTATTCTTTGGGTAAATTCCAAGGAGTTGGTTCCTGGGTCAAATGGTATTTCTATTTTTAGTTTTTTGAGGAACCTCCATATTGCTTTCCACAATGGTTGAACTAGCCTACATTCCCACCAGCAGTGTAGGATGCTTCCCCTTTCTCCACATCCTCGCCAGCATTTGTTGTTGTTTGTGTTTTGGATGCTGGCCATCCTTACTGGTGTGAGGTGATATCTCATTGTGGTTTTAATTTGCATTCCCTGATGATTAGCGATGTAGAGCATCTTTTCAAGTGTCTGTTGGCCATCTGAATTTCTTCTTTGGAGAACTGTCTCTTCATATCCTCTGCCCATTTTTTAATCAGGGTATTTGTTTTTTGAGTCTTGATGCATGTTCGTTCTTTATATATTTTGGATGTTAACCGCTTGTCGAATATGTCATTTACAAATATATTCTCCCATACTGTAGGGTGCCTTTTTGTTCTGTTGATGGTGGGGGTCCTTTGTGTGCTTCTCTCTTTAGTCCTTTTCTCTTAAAATGTGCCCAGATTGGATCTACTCTTAAACTGGTGAGCTTTACACCTTGGAGGCCTTTCCCTTGGACAGGCCATTCTCCAGGTGTGCAGGGCCTGCCATGCGCTCACGGCTGTATGCAGTCCTTGTTGTCAGCAGTGAGTCCAGTAACTGTAGGTGGTCAGACCATCGCTCTCTATGTTCTACATTGCTCTCCCTCGCGCTGCTCCTTCAGGTGGTGTTGGACCAGCTGTGGGCGTTTCTGGCATCTTGCTGGGCTGGACATACATTGAGTCTCCATTCTGTAGTTCTCAGTCACGTCTGTGTTTGGTCACATGATCGTTGGGGCCCCTTGCGTAGAAATGTCTCCCTCTTGCCCATTGTGCCGCCTCCCTCGGGCCCAGAAGTTGCCATCTGAGGTGAATATATTGTCTGGTGTCCAGCACCAGACGTTTAAGCACAGGGGAGGAGAAAGGTATAGACCCAGAAACTAGACTGTGGAAACTTTTCTAAGCTATTGATTTGAAAAAAATCGCCAACATGCTGGAAAAAGGAATCAATCTTGTTCCTGTTCTTTCTGTAAAAACTATCACAACACTGTCGCCATGTGAAGAGAAACCCAGAAGCATACTGACAAAATATGTAGCAAAAACAAATGCACAAGGGATAACAGAAGGAAACCACTATGGTGAAAATTTTTTTTTAATTTTCTTCAAATGGTACCATCAAGAAAGTAAAAAAAAAGCAACCTGCAGGATGGGAAGAAATTTTGCAGATCATTTATCTTGTAAGAGACTTGTGTCTAGAATATATAAAGAACTCTTAAAACTCAAAACTAAAAAGACAACTCAATTAAAAAATCAGCAAAAGATTTGAATAGACATTTCTTGAAGGACGATATATAAATAAGTGGTCATTAAATGCATTGCAATGATGGTCAATATCAGAGAAATGCAAATACAAACTCAATGAGATACTGTTCATACCCACTAGGATGACTAGAATAAAAAGACAATATGAAGTGTGTTGGTGAGGACCCAGAAAAATTAAATCCTCATACACTGCTGGTGGGAATGTAAAATGGTGTGATGCTGTAGGAAACAGCTTGACAGATCCTCAAAAAGTTACACATAGAGTTATATGACATCAGAAATTCCACACCTTGGCATATATCCAAGAGAAGTGAAAAAATACATCCATACACAAACTTGTACATGAATATTTATAATAGCATTATTCCATAATAGCCAAAATGTGGGAACAGTCCAAATGTCCATCAGCTGAAGAATGGTTAAGCAAAATATGGTATATCCATACAGTTGGATATTAGAAAAGAATGAAGTATAGTTGATACTTGAACAACACAGGTTTTAACTGTGTGGGTCCATTTACATGTGGATTTTTTCAATAAAGGAAAACTTTTTGGAGATCTGTGATATTTGAAACAAGTTTCTTTTCTCTAGCTTACTTTATTGTAAGAATACAGCATATAATAAATAGAACATAAAAAAATATGTGTTAACCAATTATTTATGTTATCAGTAAGGCTACTAGTCAACAGTAGTCTATTAGTAGTTAAGTTTTGGGGGAATCAAAAGTTACACATGGAGTTTTGATTGTGTGTGGGGTTGGTCCCCCTAATCCCATGCTATTCAAGGATCAAATATACTGATATATGCTACAATAAGGATGAGCCTTGAAAACATTATGGTAACGTTGTATGGTACCACTTTTGTGAAATGGCCAGAATAGGTGAATCTGTAGAGATAGTAAGTAGATTAGTGTTTGCCCGGGGCTGAGGTGGGAGAGAGTCTTGTTTAGGTGGATGAAAGTGTTCTAAAGTTGGTGATGGTTGCACAAACCTATGAATATACTAAAAGACATAGAGTCGTACACTTTGGGTGAATTGTATGGTGAATTATATCTCAATAAAGTTGTTTTGAAATGAAGAAAAAAGAAGTATTACAGATGTGTGTGTGTCACTCTGAAATTTACCCATCGCCTTCTTAATAAAGTCCAAACTCCACAGCTTGGCTGTCAAGGCATGTGTTTTATAGAGGGCATTTTTCTTCCTTCACCTATACATTTGTAAACCTTACCCCTTTTTCAAATGCTGTAATCATTAACCTGGATGTGTCTTCCCCTGCCAGACAGAAATTTCCTTCATTCCTCTCTCAGAGCTCTCAGCATAAGCCTGCCTCGTATTGTATTTGTTTCCGTACTGGTCCTATCACCTACATCTGATGAAGAGCTTTCTTTGTAAGGTCAGGGAGTGAGCCTCCTCATGTCAGCATCCCTCAGCGCAGTTGGCCCCTAATCTTATCTGGCTGGTACGTGATACATTTTATCACTTGATAGAATGAATGTGTTGTGAAATTATTAGAAATGATCCTGGATATAACACTGCCTTTACCTGCCTCTTTCACAAGGGTCTTTCAAGAACAATGTGAGATCAGATGTATCCAGACATTTTTGGGAACTCTTAAAACTCTAACCATGCAGGGTGTTATTATTCTCTGTAACCCTGGTAACTATTCAAATTAGCATCAATTAACTTTTGGCGGCATTCGTAAGATTCCTTATCGTCTACATTAGTTTGTCAGATGAGGTAATGCCCTTTTCTGGGTAGAATTGTCACTGAAGAGATTGGCAGCGTTTCGTAGTCATAAAACTGTCTCATGTGCGGGACCATGACAAAGGAAATAGGATGCCAGAAGCTCTGTGAAAACACATCCACTTCAGCAAGAAGGAACTGTGATCTGGTGAATAAATGAGTGTTCTGCTTTGTTCCTCGGCTCCTCTGCTAGTGGGTGGCCCCCAGAGATTCCTGCTGCTGGGTGACAAGCCCCTGATACCCATTCAGGTTCAGCTTAAAGCTCCTTTTCTCTAGAGACCTTTGTTTTTTAAAAACAGAATTCTTTAAGTAAATATATCGATCAAACTTAAAACTTTTCAAATATACAGAAATGCACAGAGATTGATGTAACAAACCTGTCATCCGTGTTTAACAAATGCTAGGTTGTGTTACAGTATCTGCCTCAGGTGTTTCCTTTTTCATGAAAGACATTTCAAATACAGTTGAGTGTTTCCTCTCAAATCCCATTCTCCTTCCACCTCCTCATAAGTAGCTGTTATTTTCATCCAAGAATGTTTCACTGGTTGACCTTGCAGTCCAACATTGGTGTCAATTGTTAACTATTGAGGCCATTTTCTGCTTCAGAACTGTTGATGTGCTTATTTCCAACATCCAGAGTCCACCATCAAACCCATTAAGTGGGAGTTTTCCCCTGAGTTGGTGTAAATCAGCCTCTGGGTAAGGGGAGGACACCTGTCACCACATTCCTGGAATTCTGGGAAGAAGAGGGGGAGGCTGTGTGGTTTTGTCTCTGAAATACAAAAGCTTGGTGACACGTAGGACGTTTTGGAAGTGGCAGGGATGGTGCACTGTAGCAGACTATCAAAATACAGATCAGTCCAGCTCGGTAGCAGTTTTGGGGGCAAATGACGAGGCACTTGGTCCTGGAGAGAGGAAAATTCAGTAACCCGTGGGCTGTGTGCACACCCAGGTGTGTCTTGTTGACATATATACCTGCCTCACTGTAAACAAATAGGAAGTGTTTCTTTAAAGCACACGCAGTGGAACAAAACAATGGCGAGGAAGTGGAGATGGGGAGGGGACAGTAAGCTCCTGTTTAAGGTAAAATTAGCACAGGGAACACAGGCTATTTGGTATGACCTCAGATTTGGTCACTAGCTTTAAGGTACAGTGAAAGAAATTCAAAGGGATCAGTGGAACAATTTAGGGCCCTTAAGATAAAAGCAAACCAGTTGCCCAAGGGAAGAACAGCTGTTTCTGGTACAGATGCCTGGGTGCCATTTCCCTGAGGACTCAGGGCATTGGGCAGTGGGGGAGGGCTGAAGGGCAAAGAGCGGTGTGTTTGATGTGCAGGGAGCACAGCTGAGGGGCAGAGGGCTCCTGTGATCAGGGGTGCCTGGTCGCCAAGGTAATGACTGCCAGTCATGCTGCCAGTGGCATTGTGATGGTTAATGTTATGCATCAACTTGATGGGCCACGCTTTCACAGATATTTGTCAAGCATTATTCTGGGTGTGTCTGTGAGGGTGTTTTGCATGAGACTGGCATTTGAATTGGTAGACTGCAAAAGCAGATGGCCCTCCCCAATGTGCATGGACCTCATCCAATCAGTTGAAGACCAGACTAGAACAAAAAGGCTGGCCCTCCCTCAATGAAGAAGGAACTTCTGTCTGCCTGCCTTGCATCTGGGGTATTCCTTTTCCATGCCTTCAGACTTGAACTGAACAGTGGGCTCTCTGGGTCCTGAGCCTCGGCCCTCACCCTGGCACCGCACCGTCGGCTCTCCTGGGTCTCCAGGTTGGCGGCTCACCCTGCCGATCTTGGGACTTGTCAGCCTCCATAATCACATGAGCCAATTCCTTAGAATACATCTCTTCCATAAGAGAGTATGAGATCTTGTGTGTTTACCTGCAGACACACAGTGCACGGTGTTGGATCTGTTTCTCTGTAGAACCCTAATACGAACATTCCATATACCATGGGCCTTGGCGCTATTTGTGCAGCGTCTTTGGGTTTGTTTGCTTTCCAACTTACATCATTGCATGATGGGCGATTTTGTATTCTCTTATCTATTAACTGTCAGTATTCTAATATCAGTAACAGTGTCTATGGCGCTTTACATACATCAGTTCACTTAAGCCTCATAACAATACTCTAAGGGAATTCGGGCAGGCTGAGGTTAGGGAACAGGTCCAAGGTCGCAAAACTAAGAAACAGTGTCATGTTTTCAGGGCCTTAATCTGAATAAAGCCGATCTTCCACTTCCTCTTAGTGGAGAAAACAGGAGCGGACTCCGGGAAGACAATTTAGAGGCTGCGTCTTTCCCCGGGGAGGAGGGACGGGCGTTTGTGCAGTGTGGGTCCTTCGATCATGCGGCGTGTGTGGGTGGGGCAGCACCCCAGGTGACCCCGAGACAGCTCAGGGAAAGCAGGCAGCCGCCGCAGGACCGGGGCGGCAGCCGGGAGCGTGGGGCTGGCTCTGCGGAAAGGCCCCCTCAGCGCAGCTGCAGGTGACCCGCGGGCACCACTAGGCCGATTGACCTGGAGTCGCCTGCACTTTAGATGTACTTTCCGGTGTCTTCTTGCAAGGCGAAGTGGGAGAGAAGCAGCTAGCTTCTCCTGCAAGGAGTCCCTCTGTGCACCTGATTTCCCTTTCAGAATATCCACTTTTCTGGATCCTAACCTCCACTCAGAAGGGGCCCCGTCCCCTGGGGTTCAATGCCCCTGGAAGGCCATGTATCCTGCCTTGCGGCAGGGGGACCCCTAGAGCTGGGTCTGGAGGTAGTTCTCAAGCCACCAGCCTGTGGGTTTTGCCTCATAAAGCCGATGCCGCCGCGGAGGCTGGTCACCTCTGAAACTGCGGTCGGGCTGCATCTGGGCGAGTTAGCCTCTCCTGCTCTACCTGGAATCACCCTTTAGGTCGATGTCAGGCAAGCCGGGTCGTGTGTGGCTATAGGTACATCAGAAGGAGGGCCTCCGGTGCGCTGGGGTGGCGGGTGAAGGGAGACAACTTGTCCAGGCTGCAAAGAGCCCCGCTCGGAGGGCCCAGCCCGGCCACCTCTGCGTGGGATGACGGCCCCGGATCACAGGCTACTCATGAACCACTTCCTGGCCTGGCGCTTCTGCCGCCTCCCTGCCCGCCAGGTAAATACTGCTTAGACCCAGCTTCTGATTAAAGCTACATGATACAACTTGTACCAGGGATGCAACTGATGGCCCATGTCAGCTTGTTTGAGTTAAAAAATATATTTTAATTTGTTTAGCTCTCTGGGGAAATTATCTGAGCCTGCCTATGATAATCAACTTTCACATGAGCTTTCAAAAAACCTGATATTATTCGAGCTGCAAAATGAGATTTTTAATCTACATAAATAGAGAGGAGTCCTCCCTTCCCCAACTTTTTTTTTTTTTTGAGAGGAGGGGAGATTAAAAAATTCTAATTCATTCCTGCCCTTCTCCCCGAGGATACTCTCATTAGCTGTTGCAAGAAAGCCAGTAGTACCTTGTATAATATTTTCACACATTTTTTCCTTTTTATTCCCAACTTTACACCAAGTCTTAAGGTTAGGACTGGTGGCAAGCATTGCTCCCCCTTTTTCTAGAAGAAAGTGGGTCGCTGGGAGACTGAGATTTGCCCCAGTCCACATAGCTGGGGGCTGCAGAGTTGGGACTAGAACCCCATTCTTTTGGCAACGAGCTCAATGCTCTTTCACCCTACCAGGCTGCATTATAGTAATAATAGTAATAAAGTGTAAAAGAGAATAGAATCCAGGATTAAGATGGATTTGAAACATATTCTACCTGGATCAGTCAGGATAAGCTAGGTTGTGATCACACCAAATTCCAGTGGTTTAACTTGTTGATGCAAAGTCCCGTGTGGGTCCAGGTGACTCTCTAGGGCACTGCCCACATTTCTGCAAACCGCTTTGATTCCATGACCCCTTCCCCCCCCACCCCCCACCGTATCACCATGAAGCCTCAGGGTACACCGGGCAGAAGAGAGGACTGGAGTGTTGGCTTTTAAATGCTTCAGCCAAGAGGTGACGACGTTCAATGCCATTGTGGGGCCTGCCCAGCTACACAGGAGTCAGAGACATTTTCTTCTGCGTGTCCCAGAAGGGGAGGAAAGCCAGCAATACCGGGGACTGCTGGCAATGACCACCATACCACCCACCCGCTGAGAGGTCTGTGCTGAAGACTGGGCCCCCTCTGGACAAACACCCAGGTCACAGATCCCGAGGAAAGCATTCATGCTGCTAGAAATTACTCCGGACAAATGTTTAAGCCCTTGACAAGTGTTTACAGATACAAGCCGTGCAGCCTCCCCTAAATGTCTGTGCATGACGGTTCTAGGATTGCAAGTCCTGTTCTGCAGATACTGTTTTCCTGGTTTAACCTTTGGTGATTCCCCCGTGTCCTAGGGAACAGTTAAAAGTTCCCAGTATGACTAAGGCCCATCCTGATTTGGCCCTGACACCTCTGCCTCCTTTTTCACCCTCGCCGTGCTGTTCTCCAGGGCTATGGACCTCCTCTCAGTTCTCTCTCTCTGTTACCTCCGGCCTTTAGGGAGCTGTTCCCTCTGCTGTGCAGTATTGCCTCCCCTTCCTTCCTCCTGCCCATTCCTTCTCCATTCAGATCTCAGCTCGGATACCTGCTCACGGCAGGCCTCCACAGCCAGGTTAAAGCCCTTCCTCTGTACTCCCTCAGCCCCTCTGTCTAGCTCTTTCGGCTCTGGAGCTTTGTAATAGGCTATCCTGTTCACTCAGCTGAGTCCCCAGCTGGACGGCAGAGTCCCTGGGGTCGGGGAGAGGCAACCGTGGCAGCGCTCGCCTGAGCATGTATGCTCAGCACGGGGCTCGGCTGGTGTGGAGGGGATTACGTGCGCACTCGTTAAACGAATGAATGAATGGACGTAGGAATGGGTGGATGAGACCGCCTAGGCAGCTGAGGTGAGGAGCCTGGGTCTTACACTCCCCCCCGTTGGCTGTGTGGTAAGCCACAGGCAAGGTGGTTATTTTTGAGCTTTGACCACGATTTCTCTTGCTCTCGGTGGAAGTGCACCTCTGTGGTCTGTCACTGGCCTTATCCCACCACCCTTCCTTAAAAGTGGTAGAACTAGCTTGTATTTCAGGATTAAATCATTCCCTATTTCTCTAGTAAGGTTTAAATTCAAGTGATAATACATAATTAATGTGAATCTCATCGGGTACCTGTATTATTTGAATATAATCCCCTTTAGACTTATGGTACAGAGTTTCATTTTGGGAAGATGAGAAGTTCCAGAGGTGGATGCTGATGGTGTGGATGTACTTAGTCCCCCCAACTGTGCACTTAAAAAGAGTTGAAATCGTAAATTTTGTGTATATTTTACCACAAAAAAATTAGATTCCCATCATAAGGCATATCATTAATTCCACAAATTCAAACAGAATGCAAATCAAAATAAATACTCCAAACTATAGTCCATGGTCGATAGACTGTACAGTATAGCATCAAGTAACCAGACTATAGCCAGTTTCATGTCACCAGGCTAGTGAGTGATTGCCTGCAGGAAGATTGCTGAGACAGTACATTTTGATTCCCTGACTTCTTATTTAGGAATGTTTTTCCCCAAACGAGACTCATTTGGGCTCAATAGAAAGATTCTCTTTTGCCAAGATGAAGACCCAGCACAGTGATTTCCAATTCCTTTTTGAACCATCATAACTTCTTTTGTGCCCCCCCCCAACAGAATTTTCTTTAAAAAAAAAAAAGGCTTTAAAGTATTTCCTACTCCTGCATTTATTAAGTAATAATTCATTTGCATCCCCCCAATCTAGACACATATAACCACCCTGCAATGTTTGTGGCTGGCTCAGACAGCCGATTTTTCCACATTGATCTGACATAATTGCTGCATTTGGTATAATGCTTAAGGATGAATAAATGTGTGACTTCCATGGGGCTTTTGAGCTACCCAGACTACCTTAAGAACCCCTATTATCACCTTCAAGGAGACAAGGTGATCTGCATTTGACTTGCTTCCCATGCATTTCCCTTAGGAGTGCTGGCGCCAGTCCAGCAGTGGAGGGCTCGGAAGGTCTGGCGATGGATGCCCGCGCCAGGAATGTGTATTGGATCTGTTACATGGCAGAGACACACGACTTCAGCTCTCAGGGTGATTTGGATTTGCTGTCCTCCCTGCCTGGAATTTTGCTGCCATGTTGTTTCGTACTTTATTGTTCAATCGGAGGGGAATAAATCTAGAAACCTGCTTAAAAATGGACATACTCTATTCAATCCTATATTATTAAAAGATCTTAAAGGCTAGGCCTTAATTTTCTTACCTGTAGAAGGAAGAAGTTGAACGAAGGTTCCTTCCAGCTCTAGAAATTCTAACATTCTAGCTAACAAATAGCAATATAGAGGGGGCCTAATGGCCCTTATATTTTTCTCGCCTGGCAGGACAGAGGACGCCTTGTCTGGGGCTTTCAGGGTTGCGGCTTACCCTCAGAGCTGATTGATCTGTTTATTCTAAGCTTGAGGCTGGAGCTTGAAGGGAGGCCATTTGTTTGGGGCACTGCTGAGAAAAACAGCCTCATTATCTAAACATCACCTCCGGACAAAGAAACCACTGAGGCCTGTGCTTCTGTTGGGGATGAGGAAGAGGACAGAGTGGGGACCAGGAAAAGCCAGAGAGTGATGCTGAACAGCGGAAAGCCTCGAGTGCCTCCGCCGGCCCACCCAGGTGACGTGGCTTCCTTCATGGCCCAGGCGTGGCCCTGCCGCACAGGCTGACTCCTCCTGTCCTGTTCTGGTCACTTCCGTCCAGCTGCGCAGGACCTGTTGCTGCATCCCGGGATCTGCTCCGGGCCCGGGCATGGGTGGACGAGCGCAGCTCAGACACCTGGGATGTCATTCTCCTTCCCAGCAATTGGAAGATTTTCATATGAATGGAGCTAAGACCTAAAACTGGAAAATTTTGCTGAAGTAGAATGGCCACTGGGCTTATCTTTCTATCTTCAATGGCCCTAAATGGGAATTTAGACTTTTAAGCAAGCTGATGTCTCCAAGATTAAAGGCCGCACTCCACCCGAGTTCTAGGCTAGAACAGCCCCAGACCTCTCCCCAGAAGCAGACACACTTAGACGTGCAGCTGAGGCAAATCTGTTGTTTCTCTTCTCAGTTCATATTGCCTCTGACATGAGGACTAAGAACTCTGAGAAGAGAGCGAGAAGATCCTAGGATTTAGGATTTACAATCCTGCACATTAGGATTTCATTCTGGGTCTAATCAGCAAATATTTATTAAGTACACCCGAAAGTCAGGGCAAAACAAATCAATTAATCAATATTAACACTTGTGACTGACTGGAGAGAAAAGGCAATACAATGAATGGCTGGCAAATACAGGTGTGAATTCCATTTAGTCTCAGCAAGATGAGGAAAGAGAAAGCTTTTGGAAAGGGAGGTTTTGCCAGCACCGATCCGAGTGTCCCTTAGGGGCCCTGCCAGCTTTCCCCATTGCTTCTCCAAGGGACTCACTTTACCCTGGAGTTGAACCTTGGGTCTGCTTGAACCTGATAGAACGACTCACCCACTAGTATCTGCTTGACTCTTGAGCTGTGGGTAATTGACCACTGATGGAATTGTCCCAGAGCTGAGCATGGTCATTTCCAGATGCTGACCTTTCACAGAGGAGACTTTGCTGTGACCCCTTAGGGTCACAGCTAAGTCAGAAAGCAACAAGCATCCATTTGGGAGACTCTGGCATATGCATTTGAGTGCCAGGGTGAAAGGTGGTTCTGACCACTCCCTAAACTGTGCATAACTTAATCCTTCTGCCTGCTGGTGTGTCTGTCATTCCTGAGGTTGAACATGGCCACTTTAGGTCAACCTGAGCTAGTGAGACAAGGCTCAATCAGATAAGAAAAAGAGAAAGGGTTTCTCAGTAAGAAGGACAACTTTTACTATTTGAGATCAGCCTTAACCAAGACTGACGGGGTTGGGGGGTGGGGGGGAGGATAAGTTTGCATTTTATTCCTAGAAAGAAAAACACATTTTTGTCAACAGGAAGAATATAGGGGTATTTGGATCATGGTTCTGTTGGGATTGATATCAGCTCTCATAAATCTTTCCCCTTTGCTTAAGTATCATCTTCAGCTTAGAGGAAACATGTAAGATTCATGAAATATCAGACACTGGAAGAAAAAGCTTAGGGATTCAGGCAGTTGTGAGGACAGACATAGTAAAAAATTGAGTCTACAGTAATTCTTTTATGGGAAAGATGCATTCTGAGGTGCCAGAAGATTCAAGGAGAGGATAAAGCTCTCCTTTAATGTCAGAAGATGCAGAACCACACTTTTCTCTGCAGGAGTAAAACTATGTAAGGGGTCTACAGACAGGTTGCTGGGAGCAATGGGGGTGGGAGGCTTGGCGGCCAGGCGGAGCTACAGGTGGCGGTTGCCCTTGGACTGTGAAGTGCCTTAGGTAGGATGGGGCAAGCTGGCAAGATGTTTTGGTGCCTAGGGTGTGAATTTGATGTAATCACTCTGCTGCTAAGGAAGCAGACCCAAGGAGATAAACTCAGTGGGGCCATGGTATTTTTTTCCTTTCAGCTATAACTCCCGGGGTGTAAACGACAGAAAGCAAAACACAAGCTGAGCAAATGGCACACAGCTACGTAGTAACGTGTCCAGATCCAATTCACGTATTTACTCAGGCTCCTAGGACCTCTGTCCTCCTGCGTTTATCTGCTGGGCCTTCTGACGTGAGGCTTCTCACAGCTGTCGTTTAGTATAAGCAACAGCCTGCTGGAGAGCGGGTGACAGTGTGGCATTTTGCTGGGCCACTTCTTGTTCAGCATTTCTCATGAAGTCTCCTGCCTCTGGCCGTGTACCAGGCCTGACAAACAGCTGTGAAAACGACTTGGCATAAAGTGATATTTAAAAATTACTGTTGAGGTTACCTCATTATTACATCTTTTGTGCTTGGCAAAGTAATTACCATTTTTTTCTTAATCAAAAGAGAACATTGATAAAATGTTCTTATATCTAGGTCATAGAGTATTCAGTGGTTTCTGAGCTTTGCCTTCCTGCATGTGTGCCTGCCTCATGCCATCTCAGTCCTTCCCATAAAAATGTGTCCACCCATTACGGAGGATGAAACCTAGTTAAAGGCACAGGTCATTTCCCAGAATTTGTGAGTAACTTTAATATTGTGATTCACTACTTATGGGGTCTCTGGTCCATTTCTGAAGTCAGGTTGGAGAAGAAAAGATTGTACATGAAAATGCAGATTTTCATGGCATTGGGAACGTGTAAGCAGAAGCACTTCGAGTCCAAGGTTAAGTCCTAGGGTGGATCCCTCAAGTGGGAATTATTTAGGAGCATGAAAAGACAGGCTTAGTGTTATCATTTTGTCTACTGCTATC
The DNA here is from genome assembly GCA_032199065.1 of Smutsia gigantea. Classification (NCBI taxonomy): domain Eukaryota; kingdom Metazoa; phylum Chordata; class Mammalia; order Pholidota; family Manidae; genus Smutsia; species Smutsia gigantea. Next base: position 204,237 of record JAVSCE010000973.1, read on the forward strand.
ACTTACTTCAGGAAATATATTTCATCCTACTCTAAAGAACTTTTCATAATAGTGAAATGATAGTGCATTTTTAGAAATAGCTGTAACTTCCATTGATTCAGGGTGTTAATGCTCATAAAGTGTTCTTGCCTTGCATGTTATTTTCTCTGCCTATTGTCATGGTCAGCCCCGAGGGAAACCAGCTATTGTCATTCTCGTTTGTTTCAGATAAGAGACTGGAGGTTCAGAGCTGTTACCTGGCAGGCACACTGTCATGTAACTAGTGCTTAAGGCCAGAGGCAGGCAGGCTGGAACCCAGAATCTTTAAAATCCCTTCACCACTTAAAAAAAAAAAAGAATAATTAAAAAAAAACCAACAATTTAGATTTATAGAGGAAAAAGTAGAATTCCTGTATGCTCCCTCTCCCACCCACAGCTTCCCCTCTCATTAGCACCTGAATTAGTGTGGCACGTTTGTTATAATTGAGGAGCTGATATTGATACAGTATTATTAACCGAAGTCCATAGTTGATATTAAGGTTCATTCTTTGTGTTGTACTTTCTGTGAGTTTTGATAAATGTATAACCACATGTATCCAGCATTACATACCATACAGAACAATAGTTTCGCTGCCCTAAACATTCCCTGTGCGCTTGTCGTCCCTCTGTCCTCCCTGACCCCTGGCTATCACTGGCCTTTTTACTGTCTCCATAGTTTTGTCTTTTCCAGAAATGTCACGTAGTTAGAATCATATGGTACCCTTCTACTACTGTTTTAAGCAATAGTATTTTCCCTTCATTGTTTTATATCAGTAACAGGAACAAAATTTACTAGGTTTCTATTTGAGTTAAAATTTTTTTCCTGATGATATGTGCTTCTTTTTTCAACCACCATCTCTTCTGCCTGATCTTACCATTGGTTGGAATATGGTTATCTTCTAATATAGCCTATGATCTACTCTCTTGTAATCCTGTTTTACTAGAGAATTTTATATATTGCAATTGGGAAGTTGAGCCATTAGAAGAGGAGAAGGTTTGCCCAAGTAAAGACATTAGGAGAACAGACAATGAGAGCCAGGGCTTCCTTACTCCCTTTTGAGATGCTGCTGAATTTAGCCATGGTTGGCCAGTACCCCAAAAGAGAGACCTTGAAAGGAGAGACCATGCCAGTCAGCTCAGCCATTCGACACAGGAGCTCTGACTGTTGTGAGCAGGGCCATGGATCTGGTCCTCCTGGGAACCCACCTTTGCTCCTGAAAGCTGTAGTACCACTGGATCTTGGGGGGAGCCAAGGCAGTATGGTTACACCTCATCTCCCCCGCCCCAAATCCAGGAATAAAACAAGTCAAACACATGTCCTACCAGAGGCAGATGGAACACGTTTTTTTTTTGCATAAAGTAATCGAATACTAGCAGTGATTGATGAAGATTACATTCTGAAGCCACTTTACAGGAACAGAGGATGCATCTAGTAACTTAGATGTTTGCCTGGCATGCTTAAGTACTGTAGGTTTTCTGTTGCTTCTGTAGCCATTGTTTGTGATATTAGAGATGCCCAGAGTGATAAACAGATGAAGGTTCATAAATGTTTGAAAAACCTCTTGCTTTCAAACAAGGGCTGAGTACCTTATCTACAAGACGACCAAGGGTTCGTCGATGGCTGATGCTTGCTCTTCTAGTGCTGGTGTCATAAACATGGGTGTTTTTAACCTTGCCTGTTAGGTGGCAGCATAGTCTAGTGGAAAACAGCTCCAGCCTGTCGGTCCAAATTTCTCCAATCTGCTCTTAAGTTAAATATTGGTGTGGCATTTGGGTGACCCTGGGCAAGTCTCTTGATTTCTTTGGATCCCCTTTCCACATCTGTAAAATGGGAACAATCATAGTGACATTTGGCCCTGGCTTAGGCCAAATGAGGTAATACATGCTCAGAGTTTTAGTCTGTCAGTATACAACTTGAAGCTTTTATGCAGATGTCCTGACCAAAATTGTCTTACCATTAATGTTTGTTTTATATGATATATAGATACACCTTATATATCTATCTTACTGATGTTCATTACATGTATGTGTGTTTATCCACATATATGCAGGCATTACTTCATTTGTTCTAGCGCTCTCAGAAGTGGGGTGTTCTTGCATTCATTTTATGAATGTGGCTGAGAGAGGCTTGGTTCCTGAAACTTGATACAATTACCATGGTTTTTCAAATATGGGGAAAAAAATCTTCATCGTAGATAAAGGTCACAGATCAAATACTTTTGTAACCACATTGTGAACAAGTTTAGAAAAGTTGCCGAAAAATCATTAGCCAAAATCATGATCAGCCTTTTGGAAAAGGTTTCTCATGATGGGAAGACCGAGCGGTATCCTTCACTGAACCACACATTTGCATGTTGGATTAGATTTCCCATGAAGGTTCTGTTCAGTACAGTGTCCTTTGATCAACCAGAAAATGTGTTTAAATTTTTTACTTTAAGAAAAGTTCTGAAGGACCCACTGTCCTAGGTACCACCTGTTCATGCAGTTGTTAATTCGTTAGCTAATCAATCCATCTATCTCTTCATTCATTCATGCACTCAAAGCACTTACTGAGCTCCTACTGTGTGCCCTGTCGGGATGCCCACCTGCAGTGGCTGAGGGGAGGCAGACAGCACAGATGGGGCTGGTCCGGGTGCTGCACAGTCTGGGTTCAGCAGGAAGGACATTTTCAGACCTGGGACGGGCTCTACGTTGTAGACAAGTTGCTGGAAAAAAGAAAACTGTTTGGGACATCTGGTCTTCAAGACAAACTCTCCTCTTCTTATCGAATTTAGGTGTACTAGGTGGGTGGAAAAATAATTCTTTCAGTAGAAGCAATAAACAGTGATAATGTTTCAGGTGAAATTCACCAGGGTCATAGAAAATTCCTCCCTGAGGGACTGGGGAAATCGCTGCAGAGAGGGAAGTTCTCTGTACTGAAAGATTATAGGCACTGTGGGTAAGAACATGCACCTGGATGCTTCTGGTTTCTTCCATCATTTTCTTTCTTTCTTTCATCATTTCTCCTTAGTTCCCAGATCCCGTGTTTATCTGTCTTGATTGAGGCATCTCCTACGTGGGTGCCTGGCACAGCCTATGGGAAGTGCAGTGTCCTGGAATGCCTCCCTTAGGGTCAGGCGTGAGGCAGAGCCAGCTAGGCCTGAAGCACATCGCTGCTGTCATCTTGGAGGCTTGTGGATGCGAGAGGAGGATCCAAGTCTACATGCCCTAAAGAACACTGATATCTGTCACCCACCTCCTCACGCACACCCACACCCAACACAGAATTAATCATTTCCTCATCAGGACACCCATTGCAGTTTTTACATTTGTGAAATAGAACCATATGAAATTCTCAAAATTCACCATTTTGACTTACAAAATACAGTAGTTTCATATAGTTTCACCTACTATCTGTGTTATTTAGATTGTTTATATATGTTAGTGTATACAATGAGGTGGAACATCTCATTGTTGATCTTTGAGTCCACATCACCTTAATACAGTTCCTGGCATATAATAGATGTTCAATAAAAAATATATTAAAAGTTGAAAAGAGGCTAAAAGTTCTAATAATCTGTTGACCAAACGACAAATTGTTTGGTTGGGTAGATTATCCAACTAAGGAAAGGGCATTCTAAACCAAGGAGCGTTAGGTAAGTGGATCACATGCATCTGCACCTTTATACAGCTCGGCACCTTGTAGGTATAACCATGATGTACATAGAAATTTCTGAAGTATTTATCTTTTTTAAATACTTGGTAGAGGTCCTTCCTTATGACAAAATCACAAGTGTTTCTGGAAGTTATTCCAGTTTTGGGGAAGAACTTGAAGTCCAGGGGAAGGTAAGCATCATTTGCGTCAGGAGCAGGCTCACGTGCTGAAATGAGCTTAAAACCAAGGCCACTGCCCTGAATGCTTCTCTGTCCTCAGCCCAAGAATCCAGAGTGATGAGCTTACGAGTCCTTTTCATCCAGCCTTCTGATTCTAGGAACAGGAGCTTCAGTTCAGTTCAACTCAACGAGTATCCGAGCAGCTTTTCGTGGGGCGGGTACGGGGCCCACTGAGGGATGGGGTTGTGGTGGAGAGTTCCAGCCAGAACTGCTTCGCGGGCTTTACTGGAATGGCCTCCCCTCTGAGGGCTACTTGGAAACCACCGTCTCTGCGGCCGCTCCCTGGCTTATTGTTAAATGGGAAGACCGGCCAGAGAGATTGTGAAGAGGAAAGCAAAGAACGCGGGAAACTGGACTTGATGCAGAGCTGGGCAGGGGCATAGACCGCCTCTCTCCGAGCCCGGAAGGGGGAGTGTGTCACTGCAGAGATGAGAGATACCCAGCCAGGCGTGAGGTGGCAGGGATTCCCTGAAGGCGGTGTGCTGTGTTCTCTGCGGGGTGTGCATTTAGAGAAGTTGCAGTACAACTAACTGATGGATGTTTCGCATGTAAACCGGAGTCTTCAGGCAGCAACGGTTTGTCTTCTGATCGGTTTCTCTTGTCACAGGGGTGTTCTGCTTAGAAGGAAAACAAGCCAGTAGAATATTCCAGCAGGAGTATCAGTAACATAAGTTAGAAGACAATTATTTAGGGTTACTTAGCCAAGTAGCAGCATTTCTGGACAGTGAGAAATGTGTTCAACTCTGCACAAATTCAGTGAAATGGCCTTTTTGTCTTCCTACCAAGGTAGGTAGTTATCCTGTCCTCAGCCCAGAGACTCAAATTCCAACGGCTGTAGGACTGATTCCAGAGCAGCCAAGCACAAGTTCTGGGCCATTTTCTTTTTCAGTCCTGCAGCCTCATAATGCTCAGAAATGTTGATTTTCACAAAGAGGCCAAGAACGGCCCACCCGTGTGCCAAGGCTCTGGCTGTGGGCTTGGCACGCAGAGAGACAGCTGGTGAGGATGGAGAGCAGCCCAGCTTCCAGGCACACGTTTCTCACAGAAACTAGTTCAGGTTTACTTAGACTAGCAGGCATTTCTCTGTCGCTAAGAGTGGAAAAAGTCGTGTATTTATCAATAATTGGCGAGTATCATAGAATTGCAAGGTGACTTGAAAATCAGCTTTGGGCCGGATTCCAGTCCCAGGCCTCCTTTTACAGATGGTGGATCAGACCCTGTGGGGCCCAGGGGTCAGTGGGAATCCTTTGCCTTCACACTGACCTCCACTCTTCCTTCTGCTGTCTTACAGTTTCCCTGCATTTTTCTCCTGTCTTTTCCCACTTTTGACAACCTGAAGAAGTACAAAAAAGTCATGGTCACAAAGGGGTTTGGAGCAGGGGCAGAACCAACTTTTGGGAGACCTTAAGCCTTCTATAGGTTGGGGGACCTTCTTTCAAAACAAGAATATAGGTTATGCAGAACAAGAATAAGGTTAGTGTTAATTAACCTATGGTAAACATTTTGCAAATATATGTGTTTCAAATCATCACATTGCACATCGTCAGTGTACACAGTGTTGTATGTCAGTTACAAGTCAAAGCTGGAAACAAAAAGGATGTGGATGAATGTGTGTGTACATTGCTGGGGCCCCTCCCCGGGCCTTGGAGGGGAGCCCTGCAACGGAGGCCCCCAAAGTGTAAGCTTCCAGTAGCTTGCGGTAATTTGGGCTCTGGTTACGACCATTAAGATTTCTCCCTTAATTATTTATCTCCCTGATCATGCCCTGTGTCAGATGGAACAGGCTGGAATCAAAAAGCCTATCAAAAAGCCTTCCTTTATATAGTGGTATTATTTTAGATGATCAGAGTAGAGTAATGGTAAGTGGGGCTTAATCATTCTGTTCAGTCGTTACACAGGCTGTTCAGGTGTTCTGCTTTCTCACGTGTGATCCTCCCTTGCGCTCTCGTCTCGGCCCTCCCAACTTTTGGGTATGAGACAGCCCTAGAAGTCACACTTGCTGGAAGATACAGCAGGGGCTCTTGCCCTGGGGCCCAGGAGTCCCAACCCCCTTGCTGCTGTGGCTGAGAAAGGGGCATGTTGTGGGGATGACAATCCTGTGTACTACACGCCCCCAAGCAGGTGCCCCGTGATTCTGCCTCTCGGGGGGCCTTGCGCCCTGAAGAGTGGAGCACCGCTGTTTCACACCATTGACTATGAAGGACTCTAGTTTCTGGCATCTTCTCTGCTAAGATGACTGTAAAATATCGGCGTGTTTTTAGCAATATTTCCTTTTAAATGTGCTTTCCAGTGCCTTAGGACACTAGACTAATGGGTTGGGGGAAGCATTTCATATTTTTATAAGGTAATATTTTCAGTGGTAAATGGGGTTTATCAGACCTCAAGGACTATGACTTCCAGGAAACGATAATGGTCTACCCTTGGGTTGAAGGAATGTCTTTATCCAAGATACGCACCTCAACCCGTGGTGGGCTGATGTGAGGAGTGGTCGAGCATGGGATTGCTAGTCTTGTCAGAGTCACCAGGTGGGACAGGTGGGCGGGGCAGGGAGGCCCCCAGTGAGGGGCAGTGCTGGCAGAGCTGGGCTTGCTGAGGAGGATGCACTGGGCAGTGGCCCCTGGGGGCACTCACTCCTTTGCCACCAGGACTGTGTCCTAATGGGGAGTCATTTGTTTCTTTTTAGGTCTCAGGTCTAATGTTTGCAGAAATAAGAGGTTGTATTGGGACTCAGGGTCCCTGCTGCCCCCCTGTTTGCTTCTTTCAATCTATTTATTCTTATTCACAAATATATCTCTAAAGGGGGCCAAGATAATGGTTTAGTCATTGTCATTTTACTTTGTAAGACTTTCCCTTTTGGGTATCTTAGATTCATTTTATTTGTTAATTATGGGATGTGTTAAGAGGTTAGCTGAATTGAATGCCTGTGTATAAGCCCTAAGTATCTGGCCTTCATTCATGCTGTGTCTGCGATGTGGTTCATACAATTCCTGGAGTGGCCAACCACACCGTGACCACCCCCTGACACCAGGCTCCTTCTAGCAAAGACCTAACAAAGAGGGTGAAAGGGCATGCTGCTCACTGTAAGGCTGTGACCACCCTCACATGGTCCCCGCATTGGCTGGGCCTTCCGCCTCGCGAGGACATGCTCTGGGGCTTCAGACAGCTCCAGCTTTCTCTCCTGGAGGACTTGGGAGGACGCGGGGGCGATGACTAAGAGTTGACCAGGGTACTTCGTTCATCTTCACTATGAGGCTGTCTCCTTTAGTGCTTTATGTCCATGCACTTTCTGTGATGCCTTGTGTGTTATTATTAATGTATTATAATCCATTAGAGGGCAATTTTCTCTAATTTTCTATCATTTTGAAGTTTTGTGCAAAAGACATTAAATTGTAGATTAAAATGTGGGCATCTGCGTATCACTGGAAAAAACCAGCTGAATTCACAGGCTCTCAAAGCGGCAGGATGTTTGAAAAGCTTTAGCCATTTCTGCCGTTTGCCCTCTCATGGGTGTGGGGCAGGAGAGGACATGGCCACTAGTCCCTAGAGAATATTTCCGACGGTATGTTGCTCTGTGGACATTGACTTTTTTTCACTGACTCAGTCTCAGGACTGGACTTCATTCTAATGCCTTTATTGCCAGGCATGAGAGGAGTGTCTGATTTTCGGGGCTGTCAGCCCACCTGTCACTAACACAAGTCAGAGAGAGAAGCATCATCGCGGGTGCTATGACTTGGAAGGGCAGAGTCGATGTACATAAATACTCTGTTAGTCTTGACAGTGGCTGTGAAGCCCCACACCCTTCCCCCACCACTGGCTGTCTTGGGATTTGAACCCCCTTCCAATGGTGTACCTGGGATGAGTGGGCAGAGGTTGGAAGTCCAGAGCATCCAGGTAGAATGTGATGCCATTGCGTCCTCCCCCCACCTCTCCAGTGGCCCAGGGGTGGAGGCCAAGGTGACATCCATCACACACGTTCACTCATTTACCATTTCCCTCTGTCACCACTCCTGCCCCATCTCCCAGCTCTCTCTCACGAATGACCTTGAGGTCCATTAGATGGTATCACAGGAGACACTAACTAAATGTTTATTACATAAACAATGGAGTGATATGTATGCAGTCAATAAAATCCAAAGGGATTTTAATATCAGGAGCCTGAGTTTCCTGAAAGAACACACGGTCCACCCCCTGGTCCCAAGGCTCCCTGGGGTGAGCTGTCTCCTCAGAGCACAGACTGACCTGGACTGGCCAGGAGTAGCGGTGTGGACTGATCAGAGAGGTGTGGGTCAAGACCCTTCAGGCAGGACGGGAGATGGACAAAAGCATGACTGCTCACGAATTCCCCACAGAGAATCCCAGGCAGATGTCTGCGCACAGACAGCCTGCGCCTGCACGAGGCTGGAGGCCGGCTGCTGCAGAGCACGTATGAAGATGGGAGGCGGGGACAGCCAGCACTGGGGGCCTGGAGGGCACGGGTGTCAGGTGGGGTGATTTATTCACTCATTCTCTTAATGATTTCTAGTTAAGTGATAAAAAGATATGCTCATAAATGAGGTGGGGGGACCCCAACAAACACAGAAAACCTACGTGAGGAGCAATGTGGGGGTATTCAAGATTCTGGAGAGACAGGTTGGCCAGCGCACCCCGTGTGACTTGAAACCACAGCCCCGAAATGCTGAAATCCAGAAGGGAGAGGCCTCAAGCACGAGGGCAGAAGTGGTTCAGAGCTGGTGGTGGAAAGGGCCTGGTACTTGGGCACGAAATGCAGCGCCTGCTGCTCAGAAACACAGATTCTCATTCTGTTGTGAATGCCAAAGAGCACGGATCCTGCTCTTGCTGGAGAAGTCCAGGCCCTGGGATGATGTGCATAAAAGCCGAAGATCTCAGAGAAGCACCATGGCAAGTTGCTGGGGTCGTAAAAGATGAATTTCAGAAGAATCTTAGAAACTGGCTTTGAGGAGTGGCAGGGTCTGAACTGAGAAAAATTATAGCCCTTGGCACTCTTTGTATTTAATTTTTAAAAAATTATTTATTTACTTTTAATTGTAATTGAAAAAATTATATCGAGCTACTACAATAAGATGCACAAATCCTAGTGTGCAGCTGGGTGAATTTTTACAATGTAACCATCGTCCAAATCAAGATCTCAAACATCCTCCCTAATTTTTCCCCCTTTCACCTGTCTTACCCATCCTTCCACCCACCTCCTCCATGGTAACTACCAGTCTGTTTTCTGTGCTTATGAGTCTATTTCTGTTTTGTTTGTTCATCTGTTTTGTTTTTTAGATTCCACATGGTTGAAATCATATGCTATTTGTCTTTGCCTAGCTTATTTCACTGAGCATAATTCCCTCTAGGTTCATTTGTTGTCACAAATGGCAAGATGTCACTCTTTTTCCCAGGTGAGTAATATTCCTTTGTGTATATATACCACATCTTTATCCATTCATCTACTGATGGACATTTAGGATGCTTCCATATCTTGGCTGTCGTAAATAATGCTTCAATAAACATAGGAATGCATGTATCTTTTCAGATTAGTGATTTTCCTTTCTTTGGGAAAATTCCCAGAAGTAGGATTACCGGGCTGTGTGGTCTTACTATTTTTAGTTTTTTTAGAAACCTCCATACTGCTTTCCTTAGTGGCTGCACCAATCTGCAATCCCACCAGCAGAGCACAAGGGTTCCCTTTTTTCCACTTCTCGCCAACACTTACTATTGTCTTATTGACATTAGCCATTCTGACTAGTATGAGGTGACATCTCACTGGTTTTGATTTGCATTTCCCTGGTGATTAGTGATGTGGAATATCTTTTCATGGTCTGTTGCTATCTGTATGTCTTCTTTGGAAAAATGTCTATTCAGGTCCTCTGCCCATTTATTAATCATATTGTTTGTGGTTTTTTTGGTGTTGAGTTCTGGACATTCTTCATGTATTTTGGATGTTAGCCCCTTTTTGGATAAATCATGTACAAATATAGTCTTCCATACAGTAGGTTGCCTTTTCATTTTCTTGATGGTTTCCTTGGCTGTCACAATCTTTTTAGTTTGACGTAGCCCCACTTGTTTATTTTTGCTTTTGTTTCCTTTGCCTGGGAAGCTGTATCCAGAAAACTGTTACTAAGGCCAGTGTTCAAGAGTTCATTTCCTATATTTTCTTCTAGGAATTTTATGGTTTCAGGTCTTATGTTTAGGCCTTCAATCCATTTTGAGTTTATTTTTGTGTGTGCTGTAAGAAATTAATTCCATTTTGTTCTTTTGCAAGTAGCTGTTCAGTTTACCCAGCCCCATTTATTGAACACTCTTTATATTTAAAATAAAAGAACAAATAACTCAAGGTGCTTTTAAGGAAAGCCCTCTATCATCCAAGATTTTAACTGAAAATATGTATTTGAAATTTGATGAAGGAAATGTGAGGAAATAATGTTTGCCAAAACATTACATCCACCCCAAAATTAGGTGCCAGTCTTGGCAGAGACCTGTATTACACTCTGACTATGAGACAGGGTTTCTGGGGAGCCTGAGGCTGGGCTTGGGAATTACTGTTAGATTGTTGACTGCAGAGAAAGAGCTTTATTTTTCATAGAGATGATTATTTTCCTGGGTTGAGATGAGGTTAGAGATGAGGCTTTTCTACCCATATCTGGATGTGGATGATAGACATCCATTATATAATACTCACCGTGTACTGTAATATAATATGTAGTAATAAAATAATGCATAAGACGTGATATTGTACACTCTTTACATATTTGTGGATTTTTAATGGAGACTCTGTGTTTAGACGAAAGTGCTCATTAGGAAATACAGTAAGTATATGATCATGAGCCGGATTAACTTGCTGTGGAATCTTCTTCTGAGAATTTTCGTGGATTGGTGGTTGGAAGAGTGTGTATCTAAACCTTCCCTTGAACTGTTGTAAATTCATTCAGGCAGATGACTAAGAATGACATTAACCCAATGGGTCTCCCAAGGGTCAGGTGGGAGGTGGGGATAACATTTCAGGGCAGAGCAGGAGTTCTCACTACTTATGTGTGTTCCCTCCTCAGATCTCGATTTGCAATTTGAAATATCTTCTTTCTTTTGCCTCCGAATGTCAGCAGGAACCAGTTGCCTTTTATTTCCCTTTCTCCCTAGGAAATGCTACTGAAGGAGCATTGTCTGCTCTAACCTTCCTTCCCTGTCTGCTCAGCCCTGTCACCTTTCTCCCTGTCCATCCGCCCCCGCCCCATTGCCAGCACCACAGCGGGGTCTCCTGGAAGCCACAGCCCCTTTAGGTTTCGTAAAGGGTCATGGGGTCCTCACATCAGTGTGTTATGTTTGTGTTTGCTTTGCACAAGACTGCAAGGAGTCTTGGCTGTTTTGCTGGCTTCAAGCCCTGTAACTGGCTTCTGTGCACGGCTCCTCACTTTGCTGTTCTTTGGAGGGGTGGGGGCTGGCCTTTATTGCATCGCCCTGCCTCTCCTCCATGCAGGGGCCACTTTGTTGGGCAATGGCAGAGTTAAGAGGCAAGTTCAGAAGGGGAAGTCGCTGCTCAGGAATGTGTCGTGGAGAGCCTTTGGGTCTATCCAAATAAAAGCCACAGAATGAGGGCAGCACATAGGCTAGGGTGCCACCATGGAGCCGTCATGGTGGTATAAGCACATATTGGGTGGTGATGATCAGAGGACTGGTAGAAAATAAGAAAGCAGAGTCAGCATGCAAGAGAAAAGCAGGTCAGAGACACTGTGGATGGTTTAAAATAAGATGGGCACTCCCGGCAGATATTCAAACACTCATGTTCAGAGCAGCATTATTCATGACAGCCAAAAGGCAGAAACAGCCCGAGCATCCACGGATGGATGGATGGATAAACAAAACGTGGGCCAGCCAAACAGTGGAGTATTATTCAGCTTTAAAAAGGAAGGAAATTCTGGCATGTGCTACAACGTGGATGAACCTTGAAGATTTTATGTTTAGTGGAATAAGCCAGACACCAAAGGACAAACAGTGTATGATTCCACCTATCTGAGGTGCCTGGAGCGGTCCAGTTGGTGGAGACAGAAAACAGAATGTTGGGTGCCAGGCGCTGGGGGTGAGGGCGCGGGGAGTTAGTGTTCAGCGGGTGGAGTTTCACAGTTTGGGCTGATGAACAAGGTCTGGAGACGGATGGTGTTGACGGTTGCATAGCATGTGCTTAAAGCCATTGAACTGTACATTTAAAGATGGTTAAAGTGGTAAATGTTGTTTATTTCTCTTAGATCCTTAACTTTTCACCTCCCCAGATCTTTAACTTAACCCTCTCCCCTATGAGCATGTGTAGGAGTGGGGCAGGGAATTTATTCAGGCCTGGGAAGCAGGAAAGGGGTTTAGTGGGCTCCTGTCGCCCATACCCAAGGGTAAGGGAACGAAGTGTGGGGTGGGTGATGGCCTCTCTCGTTTTTATTTTGCTGAGGTCATGGTAGTAGCTCCCTCTACATGCTCCTTGAATTCTACAAGGCAGCTTTAAAATCGACAGATAATGTTTCTAGCAATCCCATAACAGCCCACTAACTTAATTTGTGTTTTGCTCATTCCTAATACCCAGGACTGTTACTGAAATGTTCTTTCTTGGTCTTGACTAATGTTCGGGCCTTGTAGCCTGGTTGATTAATGGCAGGGTAATTGCCCCCATTTCTTTGCCTTCAGAACAGTGCCACCTGGGTCTTTATTGCCCTCAGAGAAGATGTCTTCTACAAAGAGTGGAATTCCTACCAGCACAGCCCCTCCTACAGCAACACATAGGTGAGAAGCCAACGGGATGCTCAGGAAGTGAGCCTGGTGGGAGCCTGCCCAGGAGTCACCTGGCCTCTCCCAGGTTAATTGTCATCCGGCTGGGCCAGGGCTCCCTGGAGGGTCAGTAGAGGAGAGGATCATCTTCTGCAAAGGAATACGGGTGCAGGGCAGGCGGAGAAACTGAAACGGCCCCTGGGAATGAGGAATGAGTGGCATTACGGCTTGGTGTGTGCTTTCAGCCTGTTCTCATCAACAGTTACGTGTTGAGGGCTCCTCATGTGTCTGCCTCTGCTGGGCACTTCCCGGAAGCACGCCCAGGGTGGCCTCATGTGACCCTTTAAGGTGGGCACTTCTGCCTTCCCATTTTTGTGGTGAAGGAAACCACAGTGTGAAGAGGGGAAGTAACTGGCTGGGGGACATACATTTGCTCTCAGAGCTGGGATTTGACCTGCATCTGCTTGATTCCAAAGCTCTTGTCCAAACAGGGTCTCAGAGCTGGATCTAATCTGGAGTCCCCACATGTTCCAGGAGGCCCATGGTTTCAAGTTATCTTTATCAAAGTAGCACACAGATAAAAGCAACTGGGCCCAGGGCCAATGGAGTGTCTCTGCCCTGCTTACTTACAGGTCCTTCTGACCTCCAGTCTCTGGATTCTGCTGCCTAACTGCCCTTCTGTGCTAAATAAGAAGACACAATCTGGCTGTCCCAGCCCGTAGGTCTGCCTTGCTCCCAGGGCATGGTCTGGCTGAGTCCCAACCCTGGACTGCCCTTTCCCTTTATGGCCTTGCCTTGGGCTCCCCAGGCCCAGCTCTGACTCCTGCGTCTGGTTTGCCTATTGCCTGGTTGCTGCACACATGCGTACTCATGCGCACACATGCACACACACACTCTAAGGTCAAACAGGACAGCAAGCCAGGAGGTTGATCTTCTTAACATGAGGAATTGGCATCTTTGGACTGGAAGAGGCGGAAGGATCTAGAAGGGGCTGAACCATGAGCGAGGAGGCTCAGGGAGTGAATCAGAGCTGAATTCCTGCACGGCACCCTGAAGAGCAGGAGAGCCCTCCACAGTGGTTATGGCCCAGCCTATGTGGCTCTTGCCGCTGTGCTCAGTGGTGCTCTCCAGAGGAGCATGTCCACCCTTCCCAGGAGGAAGAAATGGGAAGGAGATGGGGGTAAGCTGCACAGCGGACCTGGCAGCTCAGTGCAGACCTGGGCCCAGCGAGTCACAGCTGTCCGTGCGATGAGTCCGGGCTGCGAGCATCCTGGTGCTGGTAGATGGTTGTAGCGAGGGCCCCGTTTTCCTTTCTCCGCGAGCGTGGAGTCACAGCACATGGGCTGGCAGGGGCATGTTTTCTGTCACAATGACTTGCTTCTCTGTAGGTCTCAGGAGCTGCACAGCATTTGGGGAGCCCCTGGAGGGACCTCGGGGCTCAGCCATGTCCTATTTTCTCGTGTTCACTTTCTGGGTCTGCCACGTGCTTGTTGGCCTGACTCAGTGTGGCTGGTGCCCCGTGGGCTCTTGCCCCCTCTTTTCCCAAAGTACTCAGCCACTGCAAAGCCAACTTCCTCAAACTGGAAAGACCGGCACCTGCTACGTCGTCCATTTTAGGAGAAACTGGAACCCAGGCTAGGATTTTTGGTTCACCTCTCAGATCACAGGAATTTATTGCCTCATTAACAGTCAAAGAAGCAGTTTTAAATGATCCAGGAACAGGCTGATCACTTGGAATCCCATGTAGTGTGTAGGCCTCTTGTCTCTTAACTGTGATTTACCTTTGCTGGCAAGGGGGCCTGCCCTGGGGGGTGGGGAAGGAGGCAGGAGATGAGAGGCAAGGAGAAAATTGGAGTGAGCGGGCATTCCGGTTTATCCAGTAGAAGTAACTTTAACTGTGTGTGTATGAGCCAGGTATTTAGAAGTTTTGTAACTAAAGATTGTTAGTCATTTAACCTGGTGACCTAAAAATACTTAAGAAGTGTGTGTGTGTTCAGGGATTTAGATCCATTTCTACTTTAGGGCCAAGATGATTTGTAGATTTGTTTATTGTCTGCCTCTGCTATAACGTAAACTCCCTGATGGCTGTTTTGTTTCTATGTATGTATGTGTGTGTGTGCGTGTATGCTGGTTTTCTAATCTTTTGTTCACTAGTGTATTCCAAGTACTTAGGACAGTGACTGGCACACAGGACTACAACAGATATTTGTTGAATGAATAAATAAATGTCTATGGATTGTGTGGGTATGCAGGTAGGTGCACACATATACACACAAGGGTAACGTCGCACCCATGAGTCCTTTATCTAACAACCTGGAATATGTAAAATAAGTGAAGAATTAAAACATTGCCCAAAGAAGTAGCCACATAGTGGTCACAAAGACCACCCTCATGTTTCTTTACTCCTAAGAGAAACTTATAATCCTTTTTAGCCAGGCCTACTTTAGATACTGTTCTTAGCCTGGAGCAGATCAGAAATGGCAAATTAAAGAGAGATAATCACAAAGACAAGACAAAGCCAGCAAAGTGACAGGCAACAGCCTGACAGGAGGAGACAAGACGAAAAGCAGACCCGAGTGCTCTTAAGTAGAGCTTTCTGGATTAGGGGCACACAACACAGCCTTTTATACTTTACTGTCCCTTTGGACATTACGTCATACGGCACAGTATGAAACTAATTAACGTTCACAGTAGACACTGAATCATCAAAAGCTTAAAATATGTCTCATAACTTTATAAGAAGAAAACTTTAGAGAAAAAGCCCTTTGGAATGGTTTAAGTATGTGTTTTTTAAAGAGTATATGCTTCCATTATCTATAGGGGGAGGCAGAAAATTATGGCCAGCCCCCCCAGCTAGCCAAGTCCAGCCTGCTGCTTGTGTTTATAAATAAAGTTTTATTGGAAATAACCATGGTCAATCCTTTGGATATTGTCTATGGCAACTTCTGTGCTATGGTGGCAGAGATGAGTAGTTGCAACAGAGACTACATGGCGTGCAAAACCAAAAATAATTATTGTCTGGTCCCATATAGGGAAAAGTTGGCTGACCCCTGATCTAGATATTGGGTTCTTTGTGGATGTCAGTTTCTGCTTATGTGTACATCTGAGTCATTTGCCTGCATTACCATGTGATCCATATACACGTTTCTGTGTGACAGTGAGCACTGTGAAATGTTAGGCACCACACCACCATGTTTACTTCTCAAACATAGCCCTTTAAAGAGGTGGGATGAAATTAGCCAGTTGCTCTTCCTGCTTCACTCAGCTGATGGTATGTTGCGGCCTTGGACCCAAAGGGCACAGATGTTTTGGAGAACTACAGCACCATTAGAAACGTCACTGCACGTTCACCAACCTCTCAGTAGCTTCTGGAATATAGGCTTATTGATCACACCCAAAGCGTCCTATAGAAGGTCTTGTGGGATATTTAAATGGTACTGGAAGTTGAGTACCTTGATGAGAAATATTATGTGCTCCATCAGGTAGAATTCTGCTTTCAGATTATTTTTGTGGCCTTTGCCACTGACTTAATGAAGAAAGTTTCTCCAGCTAAGGCAACCAGTTGATTGATTATACTCTGTGCTGATGTGGCTATACCATATTTGTGTTCATTTTTCTGACTTCAATATACTCCTAGTTCAGCCTAGCTAATAAACTTCACTTTCTCCTATTAATTTTCAAGTACCAAGAGCCAAGATTAATTATGGAAGGTAGGTTTCTGAGATCATAGACTCCTATGGGTAAAATATATATCAGTTATCATTCAGTCAGCACTAAAACATGGTTTGGATTTGGGGTGGGGAAGGCAGTGCCTTTTTTATTGAGATTTAATTCATATGCCATAAAACTGACCCTTTTAAGGTGTACAACCCAGTAGTTTTTAGTATATTGATAAAGTTGAATAGCCATCTCTTTTTTTTATTTTTTATTTTTATTATTTTTTTCTTTTTTTTAATATATGAGAAGTTTGGTTTGTTTTTGAGGAGCTCTATTCAAAAGTAACCTATAATCTATACAAAAGTGGCTCTCAGGGTGGTACTAAAATCTACACATTTAAGCCCTGTCTAGATTTACCAACCGGCCTGTGTGCCATAGGATTTGCTGAACACCAGGGTCCCAAGCTCCTATCCTAGTCTCAGACCCCAGGGGTTTGACCTCCCTCCCTACCTCTGGAATTCTTGTTGCCTCCTTAACAGGGAAGTGGGGGGGTGGGGGGGGTGGTACCAACAATTGGCACACTGAAGTACTGTTCTCCCTGGAGTCTGCAGTGAAATGTAAATGGGACCTGCCCTGCCCTTCTCTGGCTCCCACCCCAAGTCCTTGTGCTCAATGATCCAGGGCACAATGCCTGTTCATGTGTTCACATGTGTGCTCATTCATGCCTAAGTACTTGCTGAGATCCTATGACGAGTAAGATCACATGCCACCCTGAGAATACAGAGGTAAGACAGACAGGGTTCTACTCTCTTGAAGTTTATATTCCAATGAAGATGAGACATTAAGTGACTAATTACCCAATGAATTATGCAGCTGCAGTTGTGAGAAGTGCACCAAGAGAAATGGGCAGGGTTTGGTGATATGAGGGTGCCGCATGGGGCAGACTCAGCCTGCAGGGTCTGAGATTTTAGCCGAGACTGAAGGAGGGGGCAGGGAGGAGAGCTGTGTCACAAACGGCATGCAGGCAGGAGGGAGTTTGGACCGAGCTGTGGAAGCTCCTGAAGTCCCCAGCCCACTCTAATTGCTGTGTGTTGAGTGGTGGGAAGGGAGCAGGGAGATTTACTGCAGTCGCCTGTTGAGAGATGAGGTGGCCTCATGACTAGTGTGGTGGATGCAGAAGGTGGATTTGAAATATGTCGGAGATGGGATTGACAGGACCTACCGCATCTCATTTATTTATGTTTGTCATTCCTATAGATAGAATCCACCCTCCTTTCCCAATCCTAGCTGTTTGATACCCTCATTTTCCTTCTGGCTGAGTATACCTTGAGAATATGCTAAAAGTCATTCAATGTCCCCAGATCAAGTGGGAGTCATTTTAAGGGAGCTTTGAGCAGAGTCTCTAAGGTGGAGACCCCTGATATATTCAGGGAAGGTTTCTCCAGATCAGTTCCTGAGGTTGTCCCCAAGAGCTTTCAGTGGACCAGCTTAGGGAGGGCTTTAGAGAGGGCAAAATCTGTGGGGACCTGGAGGAAACCACTGGGACGCGCACTCGTTCACGAACTTGCCTCCATACAGCAAACTACATTCTCCACATTGAGGAGTGCCTCCCTCTTTTTAAAAGCATCTGAGTGATAGGAGTTGTACCTCCAGCTGGCTGACTGGCCATAGCTGGGGGAGAGCATGAGGGACAAGGCGCCCGGCTGCGTGGTGCCAGAGCTCCCGGCCCATCTGTGACCTGGCTTTGTTAGCACAGGGGTTACCGTGACACTTTACTACACAGCTGTTGAATTTCTTTTCACTTAGGTTCTGGATTTTCAAATTCTTAGACTATAAAATGAGTTGTAAAGTAATCCTTTGTTTCCTTTTGAATGATGATCAGAACTTGGGCCTGGAAGACCACACCAGGTGGCTAACGAGAAAATAACTCCGGATCTCCATGCACTTTGGCCGAATGCATTTCACTGCCTCAGAGCCATTGGTGGGTGGCTCGTGTGCATTATAGAATATAGTCCTGGCTGCACAAGACTTTACACACATTTAACCCAGTAAATGGCTTCTTGCCTACATTGGGTCTTTAATTCCAAGACCAGCAACCCCTGTAAGATGAAGAAATGAAGAGGTAAAGGCAGTCAGATGGTTT
Organism: Smutsia gigantea; assembly: GCA_032199065.1. Classification (NCBI taxonomy): domain Eukaryota; kingdom Metazoa; phylum Chordata; class Mammalia; order Pholidota; family Manidae; genus Smutsia; species Smutsia gigantea. The sequence goes on from JAVSCE010000973.1 coordinate 222,676, forward strand.
TCTGTGTCCAGGGGCCCAAAAGAGAAAGTTGCAGAGACAGTTGTCTTCAGATTTTTATACAAAATTGCTTTCTCAAAAAATAAATTGTTGTTTCACTGAGGGTATTGATGATGGGGATTACAGGGAGAGATGGCAGTGTAGTGGGGAAAGACAGGTTTCCCACCCAAAGTGGCTCCTCTGAGTCTGTGGTCTTGAATGATTTTCCTTCCTACCTTTCTTCTGAAGTCGATCCCTTTTTTTTTTATTTTTAATTTTTTCCTGTTTTTTTTTCTTCCAAGGATTTGGAGCCTGGGGTAGATAAAGGGACCATTCCACAATTTCTCAGCAAGCCAGCCAATTTAACTGGATTTGAACTCAGTGCTCTAGAGCCCTGGGGGCCAGTGATCCAGCTGAATGAAGCCTTTATGCAAAGAGTGGGGGAGAGAAAAAAGGAAAGGTTTGGGAGGAGGCACCGACGCCAAGGAAGATTTGGAGACGAGTCAGAGACAGGGGGTTCGGATCATGTTTTCTTTGGAAAGAAACAGCCATTAAGTATAGATTCCAGGTGTCTGTGCCCACTATTAGTTTGCTCATGGCTGAATTTGCAAACCACATTTCTTTGGTAGCTTTCTTAGTTGCTTGGGAGTTATGTACGGGAAGAAGATGGTTAATACATTTCATATGGGGATCATTAGAAAATTAAGATTGGGGCTGGCTCATGACTTTAATACATAAAAACTGTTTAAAATAATTAGAAAGTTCCATTAAGTCTATTTTCTTTTTCCTACCATATATGTGTTTTCATGAGCAGTAGTCTCCATTTTGCCTCTGTTCTGCCAGGGTAATTGTTCCCTGTATGCATTAAGGTCTGTGTCTGAATAAGCATGATGAAGGCCAGTGTGAAAAGGAACATACAATTTTCACAAAGTTCTTGCTGAATTCTTAAACTTCAGAATTTTTTTACTTTTAGTGGTAGGTTGCAGGTGGGAGAGAAATCACCTTCATCATTCACATTAAACACAGGTCCTTTTCTTCTAATTGATAAGGACCTCATTCATGGTAGCTGCAATCTAGTTTATTATTCTAGTCAGTGCTTGGCGTTCTTGACAGGCCACAAAATCTCAAGTGAAATATGTGTATTTGGGCATGAGATGCTGACTTACAATTCATGAAACTGCAACCTTCCACCTGTAAAGCCGGAAATGGGCTGAGGTGTGGCTTTGATTTAGGAGGTGAAAGCCAAGAAACAAACAAGAAAACCTTTGTTCTGCTGCCACAGTGGCTAAAGGAGGGTGTTCAGCAAAATCCAGAATGATTCCCACACATGGAGTCGTCTGTAGTGGGACTGCAGGGAAGGCAAGGATCTCTTGGGGGAGTCTCCAGCCTTCCTTGGGATGAAGTGGCTCTGCTTGGATTTAACCAGAACTACTGTGCTTCTTCCTTTCTCTCTCTCCCTCCCTTTTCTTTCTTACACGGGGCTTCTGGGTATGTACAAAGAAGAGTCCTATCTGCCTTCCAAAGCAGCTCATGACAATTTATCACATCCAGGAACGGTGATAAGGACCCTCCTGTGCCGGAAGGGTCATCTCTCTGCGCACTCTGGGGACCTTGTAGCCACGCTCCTGGTCCAGCACATCTCCCTCGCTCTCCGTGTTTCGGTGGGCACTGGGCCTCCACCGGGTAGGGTTTGCTTCATCTTAGATGCACAGACAGTCCTCACCAGCGGGTGAGGACAAAGGCAGGCCGCACGACACAGCCACGGGCTTGCACATACGCAGTATTGGGCTGTGCTAGGCATAGCCTTCCACAACTCCAGGTTTCGGGTCAGATTCTGTTTTTCAGATCTCTCTGGCTGACATATATAGAAGGCAGGCAGTTCTGCTGCTCCCTCTTGTCTTCTGCCCGGCTGACTGCTTCCGGCCCCCCGTGCCCACCCCCGGGCCTCCCCACTCAGCCCCCCATGCCTGTCCCTGGGCCCCCCACTCAGCCCCCCCGGGCCTGTCCCTGGGCCCCCCACTCAGCCCCCCGGGCCTGCCCCTGGGCCTCCCCACTCAGCGCAGCGGCTTCTGGAGGGACTCGTGCCCCTTGGATCTTCTGCACGGAGGCAGCACTACGTAGCACTTGGAGCCATGCCCAGCCGCGATGGTGACATTTTGCTGTCTTGTGCTCCCTTATTCAGTCAGCTTTGTGATGGTTGGCTTTTCTCAGAATCGTCGAATTTTGGATTTGAATGTCATCTCTGGCCACGGACTCAAGTGACAGGAGGTTCAGGCTAATTATCTGGGCTTCTTTTGGCTCTGAGGCCCCGAAGCCCTCCCTCTGTCCCCACCCTCAGGCCGGAACCCCCTCCCCGGGCCTCCAGCCTCCCAGCCGTGCAGCCAGCAGCGCCCGAGCCGCATCCCGCAGGCTGTGCCCGCACCACGGGCACCCAGCGGACCGTCCCCTCCCCCCACCACCCTTCTCACGCCACTTTGCCGTGGGACCAAGTTGGCTGTCGGCAAAATTCCTGACGCTCTCAGCCTCCCTCCTGAGAGGGTGCTGTCCCTTCTTTCCCTGACTGCGTCAAGTCACACCCGAGGTGCTGCCAGGGCACGGTTGCTGTGCCTACCACCCGGCCCTGCGGACTGCGGCTGTGGGCCCCGCCTGTCGGTGCTGGAGGCCTGTGGCTCGTGCTACCCCTTCCCGGACACTGGCCTCTCGGCCCTTGGCCTTGCTCGCCGCTCCCCGAGGGCCTCCAGGTCGGTGACTGCCAGACTGACTGCCGACCGGGGCTGGCCCAGGGTCCTCCCTGGCGGGCCGCCCACTCCACCATCTACTTCCTTGACTTCCACCCCACCGAGGCCTAAATCCATCCATCGTGTGCCCCTCTCCCTCTCCCACCCCGTGTCCTCACGTCCATCCCTCTTCTCTCGTGCAGGGTCCTCCATCACCCATTCAGTCATTCCCTCGCTCTAACACCTTATTCCTTCAGTTCCTCTACCATCCTTCTCTCCACCCCATTCTCCTTACAAAATCGCAGCCTTGGTAAATCCAGTTCTCTGCCCACTTCGCTCCGTCCATGCCCGATTGAGCCTGGGTGGAGGAAAACACACAACCGTGCTGACTGTCCCGTGACCCCCGGGCAGGCTCTGGCCCGCTGGCCGCCTTGCCGCTAGCGCCGCCCTCCCTCCGACACTTTGCATTGCCGTCCCTCCTCCCAGCCGCGGCCGCCGCCTCCGCCCCCGCCCCTCAGTGGGACCTCCACAGGGGCCCACCCTCTGCCTTCCCGCCGGGTGCCCTGGCAAGCCGCTGGTCACTCTGACTGGCTGCCCTTCCCTCTGGTTAGGCAGGGCCACCCTCCAGCGGCTTCCCTGTCTTTCTGGGTCTTTCTTCCTCCCCTGTTGGAGCATTCCCTCTGGAGCAAGTTGATTAAAAAAAAAAAAGGCTTGTTTGTGTTGTGTCCAGGTTCTCATCTCTTCCTCTTTTGGAGCTCGCTCCATCTGGCCTTTAGTGGCCACCACCCGACCGAAAGCTCTTGTGAATGTCATCAAAGATAATGATCGCTATGGATATTTGTAATATAATTCATTTTCATGATGGACAGTAATTATGATATAATTATTCCATACTCATGCATTCAATAGTATTTGTTGACTACCTACTATGTGCCAGACATTGTTCTAAGTATTTTACACGTATTAACATTCATAAGCTCACAAGTTAGGTAGTGTCATTATCTCCATCAGATGGAGGGGGAAGCTGAGAACAGACACATTAAATAGCACAGTGGTGAGTTTTTCAGCCCTGTTTACTTGAGCCATCTGTGCTGTTTGCCAGCGATCACACCCTCCTTCTGGATGTATTTCTTCACTTCTTCCCTGAGCACCACTCTTTTATTTCTTCTTTTACCTTGTTATCTGTCCCTTCTCATCTCCCTGGAGAGCAGAGCCCTCAGGCCTTGTCTGGCGCGGTCCCTCCGTGCCGTCCCTCCCACGCCCGTGACTCTCAGTGCCATCCATGTGCTGCTGGCCTCTGACATCACACCTGGCCTGGGCCTCAGCCCTGGACTCCAGACTCGATATTCCCCCGACCGCATTTGCAGCCCTTGCCCTGCTCACTCATCCCACCCAGCCGCACTGGCCTCCTTGCTGTTTCTGGGATGCTAATTGTGTTCCCATGCGGGGCCTTCCTGAGGGCACCTGCCCCCCGCCTGAGATGCTTTCCCCAGATACCTGCTGGGGTGCAGCCTGGCTTCCTTCAAGCCTCCCTTCCAGTGGCCCCCTGGTAGAGCAGCCAGCAGCCATCTCTGACCATCCTGTGAAAATGAGGATGTTTCCCAAAGTCCCTTTTCCCTGCCCTGCCCATTGTTGTCCTTGTGTCACCACGGGATGGATCATATATTTGCTCGATTGTTTTTCTCCAGGAAAGAACTCCAGATGGCAAAGACTTTGGTTTGTTCTCTGCTCTATTGCCATTGTGGTGATATAATATGTATACATTATATAACATAGTATAGAGGAGGTGCTTAATAATGTATTGAGTGAATGAATGAAGTCACCTTGGGAAATGCACAGAAGTCTTTTAGAATTCCATGTCTTTGATTTTTTTTTTGAAGTAAATTCCTTTGATGGTAAACTGATTCCCCTTTACATAATGAATAAAATAATAAATGTATAAGGGAATCTTCTTTGCTCTTCCCTGATGTTTTAAGACACTCATAAATGCACCTGAAATTGTAATGAAAGAATCGCAGATTTTTACATCATGTTTTCAGTTGATGGCAATAGCCAGAAATAGTTTAAATAATAGCATAAATGGGTTATGGTTTTCTAAAAGATCACAGTATTTTTAAAAGGGAAACTGCAATATTCCCATTTTAATACTTCCCTAAACCTTTGAAATACATGTTGCTTATTAATGTTGAATTATTTACTAGACATAACTCCCCCCCCCAAAAAAACCTACCTTGATATCAATTGCCCAGGGCTTAAAGGTTTTTAATAATGCCTTAATAATGTTGACTTAATGAATTAGGTTCTAGGAAAAGTGGCCAGGCTTAGTTAACAATAAACCAAGTTATACTATTTGCAGAAAAAGCAACTAAAAATCTGCTTGCAAATAATAATGTGGAAAGATCTGGTATTAATCAAAAAACCGTTCACAGCTGGGCTCTGTTTTCAGCTTTCAAACACAGTAGAGTTAATACTGAAAGTATCTATATTTGAAGCTTGAAGAACACAATTATGCACTCCTTTGAGAACAAGCTTTTGCAAAAAACAAAACAAAACAAAAACAGGAAATTGCACCTGAATCACATTTCTAAAATCATATTTCCAAAGGCTTGGTTTTAGAAAAAAAATTTTAATCATGTGGGTAGCCTCTTGACCGTGGAGTCACTATTAGAAAAAAGGAGTTGAGATTATTTTTCCCAGAATAATTGCCCTTCACATTTCACTGAGGGCTATAATCTGATTCAACCAGTGGCTATAAGCACAGCTGGCCAGGTGCTATCCAAGTTGGGGGACCCACCCAAGTCCGGGTCAGCAGCTCCAGCCTGTCCAGTGGTATGTGCGGATTGCCTGGGTCATGCTGGGCATAGGAGAAAGTCATTTGTCTGGACAATGGCTAGATGAGGACTGAGATCTTGCCACATGAGAATTTCCTTCTTTCCGAAGGAGATTTCTTGAGTTTCCTACCCATTTCAGCTCAGACACCCCAAGATAGCATGGGGCTCCCCAAGAAATAGGTCCGTAGCATAGCTTCACAGGCCGGCATGAAACCCATCTCTCTGAAGCTTGCCTTGTGCCTTGGGCCCTCAGAACATGGTTGGTTAAAACCTCACCTAGCCCGTAGTGCCCTTCCAATCCCTTGGCTGGTGTCCCCTTAATGGGAATGTCCACCTCATTGCTGACCTTTGACCCTGGGTAGACTCAGGTATGTGATCCATGGCCATCACAGCACAGGTGAAGCTGCATCAGGAGCATCCTTCTACCGAGCTTTCCACTCTGCTGGCCACCGAGCAATCAGGCCCTGCTCCAGGACCCAGGTCTGCTCACAGAGGACACCCACAGGTCGTGCAGAGAGACCAGGCCACCTGCTTGGGGCATCTCTCTGCCCTGGCCCGCTGCTTTCAGGTGATTCCAGTTTCCCAGGAGACACGCATGGAAGGTCTTCCTAGGTGCAGGGGTCTTGGTGACTATCTCCGTAGCATTTCAGGATTGCCTTTGCCTGGCTTATAAGTGGGCTGGTAACAGAAGTTCAAATGAAGTTCTAATGAGCCTGGAGCAGAGAACACATGAAGTCAGTCTCACTACACACAGGGAAGAAACAGAGCCACTCTGGCTCTGTTATCTTTTCTGATCTATGCATTGTGATAAATGTAGCTGACAGCATTTCCCTATCTGTGTGGAGGGTCTGGACAAAGAACTGGGCATTGAGCTGGGCTTGACCCTTTGGCCTTGGCCCTTCCCTGGAGCCACAGGCTCCCCAGGTGGCCCCTTGGGCCCTGTATTCTCCTATCCCTATTGATACTTGGGCCTTGCTGCAAACTAATGAGTTCATTGAACAAGACGTGGCATATGCCCTGACTGTTCCTCACAGGTTAAACAGAGGGAAGGCTCATTGTTTGTGATGATAACACGTTCAAATTGTAGAGCTCTTCACAAAGTGCTGATATGTCTATGACTCTGTGTAATCCTTACATCAATACCAAGGGAGAAGTATTACCCCTATCTTACTATTGAAACGATTAAGGCTCAAGAAGACGGTGATTTGGCCAAGGCTGTGAAATCAGAAAACAGCAAAGCTTGGACTAAAACTCATATTCATAATTCAAGCCCAGAGCTCTATTCATTCTTTTAACTCCATCACCAGCTCTCCAGATGAAGAGGAAGTCCTATTCTGATTACAATAAATTTTGTAATATTTCATAAAGTTTGGGACTGTGCTTGTGTTCCGACACCTTTCAAAGCGCCTGACATGATTAGGTACTCAGTAAATGTCTGAGAAGTAAATGAAATTAGTGAATGAAGAGATGAATGAGTGAATATATTGAATGAATAGATTAGGTGGCAAAAATCTATCTGCCTGAATTTGTGTTGGAAAGGTTCTTACTGTATGTCGAAGTTTTGAAAACGTGGCCATGTATGCATGGGTATAGGCTCTAAATATCTCATTTCTTCTGACTCCCTGTCCGTACGGAAGGTCCAGATCCCATCCATACCATGTTTCTGAAAATTTTCCCAAATTCTATTGGACTCTGTAAGCAAAACCAAAAGAAGAGAATATGTGTCCCATGCTTTTATTCTCCCATTTCTACGTCCCCTTTAAAGTTACCAAGGAAATGCTTGGGGCATGGTTTTGTAGTCTTACCCTTCCTGGGCCACACAAACCACTGAAGGAACATCAGAAGGAATATGTACAGCTAACTTCTCAGAATCAGTCCTGAGAACTGGTGGAGGCAGCTGGGAGCTGTCTTCTTCCCACCATGGAAATCTCAGCTCCTGAGTCTGTCTCATTTGCACTGTTTCACCTCCTGAGTCATCTACTAGTTCCCTCTGAGAGAGAGAGAGAGTGTGTGTGTGTGTGTGTGTGTGTGGAGTGGGGCAAGGGGGAGCGTGACCCCCTGCCGCTCTGAATGCATTCACAAAGTCTTTTTTCCAGGCACTTTCCCACTGAGACTGTCCATGTTTCTCGTAATTGCCACATGTCAGAGAGTTTGGTCGTACAGTTGCTGTTATTTTAAGTTGCTTGTACAATTAGTTTACCAGGTGGACAATGTACATGAACTGACTGATTTAAACCTGTCTCTTGTAGAAAGCCCTCTTGGAAAGTATGGAAATAAATTAATGACGTAACAGTACCGCACAGAAGTACACATGCTCTGTCCAGTTCTAGGCGCCCGGGGACCAGGATGGCTGGAGGCAGCAGAGGGGCAGTTCTGGTCTGCTCACCCCCTCTTCAGGTTATCAGCTTGCGCTTGCTCTGGTTGAGCCTGTCGGGAGCATCTGGAAGGAATCATTCAGAACAGACAGCTTTGCTCGGCCCCTCCTGGTGCTGGCCAGCTCTCCCCACCCCCACCGGGAGGGTCCTCCAAGAAGCCAGTGAAGATTGTAGCCCTCAAAGAGGTTCAGATTCTGTTGGCGGGGTTGGTAGGGGAGGCACACTGGAAGGAAGACACCGCATCCGTGTACACGCCTGTGGCCACCCCTGGGAATGCTTACCTGCCTTGCCCTAACTCCTGGCCAGGGTTTAGGAGGCAGGAATCCGAGTTGAGGTGGGCTGGCTGGCTTTGTGGCAAGTGGCTTCTGAAGAACGACTGTTACTAACGGAAGCTGACAGAGGCATGGCCAAGGCCCTGGGTAAAGGTTTCTTGCTCCCCCATGCCCCCAGCCCTGCCATCCTGCCTTGCTCAGAGCTGGTTCAGTGGGTGTTGTGTTCATCTCTGAGACTTTTCAGTTCCAACCTCCCTTTAAAAGTCAGAGGAGGAAAGAAGGGAAGGGAGTATTGCTGACTATGGCACGATCAGTCCATCCCACTGCAACAAGCAAGCAAATGTCTTGTAATGGATGTGACGCTGTGGGCCTCCAGCCGGTGTCTCCCAGCGAAGTCTTGGGGCTGTCAGTCTGTGATGAGGCCAGGACTTGCACTGCCCGGGGGTGGGGTGGGTCATCTCTGATGCACTATGAGCGGAAACCCAGTGGGCTGCTCAGGTCCTCGTCCCAAAGCCAAAGCTGTGTGACTTCCCGCCCCAAACCTCCCCAGCACCACGCCTGGCGCATGGTCCGTGCTACATGGATGTGGTTTCTGCAGGAACAAAGAAATCTCTGGTCTTCACTCTAATTGCATCAAATTGCATCTTGGAGACGACGGGTTGTTATCATGGCATTGGTTTTCCTTCTCCAGGAGGGAAGCTGCGAAGTTACCTGATGTGAAATCTGGCCAGAGGCTTGAAGTGGTTTTGTAGGAGAAGCAAGCTCATCTGGGCCCTCCCCAGCCCAGCCAGGCAGCAGGGATGTAAATGACAGGCTCTGCAGGCGGCTGCCTGAGCCCTGAGCCGGATTAACCATTCTGTGTGGGCAGGACAGTGGCCCCACCTCGACCTTTCCCACCACACTCTTGTGAACAGCCCGTGGCACTGTCAGCAGGGCCTGCCCCCCCAGAAGCCCACGGCATGTGTATCCAGATGGAAGGGAGGCCGGAGGCTGGGGAGCATTGTCCCTCAGTGTGGGTGGGGTCTGCGTGTCCACTGTGCCTAGCCCACTGTCAGCCACACCCAAAGAGCCACAATTTTAGGAGCTTGTGCTTTGGAGTTTAGTGTCTCAACACCGAAGTGACATTGCGGTTGCTAAGACCCGAGCTTGACTTCTGGATTAGAACCCCGCCTCTCTGTCCTGCACGGAGCTTCCTCCGAGTGTGGGTGAGAAGGTCCAGCCAGGGTTTCAGCATCAGGACAAGGGACATTTGGGCCTGGATCTCTCTTTGAAATGGGAGACTTTTCCTGGGTGTCGTGAGGTGCCTAGCAGTATGGTCCACCAGTAGCCCCTCCCAGTGTGACAACAAAAATGTCCCCAGGTATTTCCAAATGTCCCCTAGGGGTCAACGTCACCAGTCACTGGAGCAGGGAGAGAAATCGGTGAGAAGAGACTTGCCTGGTACCTGCAGGCTCTGGGCTGTGTAGACTACTTATCCTTGTCGAATTATTGTGTGGAAAGAGCAGCAGTTCCTGCTCTGAGGTTCTCGGAGGAGTTGCGTTGTTGGGGGGAGTGGCTGCTCGCTGAGGGAGGGTCTGCTTCCCCCTGAGGGCCATGGCGGGGGCTTGGGACTTGCAAGACAGGGGCAGATGTCCCTTCCCACCTCTTCCTTTTCCCCCTGGCCCATCTTGGACTCCTTCCCAATCCTCCCCCTGGGACAGTGTGCTGCAGGTGCCCTGGGAGGCTTGTAAAAATGCAGATTCCAGAGCCCCCTTCCCAGAGGTTTGGATGCAGAGGACCTTAGAGAGGGCCTGGGACAGTTTTCTCAGCACTTCCCTCGTGATTCTGCTGCAGGGGATCGTGTGGAGGCCACAGCTGGCGAGGCAGGCGAGGGCCTGGTGGGGTGTCACGAGCTAGCTCTCCTGGTCCTCTGAGGACGCTACAATCTAGCATGAAAAAGAAAGAAAGAAAGACAGGGAGGGAAGAAGGAAGAAAAGAGAAAGAAAACGACAACTCTAGTACACAGCAAAAAGTGATAAAGTCCATAAGCAAGAGGAAGCTAATAGTTGGAAGCACCCCTTACATGGAAAATGGATTCACCCACTAATCCCCCCTTTCATTCATGCACTCAACAAACACCTTCTGAGAGCCCACGGTACTTCAGGTATTGTCCTAGGCATCAGGGAGTCAGCCATGAACACAATAGACCGAAGTCAAGTCCCTGCTCTCACCCAGTTTATATTTTGCAGGGGACACAGACAATGAATAGACTTCATACCTGTGTGTGTTAGAAGGTGACAATGTTGTAGAGAGAAATAAGGCAGAGGGAGGGGCTAGGGAGAGCAGGAGGTTATTTGTAGTTGTCATTAGGTGGTCAGATCAGAGACCTCACTATATGGTGTTACTTGAATCCCTTGAAGGTAGTAAGAGGCTGGAGGGGCAGGTCTCTGTGCAGAAGGAGGAACAAGCACAGAATCACTGAGGGGAGAGACCATTCCTGGTGTGATGGCGGAGCAGCAAGGAGGCCGTGTGGCTGCAGGAGAGTGAGTCGTGGCACGCTGTAGAGCCGAGGTCCCAAAGGGAGCAGGAGGCCAGACCCTGCAATGCCCAGTGCACAGACTGATCGGACTGGGAAGTCGGTGGAGGCCCTAGGAGAGGCTCTCTGCTGAGGAATGCCTGGATCAGGTGTAAGACTAAGGGAGCGCCCTGGCTGCTGTCCTGAGTAGACTTCAGGGGGGCAGGAGTAGAAGTCACCATTATTATGAAAATCATGGTTTGTGCCCCCTAGGAATTCACCACGATTATGGAGATAGAGCACAAACACCTCTAATAAGGAAACATTTGCTAATGAGGTGAGTGGCTTAGACCTGGGACGTGGTGGAAGTCCAGCGGAAGAAGCATCCCTGCTGAGAGTCAGGCTTTGTGGACAAGGTACAGTGGATGCATGAGATTTTTTTACAGCTCAGTGGGTATATAACTGACATTCAGTAAACTGCACACATCAAAAGTATGCAATTTGATATGTCTGGTCACATGTATACACCTGTGAAACCATCGCCATGATAGTGAACGTATCCATCTCCCCCAAAAGTTTTCTTGTAGCTTACAAGGCAGGGTGGGAATTTTAGTGTTTCATACCAGGATCTCAATTATGCTGCATATTTGTAAGGTCCAGCACTTCATTTTTATGCCATGTGGTGTATGAACTTTAAGTTCAGGGAAACATTTTAAGTAGATATTAGGAGGCTACCCCCACCCTAAGCTCTTAGCCTGTTTGGGAATGGATCCTGTTTCCCCAGGGCCAAGGGAGGGAGAGACTGGAGGGCAAGATTTTCAGGTGTGACGATCATTATGCTAATGGAAATCATTCTTTCTCTTTGCCCCTCCCCTGGGCAGGGCTGGGCAGCTCCTGGGAGACACTGCGTGGTTGGTTGATGGCTCTGTGATTCTAGTTGAACATCCAGCAAAGCCCTTTCGGAGCACTCCCCACTCCTGAGGGACAAATAAGGAGCACTTTTCAGTTGAGAAACACCATATTCTCAGCTCCATGTGCACAAATGACGCTTAGATTATTTCACCTGTTGGCATAGAGGGGAAGGCTGGGAGCCATTCCATCCACGCTCAGGCTCTCCAGGGACCCATCCCTATTTTGGTTTCTCTCAAGACCTTGACTTACCCTAAGGTAAGAGATGTTAATTGAAGACCATCTGTTCTCTTCTTTACCATCCCCTCCCCTCTTATTGCCAAAAATGCTGGCTAAATCCTGGATGAAAGTAAGCCCTAAAACTGTCACCACCACTGCCATGGCCTCATCATGTGAAGTACCAAATATGTATCTACACACAGTGCTGGGTTAGATCCGGAGACGGCAGCGCTGACCGTAGTCACTACCGCTTAGCATTTCCAAGGACCAGGACTGTGCTGACCGTGTCACACATGCCATCACATCTAATCCTTACTTAATGAAATTGGGACTATTATCAATTGCCATTTTTAGGTTGAAGGAGACTGAAGCTTGGATAGCTTTTTTAAAAAATGATTCCCAGTCACATAGCCACTTAGGCGATAGAGCTAGGACACAGATTCCTGCACTCGAGACCCAGCATTTTCAAAAGAATGAGCAGGCGCTGCCCTTGCCATCTGTTAGAAAAGATGGGATACAGACGCTAGAAGACTTTCTGGGTTCTTCGTGAGCGGTGCCTCGCCTATTCTTTTGAGTAGTTCACGCCCTGTCTGTAATCATACTAAGTTCTAATTCAAAGGTCCCCTTTCCTCTTGAAGAGGAAAACTCTTGATGGCTTGCAGCCCTTCACACCAGCATGAGCCCTATGAATTGCCTGCACCCTTGTGGCGCTCCCAGCGGCCTCTCACATGAGCCCAGAGCACAACGGCCAGGACTGGCCAGTCACCACATCCCAGTTAATTTGGGTTCTTATGTGGAAAGCTTTGGTCTGACAGGGAACGTTTCTAGCTTTGGTGGTTTTTGGGTCTCCCTGAGCTCCTCTCCCAGCACGCCTGTACGTATATTTCTTTTCACATACCTGATCCGCATTTGTGGGTGACGTCACTGAGTGAGGTGCTGCTGGCTTGCAGGCAGACTGAGAAGAGCGGCGACGAGACTGGCTTTGGATGCCGCCTGGCAGGCCAGAGGTTTCTGCTAATGAAGTGGGCCTGGAGGCCGGCTGCCATGTCAGGGCCTGGCCAGTCGCTGTCACTGCTCTGGTGATTATTTCGACGGTGGGTGTGGTTATGTGTGTAATTTGGCCTCGTCGGGAGCCAGCTCTGATTCTAACACTCCCTGGATCCCTCTCACGCCCTTTTCTCCCTGTCACCACCACCCAGCTAGAGAGTGAGCCGTGCTCAGGTTCTCAGGCCAAACGCGTCGAGCTGCTCAGGGATGTGCTTCCGCTGGCACCTTCCTTCAGGGACACCATTAGGTGTCAGCAAGCATGGCGGACCCCGGGCCAGGGGCGGTCACTCTTCCTCACAAAGTGGGCACCCTTACCTGTGCGACAGTCTGATCTGTTCCCTGGCTTCCCCCGAAGTACCACACACCTTGTCAGAGGTCTGGGAACAGACACTCCTGTATAGCTATCAATCAGTCCCTCTGCGTAGATTCAGCATGACAGCTGGGTGGGGAGTCTCCCGTGAGAAGGACGCTGGCTTCTCATGACACTTTGCATCCCTTATCCTTATTCCCCACATTCCACCAAGCACGTGTGAAAATGAGATATAAGGTGAGGGGGCTGATGAGCATTGGGGAGCTGAATCTTCCTGAGGAGGAAGTCAGGACCACTAGCTGGCATTGGTGCATCCTTCAGTTTCAGACGTCTAAATTCTCCTTTCTGCCAGTGGCCGTCTTGTTCTTTCTTCTTCTGAAATTGCTGAGGTGAAAACAAATACCATTTCTTTGAGAGACATTTGAGTCCAAATACTTGAATGTTTAATTATGAAGGAGAGTAACTGTATTTCTGGCTCAGATCTACCAAGGCTTGCTATTTACGTTTTGCTGTTTCCATTTGAAAAAAAGATTCACTTAATATTGACACCTGCCTTTGGGGATAGAAGTGATGGGAGGAATATTGAGATTCTTGAGAAAGCAAGGACACATGAGGAATGTGGCAGGGGGTGGAGAGGTGGGGAGGCAGGACTGTAAAGAGAACGAAGGCAAATGCCATTGATCTGGGAGGCTGCCTGCTGTGGGAACAGAACGTTGCATTTTCCTAGTGCTCTGCCGTTCTGGGGCTCCCAGGACAGCATTTATGCAGGAAGAAAGTTTAGGAACACAGGGGAAAGAAACCTGCCTTAATCTTATTGAGCTTGTCACTAGAGGCCTCTGGAAAAATAAACCAGGAGTAGACATCGACAGGAATTTGTGCAACACGTGCTGGCCACTGCCTCCAGCTGTTGTGACCCTCCTCACAGACCCAGAGGCTTTGGAGGAACATGCTCAAAGGACTCTTTTGGCTAAAATAACATGGAAAAAACAACGACCCTGTCCTCAAAAGTGGCACCGGCATTTACTGCCGAGCATCCTGTCCCTCAGAGGATGAGATGGGACAGAAAGCAGTGAGGAACATCAGCCAGTGGCACGACTGGCTTGGGCACAAGTTCTTGCCTCCACTCCCTCGTGGGCAACCCCACCTCATGCACTGAAAGCCGGCTGCCAGCTTGCAAAATAAGCATGCTCGCTTGCCTGCTGGGGGTCTAACTCTGCTGGACCAGGTGCCTGGAGCCCATCTGGAGTTTGCTTTTAGGTAGGTTTCTCTTGTTTTCTTGCTGATGAGCTTGGCTGATGGTTAAAAAAATCCTTTGTATGTAATCATTACTTTCTTGGGACTTCAGGAGAAAGAGTAGTAGATTGTGTGGAGGCAGAGAATAGAGAATCTACTCTAATACTCTAAGGGAGAGTCAAGTAAAAGGAGGCTATCCAGGTTATGGTTGACTCACAGTAGGCTCTTTAGCCAGATAGAACAAATATAGTTGGAGAACTACTCCAACCTTAGATCTGGAAGAATTTGTTTCACGACCATTGCATAATAGGCGAGAACTCACTTAGACGAAATAAATGACAGACAGACCTAGACCAACCTCGTTACCTGGCTGTTGTAGCCTCGGTTGGACCCTTTTCACTCACCTGTTTATTTCACAGGTATTTCTTGAAATACTATGTAGCAGGCACTATTCTAGACATGGTGGAATTAAATATGGAAAGAAAGAATATTTCCTCTGTGGAGCTGAAATAAAGAATATTTCCTCTTAACTATCTGAGACATAGTTCTCCAGATAAAAACTACAGACAAGAACATAGCTCCTAGAATGGAGCTGTAGGAAAGCAGGATAATGACAGGGTCAGGTCGCACTTCAGTAAAATCATTTGCGGGGGTGTCGGAGGTCAAGGCTGGAATGAGGGAGACCGCGGTGACGTGAGATCTGTAGAAGCCTTTAGGAACTACCATGGAGGGGAGGGAGAGCTCAAATGCCTTTAGGGACTACCGTCAGCCACATTTGGTGATTAGATTGGAGGGAGAAGGAGAAGAGAAAGAAGGTTCTAGATCTCTCACTTGAGCCCCTGAGTGGATAATGACATTATTTACTTCAGGGGTGACTGCTAGAGTAAGAATAGGCTTAGGAGCAAATAAAATTAATTTTGAATTGTCAGTTTGAAGAGTATTTGTCCGGGTGATGTTTTCCAGGGAGCCTTGGGATACAAGGCCTAGCATTCAGGAGAAAGGCCAGGGTGGGCTAGAGACAGGGGACTCCCGGTCACCGGGACTGGGATGGCTGCTGGGGCCACTGGAGTCCATGTAGGGGATGCCACTGCCCGAGGAACAGCTATTTGGTCCTACTTTCCTAGGTGAATTTCCACAAGACAGGCGAGCCAACCTAAGAGGGTCATCGTACCTCAAGAGACCCCAAGGGGACATGGCAGGACACCCACCTTCCTGAAATGCCCCTAAGAGAGGTAGAACAGCTTGACGGGATTGGAAGGCCACTTTATGGAGTTTTCTTTGTCCCTTGGTAGCAGTCACTAACTGGGCAGATTCAGGTGTCTGGACATTAACTCCACTTATCCCTAACCTTCCTTCTAAGGAACTTTCACTAAGCTTAAGTGTTTTCTTGAATTCCTCCTCATGGCAGATGCAGAGTAAAAATAATTTTGTATTATTTTTGAAAGATGAGAATGTTCTGAGCACAGAACCCTTACCCTTGAAAGTTTAGGAGGAGAAGGTTGCCCAAGCGCTAACAGCCCATTTTCCTATGTGCAGAAATAAACATTAGGACTTTAAAAACAGAGGGTCAACTTGTACACAGTGCCCGCTGTTGCCGTGGGGCTGTTCCCTGCAGTCACGGGACGAATCCACACTGAACATGAGGACATCTTTGGAGCTTGCAACCTAGGTAGCACCCCACAAGTTGTGCCTGATTTGTCCCTTCCCTGGGTCCAGATTTCTTTTGGTGTCCGCTGAGCTGGAGGGCACTCCCCTAGTCCATCTCCCGGGGCCACTGTCATCATTTTGTTTCCATGTTAGGAAGGCTGAGTATGTGGGGGCCAACCCCAGTTCTGCAGCTGGCCTCCCCTTTCTGCTTACGACTCCTCTCCCTTGAAGCAGTATTCCCTTTATTTCAGCTCTTACAGAAAGCTGTGTCTGTTGACCATTCCTTTTTGAAGTTGAGTTATGCTAAAATATTTATAATGTCTAGACAAGCACTTGAAAGGAATTTTAGTTTCCAGAAATTGTATTGCTTGACTCACTGAGGCCTTTTGATGATAAGAACTCACAGAGGGTTTCAGATCAAGGGTTGCTGAATTTAGAGAACACCCCTGTGACGTCAGCCAGCAATCGCATACTCATTGAAGGATCAACCTCAGCTCTTCCCCATGAGCCAACAGTGGCTCTTTGCTGCTTCCTGTGTTGATTACACTGGTAGTGGGTTCAGCTGCAGCCCTCGTGGGTGGTTTTGTTGATGCCTCAGGGACCAGGAGGGGAGCCCTGAGCATTGTGTGTGTGTGTGTGTGTGTGTGTATGTGTTGATTGGTCCTAGACTAGAGGTGGCAGCAAAGGGACATGGCATTTGGCAGTCCAGGAACCAAGAAGGTCCCCTGGACTGTGAACTCACGGAAGACAGGTGTGATCCTCATGTATCCTTAGCTCCTCAGCCCAGTGCCAGGCCTGGAAACACACATTATTTGTTAAAGGTTAGAAGCTGAGCAGCAGATAGCAACAGGCTGAGTAAAGAAGGTACTGCTTCAAGGAGGAGTAGCAAAAACCCAGGAAAAAAGAGAGAAGGAACCCGCAGAATCAGACTCATGCCATTTCTGGGGAGTGGATGTGTCTCTTCTGTTTCATTTGCAGGCATCAGAATCCAATCCAGATGTTACAAGGATCTAAAATAAACTGTGCTGTGTGGATGGGACTGGTCTTATATCTGCCTCCTGGCTGTGACACTTGTACCCAGATGATTCGGTTCACAAAAATGTCCTAATTAAGCAGTTAATTTGAGGCTTCTTGGAACCAAATCGTTTGGTGCCTTGAAAGCATAAGCCTTGGGCTGATGATTGCTTCTGAGCACCAGTTCCTCATTTCTCTCACTGTCACTAATTATGTAGTAGAATGTGGCAATAAATAAATGAATTATGAAACGACTAAAGGATAAAATACCATGTGGTCACTAAAAATCACATTTTCAAATGGCATTTGTTGACAAGGGAAAATCCTCATTATGTAATGTTATGTGAAAAAGCAGGAAACTATATCTTGGCACATTAGGGGCCCCAAATCAATTCCTTTTGAGTAAATGGACATTTCCTAGACGAATGAGGTGAAAACCTTATATATCTGTGCAAAAATGATAACTTTTTACCGAGCCATTGATAAATATGGCTCTTCGGCTCTTGAAGTGAAAAATCATAGGTCTGGTGGCCCGGAAGTCTGGGTGCAGTCCAAGCTTTGAGCCCTCTTGGAACTCAGTTTCCTGATCGGAAAACTGAGGGGAGTGTCTGCTCTAGAGTGGTCTCCATGGGGCTCTGAGCTGTGAGCCAGTCCTGGACAAAGCAGCTGTCATCAAGAACGTCTGATAATGGTCCGTATCACTTTGTCAGCCAGTCTCAATCAACCTGACCTCCTGGTGTTTCCCATCATTTTATATGACTCTTTGGAGTTTCCATCTCCTGAGCCACTCCTTGCCGCTGCTGTATAAAAAGGTCTCTTGATTTATTAATCAATTAATCAGTGCCTGCCGAGGAGCTTTTCAGGGTAATTAAACAGTGAAAACAAAATGCTGGTGCCTATAATCAAGAACAACCCTCCTGCCGCTGATCTTCCTGCCCCCGTGGCTGCCCCGCTCTGCCTCCCTCACCCACAGCTCATCAAACCCCTTGCAGTCATGAAGAGGCTTCTACCCATTAAAGCTGACGGCAAATATCAGAAGGGCAGGTTTTGTTCTAAGGTCCTACAGGAAAATAAGCCTTGAGATGCCCCACCACTTATTTGCAAAAATTATTTAATCTCAAAAGCCTAACCAGGCCCCAAAGATGACATAATGGCTCTGTCCATGTATGCAGATAGTGTAGTCCCACAGTTGTGCATCGGAAGGACCTTACAACACAGACCAGGGCCGTGTGGGACAGAGGAGCGGTTCAGTGCAGCTAAGCTACCCAGGGTCATGCAGCTCATTAGTAGCAGAACTAGACCCAGGACCCAAATATTGTGACTCCCACTTAACACTTGTAGCGCTTATTTCTCTGTGGAATCCTGCTTTCCTCTAAAAATTATAGCAAAGTAAACAGAAGAAGCCATCCTCACTAAATTCATATTCTAATTTCTTTCAGAGAGGTGCTTCTCAGCTAAAGAGTTTTTTAAAAATAGTTCTAGATGAAATTTGGGCGGGAAAAGTATCTTAGACTGTGAAGGAGATGTTTTTCTTTTAGTTGCTTAGGATATCAGCTACATGCATGCAGGCGTGGCCAGCTCACCATGCCACACGGTGAGCAGAGTGAGCCTGCAGGGGTTTGCTGGGCTGGGTCTCTGGTCCAGAGTCTGTTTAGTTTGGTTTTCTTCCAGTGGAACATAGCACACAGCCCTAACGAGGCTGGGATTGTCTTACACTAGGATCTCTGTTCTGGGTCACAAGGAGCAAGCTTCTCCAGCCGTTACCAACTTTCCATGGGTCACAGGGGCCAGGTGGCCACATGCCTCAGTCCAGAGTGGCTGCAGTCACCCATCATGCCTGGGCAAACACTTGTGTCTATTTAATGAGCACCTTGGAAGGATCTATGTATGGCTCTAATTCTTTAGTGGACACAATGAGATCTGGAAAGTTCTTATTTGACTGGCCTGGTGAGGAGAGCGCTTAGAAGTGTTTTTTTTTTTTTAATTCCTTAAAGCCTCCGCTATAAAAATCTTACATTTGTTGTCTGTCTAATGTGTTTGTCAACTAGAGGCTCTTCTGCCAGTCTGTCTGCTCATTTCTGTTGGATGTCAATCAAGCGGCCAACTCTGGATACATTCAGGGCTTAACTCGTAAGCCAGACATTGACTTGTATTTACCAGACTTGAGTTATAGGCTCTCCTTTTTTTCTGCTTGTGTGTTCTCTAGGACCCTGCTTTCTCGGCTGTGATTCACGACAAACTCCAGGTCCCCAACACCATCCGGAAGGCTTGGAATGACAGAGACAACCGCTGTGACATCTGTGCCACGCACCTGAACCAGCTGAAGCAGGAGGCTGTCCAGATGGTGCTGACCTTGGAGCAGGCAGCTGGCAGCGAGCACTACGATGGCTCACCCAGCTCGCCCCCACCGCTCTCCAACATCCCCACCCTGGGGGGGCCCCGGCACGTGGGTGGGCTCCAGCAGCCCAGGGACTGGGCCTTTGTGCCTGCGCCCTGCGCCTCGTCCAGCTACACAGCCTTTGTCACCGCCAGGCACAGCAGCAAACCCAACAGCCTCGGGGTCAGCAGTGGGGCAGAGAAGAAGAGTGGGTCCCCGACCCACCAGGCCAAGGTCAGCCTCCAGATGGCCACCAGTCCCAGCAATGGGAACATCCTCAACTCAGTGGCAATCCAGACTCACCAGTATTTGGATGGCACCTGGTCCCTATCGAGAACCAACGGGGTCACCCTGTACCCCTACCAGGTAAGCAGCCCCTGAGCAGGAAGAACAGAGTTGGCTAGAGTCAAAGTAGATAAGCAGGCAGCAACTCCTTTCTCCACTCCTGTCCTTCTGGGGACTCCCTGACCCAGAGCCTAATCTTTGCATATGGTGCTTCTGGATGTTGCTGAATAAAGATAAAGTATGCAGGGGACCAGAGGTCCACATTAGCACTTGTTCCATTGCCTGCGCCATCTAAAGGAGCTGTAGGCTCCCTTCCTGCCCTCTCCTACCTTGACAGACCATTACCCTTTTCTGTATGCAACTCACTTAAATACCATTGGGAATAGATCACCAAATGTGTTTTCCCCTTTTCTTATTTTCACAGTTATTTAAATTAGCACTTATTTCCAAGTTTCCCTACAGAAACGAGAGAGTGGGTCTTAAATCAGCGAAGGAATCTAAAAAAATTGTCTTAATTTTTCTTGGGTGTTTTTGTGTTGGATGAGGGCTGGGCTTACCTTTTGTGTCCTATGTCCCCTATGTTAGTTATGAGGGGAGCAGGAGAAAGCGTTGCCCATCCCTGTGGAGTAAAGAGGTGGCTGTGGTCATGGAGTGTGTTAGTCAGGGAAGCTAACTGGTCTAACAGATGATCTCGGGCCATCTCCTGCTCATGTCCCTGTTACACTGGGTGTTCGGTCGGAGGCCTTCAGTTATGATGTAGAGACTCAGGCTCCTCTCTCATGGTCCAGGGGCTTCAGAGTCTTCCACCAGGTCTGTACAACCAGCTAGGCAGTGAGGGAAGAGAGAGTGTGCAGGCTCTCACAGGGGACTTGGTGCCCAGCCTGGAAGGGGCATACATAACTTCCATCCACAGTCCAGGAGCAAGAATCCAGTCTCCTTCCCCACCTACCTTCGGGGAGGCTGGGAAAGCCAACCTGTCCATGGGCCCAGGAGGAAAAAGAAACAAGCTGAGTGAACACATAGCATAGTTTCTGTTACGTGGGGCAAAGGCAGAGGGAAACATAAAATGATTAAATGTGGCTGATAAAATTCCTGGTGACTTCTCTAGAGTGGAAGAGGGAATATAGATTGTTTCTCTTGATATCTTGAAAGAAAGTGGGGAGTGTGGATCATTATCTTAAGCAGTTAGTGTTTTGACCTGCCAAACTTTTCATTTACTGGTATCTTTGTAGTTTACAAAATACAGTACACACATCATTTTATTTAACCCCACAATAGGCCTGTGAGGTAGGCAGGGCAGATGTTACATCTCTGTTTTACAGATGGGGAGCATGGTTCTTAGAGAAACTGAATGACCTGTGGCCGCACAGTTAGTGACAGGATCAGCAGCAGCTCTCCCCTGCCCAGGGCCACAGGCTTCCCTACGGCAGAGCGACCTCCTGTTGACATCTTTGCCATATATGGCTCCTTTCAGGCAGGACATACCAGAGAAATGGACTTCTATTTTGACCTGCAGGGGCCTAGCTGTCACTTTACCTTCAGGGGAATTTTCTGGGGTTTTGGAATTTGTGGATGTAAGGAAGAGCCCTGGCTGGGCCTTCATAGTCTGATGCTTGCCCATAACCACGTAGGGCAGGAACACGTAGCTTCTTTCTGTTGTTGAATAACATGCTTTTTTTTTGTTTGCAATTTTAAAATATAGCGTTTTGAAAATTATAGAGGTGTCTGTTGCAAAATAAAAATATGTATGAAAAGTATAAATAACTTAAAAAAATCAATATCACCCAGGAATAGACTATGTAACATTTGAGTATATTTCCTCCCAGTATTTTATATACACACATACAATTTGTAAAATTGTGATTATGTTCAATTCTGTAATCTGCTTTTCACTTAATATACTGGGTGCATTTTCCCATTGCCATTATGTATTTTTCTAGAATGTGGTCCTTAGTAGTAGCATAATATTCCATTAGATGACCACTATCCATTATACAAGGATGTCCTAATTTATAGAACCAAAGCACCAATTACTAGAGTTTTTGCTTCTATAGATAAAATGCTCTGGTGCACACGCTTCTACCTAGGTCACGTTTTTCAACCCTTCCCAGGTTGTGCCAGCCACATGCTCATGTTACACAGACAACTCATGCTCCACCTTCCTGGGCCCCAGAGCACTTGTAACGCATGTCAGGTGCTGGTTAGAAGACTCAGCTGCTGCACAGTGCCGGTGAGCAGGCACAGAGGGATTTGGGACTGGTGCTTTCTCGTAAAATTTTGAAGGTGTGGGGAAGTGTGGGTGAGACAGGGAAAGCTGCTTGAGAGGCAGGTTAGGGATTGTCAGTGCATTTCTTTTATTTGTGCGGTAAGTCTTTCTGCTCCTCCTCTTTTTCTCCTAACTCAGATGAAAAAGAATTTCTTGTACAATGGGAAGTGTTTGTTAAGCTTTAACCAAGTGCCAGGCACGATGCTTGGTGTTTGGTGGGGCTCCTGCCTTGGGCTGGAAACCCACATTCCTGTCCCGCCGTCCTTAGGGGAAGAGGCAGCTGGACTGCACATTATAAGCCAGGGAGGTGAGTGCAAAGGTGCAGAGGCACACGCTGCTTTGCAAGTGCACAGAAGGGCTCACAGTCCAGGCGGGGCAAGGGTGGAACAGTGTGGCCTAAAGCCATATTCATAGTTGATGCATGTAAGCCATAACTTGAGATTGTCCTGGGAAAATTTGATTGTTTCTGTCCAACTCCAATACAGACTGATTCATGCATTTCCCCTGAGTAATAGTTAAAAGGACCACAGGAAATCTCTCTGGGATAAAGGGATTTGGTGCCTGGCTGTGAATCTGTGTCACCCTAGTGCCCTAGGACAGGGGCTCTGGGTCTGGCCAGACTGAACGTCTCCTGCTGTGGACATCCCCCTGCAGTAAATATTCTGCAGTTCACAGTCTAGCCGGCTCAGCAGAGATGGTTGACTGCTCTGGAAACTGACCTCACTTGTCCTGCTATCCCACACCCCTGCTTCCCTCCCCAAAGAGCAGATAGCTCTGGATCCATGCCAGAGCTGTTCCCTGGGCAGAGAAGCGTCTTAGACTCTGTCACGACTGAGGTTCTGCTCTACACCCAGAGACCTGGAGCCTTCAGACGTGTGAGAGAGGACACTGACTCTCTGGCACTGAGGTGCGAGGCAGTGACAAAGCTGAGGACAGGCTTCCCAACAGTGAGCAGGGTAAGACTTTCGCACGGGTACCGCAAAGGTCCCTCCCATCTCTCAAGCTCCTTGTTGTCCCCACCACTTGTGTAAAGACTGTAACAATCTTTGATTGTCTTTCAAAGAAAGTCTTTCTTCTGTTAGCTTGCAGACATATAACACAATCTATACACATACGTGGAAAGCAGAAAATGCTCTCGAACCTCCATCTGACCACATGGCCACTGACTTTGAGGAGACATCTCTGGATTAGTTCCTTGTTTCAACCATAGGTTAATTACCTCTCTGAACGGCAGCTGCATTTGACCTTCATTATAGTAAGTAATTGCAGGACAGACTGCACCCAGAACGCTCAGTCATAGGATTCTGACCCAGAATCACAGGCGCCAGTTGTAGAATGGTAACTGCCCTTCGCATCTGGTGGGAGGTTTGGCGACTGTCCTACCTACGTCAAGGCCATGGCTCCACTGGTTGATGAACCTCAGTTGAGTAGCTTCACATCTATTAACACCTATTTCCTTACCTATGAAATCTCTACCCTGTCGGGTTACAAGTAGAGAACGGTTAAGAGAACAATGAAAACATTTTGTAAACTATAAGGCAGGGATACCAATATTAGCTGTGTTTCAGCCCCTCATTTGCTAGAGGAGGAACCTGAGGCTGAGAGAAATGAGGTTTCTTTTGTTCAGTTTCCTGAATCGTAGTCTGATCTTTTCTGCTGGCTTACAATGTAGAGAACGTGGCTTCCTTTGTTCTCATATTTCTCATAGCAGCCAACATGTGCAAAAGCGGCTCCTAGTTAGAGAAAATGTCAAGCCCAGGGAAACAGGAAAGGTGTTTCCATGACTGGCCCTAGATTTAGGAAAAATATTCCAGACCAAAAGACCTCTCTCCAGACCACAGGGTCTTTGGTAGAAATCACCAGGCTAAACTTTATCTGAAGTATCTTACGATACTCAAGAAATCCTTGGTTGCAAAGAAAAGAATCCAGAAGCCATTTTGCTGCCACACTCAATACAGGGACCTTTGGAAGGGTGGGAGAATTTTATTTCATAGGACTTTGATAGATTGAGCATGTCGAGAAAATTCAAGATATTAGGTTAATACATAAATCATAAATCCATAATGGATCGTCAATGCGATGAAGTATTTAATGTACATTTCTCGAGTTAAAGGAAAATGTCCTTGACAAAAATTATCCAGCTTCCTCAAAAAGCATCTATTGGACTTAGTGTCAGAGATGATGCTAGACTGAACCCTGGCGGAACCCTGGGACTATCTCTGTTTTATCTTTAGTTATTAATTGTGCCTAGGGAGCTCAGGCACTGTTGAAGTTTACATCCTGAGATAAGGGCAAGAGCGAGGAAATAGGGCACCAATCTGCCAGGCTATCAGGACCTTGAAGTATCTACTTGCTCTGCGGAGGTCAGATGCCCTGGGAGGACTGCTGCTGGCCCTTTCATGGAGGACTTCCAAGGGCCACTGTCAGAGGAAGGCAAGACTCTGAGGCTCGCAGCTCTCTAGCACCCTGAGGCTTTGTTTATGACAGATTCGTGGAAGCCAGAAGCACAGGTTCTAGTGCAGTGGCTGTCTGGTGGGTGAGGTAGGCACGTGCCCCTTGCTCTGAACCATTTTTCGAGGAAGTAGCAGGGGCGGTGTTTGCAGGGGGCCAGGAGCGGAGGATTCCCCCTCCCATTCTTTGCTCAGCCACGGGGCTCTGAAACGTACCAAGTGTGCCTCTTGGCTGGCCTGCTGGCAGTTCCCAGCCCACTTGTGGCCGTCTCTGCCCAGCCAGGGAACAGCAGACGGTGTCGCCATTTGACAACTAATCACATCAAAAAGGGTTTTTTTTAACATCATGGGTTTCTGTTCCACTTTTATAGATGGTCAAAGGAATATCATTTATCTTTATGCCTTTTGAGAAACCATGAACACGAGGAATCTTGTATATTCAGTCACATTCAGTCAGGACAGCATTTCTCAAGGATCTGGTGCTCTGGGTGAACTTCCAAAAGGGTCATCACACCTGATGAATGACCTGAAGGGAATACCCTAACTTCAGGAAATTTCAAAAATATTTTTTATCTGGTCGTTTACCTGGTGCAGTAGACCAAATAAGGGCCCCCCAAAGATGCTCATGTCTGAATCCTCCGAATCTGTGGATATGGCACCTTACATAGTAAAAGGGTTTTGGCAGAAGTGATTAAGGCTTTCGAGACAATGAGATCAACCTCAGATTATCTGGATGGGTCCAGTGTCATCACAAAGAGGCAGACGGGACAGGAACATCTGAATCAGAGGTGATGTCAGAATGGGAGCAGAGGTCAGAGAGTAGATGCCATGGTGCCAGCTTTGAACATAGAGGAAGAAGCCACAAGCCAAGGAGGCAAGGTAGCCTCTGGAAGCTGCTAAAATCAAGGAATCAGAGTCTCTCATTGAGGCTTAGGCTTTTGACCTCCAGAACTTGAGAGAATAGAGGGTGAATTTGCGTTGTCATAAACTGCTAACTCTGTGGTGAGTGGCTTCAGCAGCAATGAGAGGCTAGTACACCTATGTGGTAGCCTTTGGTAGCTAAGGAGCTAGATATGCACAGACCCAGGAGTGGCCGTAGAAACCTGCAGCATGGCCAAGAACACACAGGCCTGTGGTCCCACACGGCACACTGCACTGCCCTGTGCATCAGACAGTACATTAGCAAGTCCGATTATTTCATCTGGATGCCTCCCCAGAACGAGAGGTTACTCATCCCGCACGGTTGGTTTTCAATTGTCTCAGATTTCCCTATTATTGTAGTATCATAACAATAGGCACAACACAGCCACTGTTCCCTGTAGCTAGTAATTACCATTGTGTAAGTCTCTCTTGCTGTTGAAACTGCAGAAAACATTCCAAGCTCAGGGCGGGAGGGCTTGAGAGACTAGACGAGTGTGCGCAGAAGCAGCTCCCCTTCTCTGCAGGGTCTTCCGACCCGGAGTTTCACAGAACTGCCCCAGCATCAATCGTTACCACATCTGGTATTTTGAGGATTAAATGCATTTGGAAGCACTTTGAAACTTGCAGAGCCGAATGCGTTAGCTGGTATCACCTTTTAATTCAGTAGGCAGAGGACAGCC
Source organism: Smutsia gigantea (assembly GCA_032199065.1). Lineage (NCBI taxonomy): Eukaryota > Metazoa > Chordata > Mammalia > Pholidota > Manidae > Smutsia > Smutsia gigantea. The sequence continues at coordinate 248,699 of JAVSCE010000973.1, forward strand.
ATTGGAGATTCTGGAACAGGAGAATGGGGAAATTTCCCTGCCTGACCGCAGGAATTCTCAGCCTTGGCCGTGCACTAGAGTCACTTGGGAGCTGAAAAGAAATACCAGTGCCTAAGCCACACCCAGACCGATTAAATCAGAATATATGGAGGAGGCGGCGCCCAGGCCTTGGTTTGAACCGCCAGGGCCCAGAACCACAGCCTTAAAGAACAGTTTATCTGGAAGTGGTGTGCTAAGTACAGGGAAGGGGCAGTGACTAGACAGATAAATGATAGACAGCACATTCGTTTCCTAGGACTGTCAGCAAATTACCACAAACTGGGCATCTTCAAACAACAAAAATTTATTCTCTGTAGTTCTGGAGGCTGGAAGTCCAAAATCAAGATGTGGGTAGAGCAATGGTCCCTCTGAGGACTGAGGGCAAGAATCCTTCCTCGCCTCCAGCTTTTGGCGGCCCCGCTGCCCCTTAGCTTGTGGCCGCACTGCTCCAGCCTCCGCCTCCGTTCACCTGGCGTCTCCTCCTCTTTCTGTCTCTCTCTGTCCCCTCCTCTCACTGTAAGGACACAAGGCACTGGATTTAGGGCCCACCCTGATCCAGAATGACCTCAGCTCAATCCTTAACTAGCGACATGTACAGAAGGCCCTATTTCCAAATAAGGCCACAGGTCGTGAGGTTCTGAGTGGAGATGAATTTGGGGGGGACACTATGCAGACCACTATAGATCGATGGCACATGGATAGATAGATAAATCAGTCTATCTATTGATAGATGACAGATAGATGGAGGGTAGATAGAATTGAGGTGGGATACAGCTGTGCCCCTTACTTCTGAGAAAAAAGCAGCAGTGGAGGATTCATTCACGTTCTTTGTTTGGAGCAAAATTAAGAGGAAAAGATTAAAAGGGTAAAGCATAGAACATGAGGCTGGTGTGATATCCACAGACTTCCTCATATGGAGGGAGGATAAACCCCCCAGGGCCAATGAAATGAACAAACTGCAGAGAGATGAGGCTGGATGGTTAACACATGGACAGGGTTTTGTGTATTAACAGCCTCCTCAGCTTCTAAGACACCTTTAAAGTCAGTTTGTGTGCTCGCAGCCATAGGTACAAACGTAAAGGCACTTCTTGGAATGCTCCCTGCGGGGAGCCAGTTCAAGTCAAGAACCTGTCTGATAGCGCTGGAGCTGACATGCCTTTCCACCGACCCAGCTGGCTGGGTGGCTTAAACCGGTGGAATGCTCTGCAGCTTTGTTTTTCTTCTGTAGAAATATTTCTAGGCCCTATAAAGAGACTAGAAATGATGGGTGAGGCGCTGTTGCCCCATGAAGCCATATTTCTTAGACACCCCCCCTTGCTATGTGGGTGGGTGCTGAGGGGTGGGGGTGGCCCCCAGGGTAGGGGGCTGGCTGCCCTCTCCTTCCAGCGCTCCCGGCGAGGCTGGGTGGAGGGCACAGCTGAGATTTGCTGCAGGACAGAAGGGAGGTCGTGGCCAGAGAGAGAACTCTGTAGATGTAGACCCTTTGTATGACTTCCCTGTTTCTAGCCTGGGTTCTGCAGGCAAAATACTAGCTTTCTTTGTAGACTTGAGGAAAAGACCAAAGGAATGCCTGTTACCCACAGTGAGCTGGCCACAGGGATGACAATAGCTGCTGCTTTTTTTTTTCAATGACAAAGTAAACAGATTTATTTTAGAAATTCTGGGACTGATACTTATCAATGGTTTTATCCAAATCTCCAAAAACAAGGGACGAGATGTCAGTCCACACTGGATCTGCGGCTCATGCGTCAGGAATAACAGCCCAGCTTCCTCGCTTACTGTGTGACCTCTAGCAGGCTTCCTAATTGGTATGTGTCTGTATTTTCTCCCCTGCAAAGTGGAGAGTGGCAGAGCTGTTATGGGCCTTATATGAGACACTGTGGGTTGAACAGTTACCACGCTGTCTGACACATGGTGACCCCTCCGTTAAGTGACTTGAAGCCTGAGTACCATCTTGTAGCCAAGTACATGACCCAAGATTCAATGGAATCCGGGCCCTCTTTCCCAACACAAGAACCCGTGGTGGATGAAAAACAAGACCAAAACCATGACATGAGTATCAAGCACATGGAATAAAGGTTACCCAGCAATTCAGAAAACACGGGCCACTTCTACATATTACCAGAAACCAACCTTCTGTATGTGCACCACACCGTCACGCAACGGCAGATTCTAAGGGGAGTGATCTTTCTCCGGCAGGGTGAATGCACTGATGAAACCGTGAAAGGCATGAACCAACTTTTCTCCACTTTTGAAGGCCTTTTTAAAGGAGGAAGGGAGGCAAAATATAGACTTGTGCCATTTAAAATTCTACAGAATAGTAGAGCGAGGTAGCATTTAAAATAATGCAAAAGAATAACACCTCATTCTTTTGCAGGTTTTAGAAGTATCGAGTAATTCAGGCCTAGATCATGATTCTTATTGAACAAAGGCTTCGAAAGAGTCCTCGGGTCACTCACTCTGCCTCTCCTTACTTAGGCCCCTATGCTAAAACATAATTGTGGTATATTTGCTTTCTTATTACTCACTTATATTTCTTTATAAAATATGAATCTTTCTTTTAAAATTATTGTATAATTTGGCATCCTCAACAAATTGGAACACTGAGTCTCCTCCTTACCTACCCCCAGCCAGACATACACCTAATGACTTTCCACTTGAGATTTGACTGTACTAACCGTCTTTAGTGTGACAAATTAGCATGCCTCTACCTTATAGAGGTATTTGTGAGCATTAAATAAGTCATGTATTTCATATGCCTAAGTCATTCCCAGGGAGTAACTGAGGTTTTTAGGAAGCATATTCGTCACCCTTTTTAAGAATCCGGAGACCATTCAGTGCCTACTGCTGCGTCAGGGGCCTCCGAGAGTTACCACATGCCCTGTCTGAGTGCCTGGGAATGACCGAGACACCGGGGAGAAAGAAGGTGCCTTAGAGGAGCAGACACCGCAGCAGCCACGTGCACATTCAAGGCCATGACCAGGAGTGCGCTAATTGTGTGGTGAATCGGAGCCATTCGGACAGCTTCCAGCACCTTAGCGAGGCCGGCTTCCCTCCGTCCCTGTGGATTAGGCTGTGAGGAGTTGTGACTGTGGGAAGATAGAACTCATTAGCCAGTATACATGGCACACTCTCATTCTGTGAAAGCAAAAGGCCGGAGAGGCCAATGGAAGCGAGATGGGAAGGCTGCCCTTGTGAGTTACGGATGGCCAGCGGAGGCCCAGAAGTGTCAGGGGACCCGCCCAAGGTCACCCAGCTAGGAGGGCCAGGGCTGGCATGAAAAGGGCTTCCTGCACAGTGGCCCCTGCCCATCATGCCCTGCGAGGGAAGGGAGCCCGTTCCTCTGATGGGTCAAACTCGCCACCTTCCTGGGGAGGGCCACCCACAGCACTGTGGACATTTCCTTTGGGCGATTCTGTCCCTGGGATTTATTTCCAAGTCAGGTTTCAGGTCTTATTGCTGTACACACGAGTGAAAAAACAATGCTGTAGTACATCTTTCACTGGGAGCTGGGGGCCAGAGGGGACAAAGCTTGAGACCAAGATGGGCCAAAAAAAAAAAATACCCCAAACAAAGCTGTGTGGACAATGCTGCCATCTAGTGAGACACACTTCAGCTCACCTAGGAGGTAGACACCAACAGGCCTGATATTTAGGATCTCGTCATCAGTTATGTCACTTCCTAAGATTAATAAAAGGAAAGTGGGCCATTTCCTCATTAATAATGTAGTCTTGATTTAACAGAGTGATGTATGTTTGAATTCAGTGTCCTCAGCCATATCCTTTAGGAAGGGCCTTGTCATCTGAACAGGTCTTCAGTGAAAATGGAGCCGGGTGTTGGCATGGGGCACGTGCACGTGCAGCCTGGCTCGCCTGCTTGTTAGCCGAGGGACATCTGGACCATACAGAGCCTCAGAGTCCTCTTCTATAGACTCTATTTCCTAAAATTGTTTTGAGGATTAAGCTTATTCTAAAATACTTCTTTGAGTTCTAAGCACTGGATTTAAATGAAATTTTACACACACATACACACGAGTTGGAAAAGGAGGTCCCCTGCTGAGAAGTTCTACAAAATCCACACTATGGACTCCACATAGAGCATGGCTCCCTGCCTTGCTTGGCAGCATAACTACACATTTAAAGATGAGGTACATGTACCTGGAACCATGCACATCCCCCTGAAAGACAGCGGTGGAGCTGGGGAGCCCGAAGACCTGAGCACCCTTACCTGGGAGCATGGTAGATCTCAGGCACCTCGTGAGCACCCTGGGCACAGCCACTTTGCAGGGCCCACTCTGGAGCCTCGGGATTCTTTCCCAGCCCCTTTCAGCTGAGCTGGTGCCTGGGAGTTTTTGTTGAAAGCGTGTTTTGTTTTCCTCTAAGGACAGTTACACTTTCTCATCTAAATAGCCTTTCTGGTAGAATGCAGGTGCTTTGAGGGATCAACTCCAGTGCTTACGGCTGGGAGGCCCTCGCTCTCCGAACACTGCTCAAAGATGCATGCTGAGTCACACTGATGGGACTGGCTGCTTAGAGAGCAACCACTTGGCTGTCCATTAGGAGGTAAGAGGGAGGCAGGTAGAGAAATGAAAAGTCTTGTCCACAAATAATGTGAGAGAAGTTGAGTGGGTGCTTTCTGGAAAAATGAGGAGCAGAAGGTGCTGTCCTGTGGTAAGCATAGCTCAGAAGCATGGCTGTTCCAGGGAGTAGCCACACCTCTGCTTGTTAGCAGGAGGCAGTGCCCTGGCTGGCTCCTTGGAGCCTGGATGGCCCCGGCTCGCAGGAGGTATCTCAGCCATTGAAAGGGCACCTTGGGAAGAGATGACAGAATGCAAAGAATGAAAAAATCTTAATTCCACTAACACCTCTGCCACTTGCATTGTGACCCTGGGGCAGTTGCTCCATCTGTAAGGGGAAAAACTGAAGTTCCATCTGCTCTCAGCTTCGTCAGCCTGTGAGCAGACACCTTGGAGCTTTTTACATTGCATATTCCCCCTTCGGTGGGCTCATCCTTCGCTGGCATTGTCTGTCTTCAGAGTTACCAAGTTCACTGTCTCCCTACTTTGGGAGCCATTAGTGTAGTTTCATGGGAGCAAAAGTAATCATTACAGCTGACAGCTCCTGAGTACTGGCTCTGTGCCAGGCCCTGTGCTTTGTGCCTTGTGTGAGCTAACTCAGGTTAGGTTCGTAGCAGACCTACGAAGTAAGCGCATCATTGTTCCCATTTTAAAGATGAGAAATGGAGGCACTTCTCTTTAATGTCAATGTAAGTAGGTACTGCCTCTCCACACACACCTCTCTTTTTTGTTCTTCCACTTTTAATTTAAATCACATACTCATCTCTTGAGAGTTTTAAGACTTAATTATTTAGCTTGTAAATTATTCATCATTTTCCCTTCATTCTACCCCTGTATTTTCAATTCATCACCATTTATTTGCATCTCTGAGAAGGGGTGGGCAAAGGAAATGACTTGCAAGAAAATCAGTGGTTCTATCATTGGTCAGCATTTTATACCAAAGATTTGGCAGAAAGGGCAATGGGAACTGAACGAGTAATTAAAAAGAAAGCCATTTATCGAAACACTGCAAACTCATCTACCTCTTCTAATTTGCTGCATACTTCTGAACATCCAGTAGGCCAAGTGGAACATGAGCGGTGCAGCATTTGGGGTGAGTTGGTGTGAATGTGTTAATTACAGTAACCATTCATTGACTGTTTTACATAAACATCATGCACTGAATGCATATGTGAGCAGGTGATGCCTATTAGAGCCACACAGTCTCTCTAGTGTGGCGGTACACCCGTGAGGCCTGGTCGCATGCTCTTGCTTGCTGTCACGAGGAAGGTAGAGATGGTGACGGGAAGAGGGGAAGAGGGTGGGTTGTACAACACAGAGATGTTACAGGAGCCATGTGGGAGCTGGAGAGAGGCAGAGGGCAGGGAAGCATGGCTTTACCCCTTGGGGTACACAGGCCCTGGGATTAGGCCTTGGGAAGCAGGAGTAGACTGGCTTGTCTGGGGTTGGGGGAGCATGCTGCCAGGGCACCTGGGACAGGTGGCCAGCCTGGGAGGTGACTAGGCCTGGAGGGAGGTGACAGCCCGGAGCCTGGGGAGGCTGGCAGGTTTCACAGATACATGGAACAAAACCCAAGGCCTGGAGGGTTGGTGGGGTGGGAGAAAGAGGATGTGCTCAGGGTGGACAGAGGGGCTGGACCAGGGAAGACAGGAAGGAGTTTGGTCCTGGCACATGGCCCGGATGTCTGGGGGCCTTCAGCCCTGAGATGGAGTACAGTCTGGGGGTTAGAGACCATTGGTGCACAGGGGCCCAGCAGGCAGCAGGGAGGTCCTGCACTCAGCCTTCCAGAACCCGGGTCTGCTGCGTCTGGTCAGTGTCCCCCAACCCTATCATTCTGGTTTGTCAATCCCCAGACATGAAAGCAGTGTCACTACATTGCAAAGTCATCCATTTGCTCATGCATTCAGCAAACAGTTTTTTGAGCCAGGCACCGTAGCAGCTCCTGGGGACACAGAGCCCGTGTAGGCCTGGAAGTAGGGCTCTGACTGGTATCAGTGCATCTTGGTGCAGGAAGTCAGGGAGGGATGATGGGCCGTTGTGCTCTCTCCTTTGCCTGCACCGATGTGTGGGATGGGAGGACATCCTGTGTGTCCTGTAAGGAATGACACAGAGCCAGCCCCATGCCCCTGAGGGTGGACTATGACCTGACTCTCGGGTGGCGGGCTGGGGGCTCCTGCCTCCCAGCTGAGTTGCAACTATGGAGGAGGAGTAGACTCTGACCACCCAGGCGTGGAGAAACTTGCCCCCCACCCCCAACCCCAGTCTTGGTGTCCACAAACACTGTGGGGTCATAGGGATCCCACAACCTGGCTTTAAGACCTGTGTTAGCATTGTTTCCTCCTTTAAACAGCCTCCTTTTTAAAGCTACCCACTGATAAGATAAGTGATGAGTAACTCCATCAGCTTAGCCTATGACAACTATCACTGCTTATTTTGTCACTTGGATCCTGAAGGGCAAAGACCGTTCAGCTGAAGAATATGTCCAAGTTAGTGTTTTTGTTCATTCAGTGTTTTGAGACACCCACATAATGCCCGGCATTCAGGGCTGGGAAGGAAAGATGTGTGAGGCTCAGTCCCCACTCCAGTGGTCTCCCTGGGCACCACTCCATTGATGGAGGTCAGGCTGGGGTCAGTGCCAGGCCAGAAGCTCAGGCGCTTCAGTGGGAAAACCGGGTGGAGGCCAGATAGGAATTCTATCCGGGTGTCTGGGAAAATGCACCTTAACGTTGGTTTTTTACAAAGCTATGAATTAGATGAGCTGTTCATATGAGCAGTAATCCAGAAATAGTGAATATCATATTATGGGATGAATAGAGGCTGTAGTATCCAGTCCAGCTCTTGGTTCCATTGAAAATCTTTCTGCTTCCCTTGTATGCACAGTATTGGCATGCTGCTTTGGCCCCAGCGGGTTGGGCAGATGAGAAAGCACCAAAGATGGGGTCCAAGCCCTGCTTACCTTCCTCCCCACTTCACCCAGCCTCTGGCCATTCACCCAGGAAATGTGAAGGGTCCTGGGTTACACTTACCAGCTATGGTCAACTATGTGCTTATACTTTTGAGGCCAGAACAGGCCATTTTGAAACCTTGAGTTGAAAGGTTCTCTGGTCCCACAACTTCCCCTTGGGAAACGGCTCCGTTCCTCTCCTCCTGGTGGTTTGGTGCTCATCCGGTGAGACTGGAGGCATTTCCTGTAGCAACATGGGAGCGACTGTGACTGCGATGTTCTGGCACATAGAGTTCACAGTTCGTATTGGGTGAGAACTAATTTTATAGGCGAAAGGCCCATGATATGAACATTTTAGTGTTTTTGTTATAGTATAAAAAACCCTCTTTCTAAGAAGACAGGATGATGTTTTTTCATGCTCAATATTTTTCGAAGGAGTAAAAAGTATGTAAAGTAGCTCAGACTGAAAATATTTTTCCTTGAAAAATGAGACTAAAGTGACTATTAGAATTATGTGCTTTTAATTACTGAAGAAAAAAACAGCTACTTTAAATGCCTAGTCACATAAATGTCACAGTCCTGATTTGCCCAGATTTGCTCTTTTTTTTCTTGCCTTGCACATATGATGCTGTTAGCATTTTATCTCTGTGTGCGAAAACTGCCAAGATAATGACCATGTTAATTAATCTGGTCCCATGTATTTTCACCATAAACAGGAGCGTGACTGAGTAGGTCCCTCGTTCCTCCTACATCTGTCGCCCACCTTCCCTGGGGAGACGTGAATCTGAGTCATTGGAAAGATGGTGCCAGAGCTCTACTTTGTGGGGGAAGGGCTACCAGTCCTCCCTTTCTTCACTGTTATAAATCTGAACTTTAAGTTCAATTTGTCTAGAATTGTATTTCTATTAGGAATGCTGCTCCAAGTCTGTGTATATTCCAGGAGGGAAGATACTCAATCGATGGGTTGGTTCTGAGCCTTGCCCACAGAAAACCATGGCTTTTGAGGTATACTCACATCCCCTATATGTATGTCTCCTGAAACAGTGAGTGCTGGGGAAGAGAGGGAGTGGCCCTGGGGCTGACAGAGCCCCCCTTTACGTCAGGCTTGCAGTCAGCAAGAAAGCTTATTCCAAGGGATGTCATTCCCTCTCGGACGGGGAAGGGAAGTTCAGTTTCTGTTACCTCTTGTGCTTAATAATTTAAGACTTCACATTGTGTTCACTCCCAAAAAAGTTCATCTTCATGTGTGCACATTCACATGTGCACACAAGCACACAGCTCTTCTGGCAGACCTGGGATAAGTTATAATTTACCAACCTTTATGACTAGAATTGGCTGACAAGGAGATTATAGTACATCAACATGAAAAATGAAATTATATTTCAAGTTCATTGTGTGTAAGCATGTTTATCCTTGGAAGGAGTGTCCTAATCCCTTAAGTATTTGAAGCAGTAAACTATGTTTGGAAGAATGTGTAAATTACTTAGAATGTTTGCCTTTTTGGAAATTTTTGTCTTTTGGTTGGTTTTCCAAATCAAAGTTACACATGCATATAAGTTAAAAATTAAAATCATTTTCTAAGACTTGATATGAAAGACACCAGTCCCCCACGGGGAATGAGGTGGGTGTTTCCTACTTTCCAGAGGTTCTTTAATATGTATCTCCACATCATACCGTTCTTACGTTGCTAGTGCTTGATTTATTTAGTTTTAGATTACCTATTACAGCAGTTCTCAATGTCTACTCCATGGACTATTTGAATTGCTAAGATCCTTCCATTGGGTCCAAGAGACCGAAATTTTTTTTATTTAATACTCAGACATCATTTGCCTTTTTCACAGTGTTGACGTTTGCTGTGCTGGTGCCAAGGCAGCAGTGGGCAAGACTGCCGGCATGCTTCCACGAGTCAGGCAGTGGCCACAAACAATATGAGTCATTGTATTCTTCATCATCACATGTTTGGAGTTTTTTCCAAAGTACAGGTCCACTTAAGAGTGCCCTTGATGAAGCAGTGAAAATGATTACTTTTATTAAATCCAGAAATGTGCTGAAATGTGAGGCGCTTAGATGGGGTCCGTGGTTGTCTCAAGGAAACACACTCGTACAGTGGCCTGAGTCGCAAGCTGCGGGCCTCCCACCCTCCATGGAACACGTTTTTACTTGAAAGAACAACTGGCAGGCAAACCATGGTTATGCAGACTTGAGTACTTTGGAGACGTTTTCTCAAATATGAATGCAAGAGCTTGCCACTTAGAGGAAAACAGCAGGCAGGGTTGTTTGACCAAGGGTAAAATTTGAGTTTTCATTTGAAGGCTCAGATGTTGAAAAACTTGATTCTGCCACCACGAACCTGAAAGCTTCCCAACATGTAAAGACTTTTCTGATAAGGTCTGTGATGATATTAACAGCTATGATTTTTTTTTGATGCTGCATAATGGAATATATTAACATCTGGAAGATAGGTATAACTCAATAAACCAGTATTTTCCAAATGCCCTATGCATTGTGTGACAAAATCTCATAACATAGTATCCATTCAAATTGCAAGGTAGCCTAATGGATTTTAGTACAGCAGAATAGTGTACATTTATTAGTGTAGTTTTCAGAGGCTCGTTTCAGTGACCTTTAAGAAATCATCATTTGTCAATTTTTAGTATAGTATCAAAGAAGAATGTCCACAATTACCTAAAAAGACTATTAAAATTGTCATCCAGTTACCAACTACACATCTGTTTGAGGCTGGACTTTCTCCATTTGGTCACCTGAAACAACACATCCAGATATAAGCCATGTAATTGAAACAACATAAGCCAGGCTTTAAGGAGATTTGTGAAATTGTAAAGCAATGTCAGTCTTTGTCATTAAGATTTTTTATTTGGAAAAATAAATCTATTTCACAAAATATGTTATTTATGCCCACATATAGTGGGCTTATTTTAAAATAAATAAATGCATATGTTTTTCTTAAGTTTAATTTCTAGAATGGTGAATATCAGCAGATTTAAGAGGAGCAATGAGCTCAGACTGATGCAGGTCAGGAGGATCTGGGAAAGAAGTCTTGGATATGATGTGATGACGATCATGATAGCTGGCATGTTTGAACAGTTCAAGGGCAGTTACAGAACACAGAAGAGAGTCTGGGGCTGAATTAGTGATAAATACACAGAAAACTAAACAAATTGAAAAACAGAAATATTGTACAATAAAGGAAAAGCTCTTTGGCATCCTATAATATTAAGATTGTAGAGGGTTCCTGAAACCGACAAGTTTGAGAATCACTGCCTAACCATCAGGGAACATGAAGATTTAATACTTTCACCACCACTCACCCCCAGCCCACATGTATGCTCAGTTCTTGTCTTTCTGTCACTCTGATAGTTGTAATTTTGGTTCCATCAATATCCATGATTATTGTGATGAAAAGGGCATATAAAGGGGTTGCAGTGACTATATAAAGGCCATTGCAGCTGAGCCATGTAACTGTGGTTACTTTTCCTTTAAGGGTGTAAGGGGGTAAATATTTTGATACCTTAGATCTGAAATATCTCTATTCTTTTTTGACATTTGATAAATAGAGTTCTAGGTTGGAAGTCATTTTCCCCCAGATATTTTAAAGGCATTTCTCTAATAGTCTTTTAGCTTCCAGGGTTGATGTTGAAAAGTCTGACTCTTAATCATTTATATAAAATATTTCTCATCTGTCGCTGTCTCTCTCGGGAAGGGCTTTACACCTAGGGTGAAATTTCATAAGAATATATCTTGGGGTGGATCTAATGTTATCCAATGTGCTGGCACTGATGGGCCTGTTAGTCTACATCTCATGTTGGCCTATTCCAGGAAATTTCCCTCAGTCATTTCTTCAATAGTTTTTGACACCTCCATTTTCTTTGTTTATTCTTTTTGGAACTCCTAAAATTTGGCTTTACTTTCTGGTTTAGCAAAGGTTTTTATCTTTGGTTTCCTATTTGCCAATCTCTTTTTTATTTTCCTGTATTTTCTGGAAGATTTCTTCAGTTTTATCTTTTAGCTATTTTATTTAAGTTTTCATTTCTATCGTATTTTTTAATTTCCAGGACAGTCATTTTGTTGTTGTTATTGTTCTTTCCAAATCTTCTTTTTTTTAAATGGCATCCTACTCTTGCTTTCTGGATGCAAGGGTGGGGGGGTGCCACCCCTTGACCAGCGGAAGGGAGCTGGGCTCGAACTGCTTCAGCAGAGTTTCAACCAGTGCCCTTGGCTGAGCTCCACCATCACCCCTGCTTCCTGTGGCACTCAGTGCTGTCTTTCTTGAGCCTTTGGAGGGTTTTGAGGTGTAAACTGGGCTGGTGGCAGATTTGCCCATCGCTAGCTTGAGAATCTTCTTTCAAGTTAGTGGCCACTCACCTGACTTGGTTCCAGCTTTCAAAACTGTGTTGCAGTTACTGCCTCTCCCATTTTCTTTGGCCTTGTGAGTTTATATCCTCTTAAAAATATTTTATTGTCATTTTATTAGGATTTCAGAAAAGAGCAGTGCTAAATACATGTGGTAAACCTGTTATCTTGGACCAGAACTTTTTTTTTAATATTTAAAAAGCACAAAAATACCTTTAAGATATTTTCTTAGTAGATGAAATGCTAATAGTAGACAACATTTATTCAGCCTCTTCTACTTCTCAAACGGTTCTTTTTAAATTTACCCATATCTGCAATACTATAGACCTAAGAGAAAAGTAAGCAGTTTGATTTTGTTTCCAATATTGAGCCATCATAATGTAATATCAAGTTCAGACTCAGGTAGATCTGGGCGTGTTGAAGATAAAGTCGCTATTGGGTATTTTACAGCTACTCTGCTTTTCCGGAATGGAATTTTACTTGGCTTGGTCCATGTATAGTCTATCTCTTCTTCCCCTTCTTTTTCCAGAAACAGTTCAAATTACAAAATAAATTGAAAAGATAAGTTAGGGTGGTGGAGGGGACACAATGTAAGGAAAATATGGAACCTACCTGTTCACGAGGAGTGAACCAGGTGCCAAGTAGACTTCACAGATGTACTACCTGGGAACCAGTCCTCCAGATCTCCTGGGGTGCTGGAGCCCATGCCTAGGCTATGGTGGGGTATTTACACCTTGGAAGCTGGCAATGCTATAAATCATGGTATTTTCCCCTGCAAAGCTGTTTTTAAATCTCCACCATCATACCATATCTAGACCTGACTTTACTCTCAGGACAGCCCGATAAACCCCCAAAGCTTTGTAATTATGTAATTATATTTACATTATATGACATCATATTTACTCACCACACTATGGCCCAGGGAAGCCAGGTGATAAGAGCAAAGTACAAAATGTGCAGCCAGACAGCTTGACATTTTACCCTTCCACAGCTACTTTTAGCTCTGTGACCTTTGGCAAACTTCTCTGTGAGCCCCGACTGAATCTGTAGAACAGGGGAAACAATTTCTAACCTAGCTGGGTTGTAAAAATTAACAGCTGTGACAGACTGCCCTCCTCAAACTACATCCTGCAGAAAGCCCTGGCTCCGGGTAGGTACCTCTGAGGCCTGTTTCTGTGCTACAGCAGGATTGGGATATCTTTGGTTAGGAGCCTTATTCTGGTAAAACAGAATACTAATTTCATGTTTTGTTTAGCTGGTCTCCAAAATTTATGAGGCCACTCAAGAATGTGGATCAGTGTACTTCAGAATTGCGTAAGAGAGTAAATCTCACACTTTCTCAGAATCCCAGAAGAGGAGAAGTTTGGTTAAGGGTCGGGAACTTAAAGCCCCACTAACAAATTATCCAGCTATTTAAAATTGCATCTTGCAGTAAGGTTGAAATACTGAAGATGTTGGCATATTTGGACCTAATCAACCGAACTCTTTTTTTATTCACCCACTCTGAATTATGTCTTCATCTTCTACCTTGAAGCTTTCATCAGAAATTACTGTAAGAAACAAGTAATTTTGCTTCTGCGTTTGCTGTGACTTTTGAGTAGAGATGCCAACTACCTGTTACATGGCTCAATGTCCTTGGTTTACAATGCCCTGCATAAGACATCTGTCCTTGACACCGGGAATAACCTTGTCTCTCTTGAGGAACTGGCCTGTTTCGTCTCTTCATGTGACAGCTGTGTCACTCACATTTCCTTGTTCCCCTTTGGGTGGAAACGTTAGAATCAAGTTTTAACATCAGTCATAAGAACCACGTACACTTCTGTTGGGCATGTTAGAGCCCTCCTCCCCACTCCGTTTTCCACGTGATCATTTCATTTTATTAATTTTATTGTATTTGCCTTTTTTTTTTAAGTGACACAATGCTTTCGAAATAACAAATAACTGAGTGAGTCCTAAATGTGGGGAGGAAGGTCAGTGATAATAACAAGTCATATCGTATATACATTGTGCAGTGTGAGACATGGTTATGGGGAGGGGGACCTCGGGGTGGGCAAGAGAAGATAGAGGAAACATGAGAGTGTCTTTGAATGTCTGAGATGCTGTGTTTTGGAAGAGGTGGTGGGCATGATTTTTATTGCTCCTGAAGACAGAATAAGAGCCCCTGTAGACTTCCATTAACTGGACCTGTCCTTCCTAAGCTATTTCTGTGGGCCTGTTGTCAAGGCACTGGGCGGAGGCCCGCTGGAGGAGACATGCTCCCTGCTCTCAGACTCTTCCACTTTAGGGAAGCAGTTTTTGGCTGACTGCAAAGGAGAACTTTCTAACAGTCAGACTTATCCAATAGTGGGACGCATTGTCTTGCAAAGTGGAGGTGCCCATCTTGGGAGAATCCCCCAAAGGGCTGAATGACAAGGACCCTGAAAAGTGCCCCTGCATCAGAGAGAGGGGCCTCTGAGTTGACCTCTAAGTTTCGGCCCTGCTCTGCTCCCATGAGTCTCTTTTATTTGGAGGTTTGGTGGTAAACTGAAGGATTAGGTTGTTTCAAAGTCAGTGGGCACTCTGGAGGGGGAGGGGAAGGCAGTAAAAATGCCTTCGCAAACCTGGTCCTTTACTCTGTGACCCCGGTGGCTCCCACAGGCCCCTGGACCCCCTATAGCCCGGCTGCTCGTGGTGGCTGGTTGGCAGCCATGGTTCTAAGGAACCTATGGTATCTCCTTGTGGAGACTTGCTGGCTTTCTGAGCCATGGTGAGGATTGCTTTAACCACTGGCAGAGACTGGTCCTGTCTCTCTGTCCTCGGAAGTGAGAGCTGGAGACAGACCTCTGGGCTGGGGCTGAGACTCGGTCTGAAGCCCACCCCTCTCTCTGTAGAGGGACCCGGACGGGGGACTGAAGCTATTGTCGAGAGCCAGGGCTGGGCTGAGGGGAGGTGAGCCCGTTACCAGCTGGGAGCCAGGCCATCACTCCATGTTCTACAGTAAAGTCCAGCGGCTTGCTGTGGAAACGAGGTAGAGAGGACAGAGGATTTCCCAGTATAAATTCCTAAAAGAAAAATTCGACTCTGAAGAATTTTGTCCCCACCATATTTACTCAGTCTTAAGGGAATTAGAACTTCTTTGAAATAACTTTTAACTTACAGAAAAGTTGTAAGAATAAAAACAGTACAAAGGACACCCGTATTCCCTGTGTCCAGGTTAACTATTTATTTACTATTTTTTTTTCTGAGCCATTTGAGAGTAAGATGCACATATCATGAACCCCTATGCCTAAATACTTCCATGTGTATTTCCTAGGAAATGGGGTATTCTTTTGTGTAGCCAGAGTACATACAGTTAACAACTTCAGTGAAATTAATGTTAAGGAATGACTTTATCTCATCTACCCTCCATATTCCAGCTTTTTTCAGTTGACCCAATAATGATGTCCTGTATGGCTGTTTTCCTCCAGTACAGGGTTTGGTCTGGGATCAGAATGCAATGAGCTGTGTCTTTTTAAAGATCTTTGAACAATAACATTATTACAGTTAATTGGTCATCTTAGGGGCTTATTCAAAATCTTTAGATAAAAACACTTCTAATCTTAGGGTATGTTTCGCTTATCACTATTCTTTTGTTCACTTGAAAACTGAGGCTAGATTGTCTGGATGCCACACCCACTCCTGTGCTGTGGAAAATGTTTTCACCTTTCAGGTGGAAAGGATGGGTGTAAGGAGCTTTGAGGATGTCTTTTATACATGGTTGACTTTTCTTTATTTGATTTAAAACACAGAAAAACAGATCAGAGACTGTGATCATTCTCCGATTCCCCTGTTGTCAGTCCGATTTGCTGTCAATCCAGCTTTTTGCCTAGAAAGTCCTTCCTTTATCCTTGAGGTGAAAAAGAGAATCATTTTGAAATTCTCTGCTTTTCTTGAGACAACACACTCTTATGAATCTAGAAACAGATAAAATACCTTTACATTTACTCAGCACCCTTATCTCAGCACTTATGCATTTTATGAGTCAATAACAACAACATATGTGATAATCAAGCATTTCTATGCATGCAGTGCTTTGGCTACTCAGTAAAGGGTATATTCAGCAGTTCTGGTCTCTGCCCCCCGAACAACTTGCATGACATGCATCAATATGGACTATAAATATAACAACACATCTAACACTTGCAAGACATAACACAGACTTAGAATGACTGGGATGCTTTTTTCAGATGGTAACGTTTGCTCACAGAAAAACTGAGTAATTTACCAAAACTTTCTTAAAAAAATCAGAGCTACCATTCCACCTTTTTTGGTTTAATCCCTCACTTTTCAAAATGCACTATATAAATGTTTTATTTAGTATCTACTCTAAGGAACAGATGGGTGGTGGGAGAGTAATAGAAGGTACCATTTTTTTAAGAAACTTCCAGAAATCTGGTACACAGCTTCTTTGAAAATAAAAAGATTAAATGGAAAGCAATTGGCTTCTCATTTTCCAAGGTTCAGTATCATATAGAAGAGTCTCCACTGTGGTCTGTGTTTAAAGGCTGCAGGGCCTCTGGAGGCTGTTGGAGGGCCATATGGGTAATAGTTTCTAACATATCTTGGATAACTCTGGATGTAGACTTTTTTTTTTGGTTCCCTTTTCACCTAGTTTATTTTACCTCTGCCTATTTTACTACAAGTTATAGATAGAAAAAAATTGGACATTAAAAATAACACCTAATTTTTAAATATTTTCTGAATTTATGGTGTCTAGATTCATCATTGTAACCCTGGAGAGGCACAAAGCAATTAGATAAAGAATGAAATATCTTTGAAGTTACCTCTTCCTTGGCCAGTCGAGGATTCCCTAGACCCTTACTGTGGAATATGGTGGCCATCAGCCTTAGGTTGCTTTCCAGCATTTGAGATGTGCTGTATGTAAAATCTTTTAGATTGATTATATGTTGAAATGATAATATTTTGGCTACATTGGGCTAAGTAAAATACATTATTAAAATTAATCTTACCTGTTTCTATATTTTTAATGTGGCTACTAGAAAATTTAATTTAACATGCAGCTTGCATTTGTGGCTCCCATTATATTTCTGTTGGACAGTGCAGATCTAGAATGAAAGAAAATATAGAGCAAAACCCCCAACTCATTCAGTTTATCTGAGGTGCATTACTGAAGGGAAAGCTGAATAACCAGTGATCCCAATTTTTTTTTTTGGTTAGGTTTGGATTTCATTAAAGCTTCTTTAATTGAATCTATTGTTAATCTGCTTGAAGGTCCCACTTCGGAAGAGAATTGTATCTTTTTGTTTGCTTAAAAGAATTCTAAGAAAATCCTGAACTCATTTCAAAAGTGGTTTACTTTTAAAAGCTTTGTAAGAAGTTTTCTATTTACTGAGATTGGAGGCATGACTAATATTGAGTTCTTAAGAGGCTAAAGAATTGTGAAAATTATCCAGAAACTTCTGAAAGTTATCCAGAAACCTTCTGGTCCCATGGAGAGGCATCCAGGGAGGGATATAAGGGCCCTTAGTAGTCGCAGATCAGCCATACGCTTCTGTGTTCACACCTTCAAACATTGGGAAAGATAAAATATTTATTCCTAAGTGTCTATAACTGAATTTATGGATATAACTTGCTGGATATTATTGCCTGTGTAAAGCCATGTAACTGTGCACGTAAAGCATGTTTTTATTAGTTCCTACATAAAATTTTTATGATAATGGCAAACAAAGGACCAATTTAGTTTGGCTGAGTTTGTTCTTATTACTCCAGCGTTGAATAGATAAGCAGCAGTGCAAATAACAGCAGTCAACAGGGAAGGGGGCTGGATCTCAGGGCGGGGCTCCTGGCCCAGGGCTACGAGGTCGAATGGGGCTGCCTGCGGGGAACCCCAGAGGGCCTGGCCAAAAGAAGTATTAAGGCAGGGGTAGGCAGTAGCTTTCAGGGCTATCCTGGAGCGGTTATACTCCCATTTGTTAATGCAGAGTATTCAAATTTAGTTCTGAAAGGGCCTGCATAACTGCTGTTGAAAGAACTCCCACATACTGTATTTCAACTGGAGACTTGAAGAGAAAAAAGGTTCAAGTGGCTTATTGTGGGTCATCTCCCACTCTGGGATTTAAACAAAGCACCAACAGAACAAAGTCCCTTTAAACGGGTACCTTCATCTGGGCCCCTCCTGTGTGTGGTTTGGCAGGCTGACTGGGTGGAGAGGAGCCCACGCCTCCCATTCCCACTACTGCCCTTTTATGTTTGACCCTTGAACGTGGCAAAAGATCCCCAGGGTGGCCTGGATCGGAGGAAAGTGTTTCTAAACTGGAAGACAGAGCATATTTCATAAATACTGCCTTGACTTTTTCCTTGCCAATGACTAGTTAAAAATTGACAGCAAGCCTGTCTTCCAGAATGAGTATGAGTACTGAACCAAAATTCAGGAGACAGGATTTGACACATAGAAATCTAGTTAGGGAGACAATAGCAAGACATATTTTAAATTGAATGAGGCTGAAAAATGAAAGGCATGTGATTATCACAGTATAACCCTAAAACCTGTCTTAGACAGAAGTCAACTAAGGCAATGGGCCAGCATGGCACACACGAGGTTCCCTCTAGGCTAAGGTCTGTCTAGGACATAATGAAATTAAAACTATGTGATTAGAAGGCTGCCGTGATTTAGATTCTAGACATTGGAAGTATTTACACATCAAAACACTCATGCTTGAGGAGGGTTTTCCACCAAGCATCTGGTACCTCTCTCCCTCTCAGTGGGGCCACACTGGAGCCCCTGCAGGCAGCTCGCTATTTTGATTGTCCTTAAAGGTCTCTACAGACGGAACGAGCTTCTGTGACTTCTAGCAGTCCCACTTTGGGATGTGTTCCTTTTAGGACCAAGCTAACTGGAGGGTCTGTATTCTATGTATTTCCTCAGTGGGCATCTCAGCATTCTTTACCCCAGAGGAGTAGGGTCTATGCTTTCTCAAAGATGCTGCTTGAACAGGCTTGCTCGTGTTCCAAGAGCAATTCTGGGGTGTGTGTGTGTGTGTGTGTGTGTGTGTGTGTGTGTGTGTGCACATGTGTGTATGTACTTTGGCCTCATCTTAGGCTCTGGGGAAAAACAATCCACTAAATCTTATGCTAACTATGAAATACATACATGTTGTCTTGCTCCTTCCCACATTTTATGAGTCTGCTGGTAGGAAGCCCTGTAGAAAGTTAAACAGCAGAGTTTTCAGTATTTATTCTAAGGTGGTTAGTCAAGGTACTCAAGAGGCAAGCTTTAGCTCCTGCCTTTGGAGCTAATGAGCGGCTACTACAAGTTCTCTGCGTTCTCAGTTTGTATGGAACCCTGTGGCTTTAAGCCACCAGCTCCTTTCTGAGATGGCCTGGTTGATTCCACTCTGGATCTGAGAACCTGGGAGTGTTTATACGATTGGCCTACATGTGGGCCCTGCAGATTTCAGAGTTATTTTGCCTCAAGGGTAGAATCATGGTTTGGGGAGTTGAGGAAAGATGACAAACAGACTTAGCTGAGAGGTGGATGTTGTTTCTTTCTCTTGAGAGGTTATGTGACTAATTCAGTTTGGGGGAATTGCAACAAGATGGATTTTTTTAATAGAGTTTAGAGTCTTTTAACTTGTTGCTTGAATAGCTTTTCAAGAGTGTATGAAAGGCAAGAATCCCAAAAGATTGGTTTTAAATAGCAGACTCTAGGGACTCAAGGTTTGTAACAAAAGGGCAGATATGGAAGAGATGAACTCCCAGGTCCGACTCTGAGAATAAAACCCACTGGCTGGGGTCCCTGGGGTGTCGGCGTCCGCCAGGCTTGCTGGCTCTGGTTCGTTAGTGAGCAGGATCATTAGATAGGCTCACAGAAAGTTCATTGGGGTTGACTTTGCTGGGCCTGACCCATATTACAAAGTTCTAACAAGTGGAAATTATAGTTGAGCATTGGGAGAAGCCATAGCATGCACAGTGAAAGAGAAAACCCAACGTCTTAAATAAATGCAGAGGAGAAATTTGAGCAGAACCACCAAGTAAAGAAATTAGGGCACTGGACGGACTGTTACAGCCACAGCAGCAAAAAAGCAGAGTATTGATTTAGTGAAAACATAATGCGATTATACAATCCCCTGGTGTTAATTCACACCGGAAATCTTTGTCTCTTTGCTAATTATGTTAAAAGCAAGAGGTGCTAAGAAAATTATACGGGCTTGAGGTAATCTGACAATAGCAAAATTTATTTTGGAATTTAGGTTTACAGTTTAGGAGGCCCAGGGATTTTAAATATCCCAAATAAGGAAGGATGTTAAGAATAGTCAAACGTTATTATACTCCTAAAGCATTCTCAGTGAAATACATGATAAAAAGCCATGTAAGTAGGTATATTTTATTAATAATTTACATCCACTGGGTGAACTGATTAGATCATCAAATGCGAAGTCCGCTGTGGGTCTGGTGACAGGATTAAGCTCAGTCCTCATTAGGATTAATGATCCAGGGTTTCCCAGTAAGCAGCCATGTTCTCTGAATTCCAGACTTGTAGGAACAAGGTGAAAATTTAAATGTACCAGCTTTTTAGACTGAGTGGTCCTAAACTAGTGAGAATAGATGGAGCAACAATTTCAGACCTCTTCACAGGATTATTTTAGGCCAGCCCACAAATGTCTGCCTGTCCCTGCATGGGATTTCAGTGAGAGGCTTGAGAGCATCAGTTTTGCATCTTAAGCCCTTGTTATTTGAGGAGCGGGGTGCTCAAGAATGTTGGTACTTGGTATTCTTCATGGCAGAGCTCCGGTTTTGGAAGCTAAGTTGCAGACAGGTTAATTGACTATTAAGGCCCCACAGCTGGCCATTTGGCTAGAACAAAGCCCCAGGCTTATTGCTAAACTACAGAGATTGACTCTCTGTGTTTCAGGGATTTTCAGTCATTTTAGGGTTCTGCCATCTATTATTCATTTTGTGGTATACTTCAAGTGCTGCAATTAACTGGCTGTGCCATGAACTAGATGTGTGATTTGGGGTGACTCACCTCACCAACTCAGGCAGGTCTCTCCATGTTTACCTACAGGTTGGCCTAGAATAAGTATAAGGACTTTTCAAGCTCTGTTTAAATTTTTTGGAAAACTGCTTTTTTGATGGTATAGGACTTGGCATTTCTGCAGTTGGTGACCAGAATTGATGAGGTCATCTCAAAGCTGGAAACATGAAAGCATGTGCGTCGCTCTGGAAGAAGCCGCTGACCCTTACACAGAGTCACTTCTTTGTTCACCACTGATGGTTTGAGACCATGGCTGGCCATGTTTGTTGTGTCTTCGTTGTCATTGATGTATTTGTATATTTTTGCATAAAGACCACATAAATGTTAAATGAGGGACATACCTTAAAGATGAAACACCCATGATTTATATTGGCTCATGACTTTGGGACCGCGGAACACATTCAGCGGCATTATCTCATTTCATCCCATACAGTCTTGCTGATGCGCAAACTGGATCTGAAAGAAGGGGAAGGACGTGCCCAGGCCCCTGTGTGTTGTCAGCCAAGCCAGGCGCAGAATCAGTTCCTACCACTCAGGCAGTGCTTCCCAAGGGCCTGGTGTAGACACACCCCCTGCCAGCTGCTGGGATTCACACTGGCAGTTCCGTTTGCTCCAGCCTGATTCTGGTCTGGACACCTTCCCTTTGTGGCTGTGGTTTGGCACTGGCTAGGGCACAGCAGGATACGTCCTACACTCGACGGCCAGCCTACTGCTGCCAGCTTCCGTGAGCGGACTCCATACAAGGAAAGCCCCACCCCGGCTGATTTGAGCCCCATGGACCTGTGCCCTCAGGGCTGCCATGTTGGGGTCCCAGCAGCTGCCGGCCTCATCCCCTGCCCGGTGTAGGCTCTCCTGCCTACTATCCCCAGCAACCTGAGGAGGGTGTGCGGAGTGTGCACGCGTGTGCATGCGTGTGTGTGTGCTTATATGTGCACATGCTTGCCTTGGTTTGTTAGGTTCCCAGCATTGTTTCCTCAGTTCTGTCCAGAATGCAAGTTTGCTTTTGCATTTAACAAACTGGCCATTCACTGACAGCCAAATATCATCTGCAGGTCCCTCCTAACTTTTCTCACAAGAGGTCAAGGAAACTATGAGGAAGTAAGATGCTTACAAGAAAGGCACATTTTAAATTCCAGGCCATAATGCACTCTGGTTTTCCCGAAAGTTTTCCAAGCATTAGTTAAGACCTAGGGGAAGAACAGTGACCTGCTCTGGGGAGAGGCTGCTCCTTAAAGATGATGATGTCCTCTCTGGACAAAGCAGCGCAGGGTGAACAGGGATGGAACAGGCCACGATCTGTGTTAGGATTAAGCGTGCTCCAGTTCCAGGTCATCAGTGTCCAGTCTCTTAACCCGATTGCCTTTATCCACGCTCGGAAGCAGAAGCAACGCACAGTGCCATTCTGCAGAAGTCACACAGAGCAAGTATTCAGACCTTCCAAAATTCCAAGCCCCTTTCTTCCAAGGTTACTAGGGTTTGTTAAGGAAAAATGTTTGTTTGGAAAAGGAAAGGCGAGTGGCTCAGTTTTGGGACATGGACTTTTAAATATTTCAGCTCTCACATTTTATCTTCTAATGCCTCAGTGCTCTGAGTCTAGCTGGAGCTCTGTCCAGCCTCTGGGCTTGATCTCTCCTTTCCTGGCAGCCGTGTTCCTAGGATGGCCTGCCACGTATTCCAGAGAATTCCAGCTCCATGGTGGTGGCGGTCACAGACTTGGGCTCTAGCTGGCAGGGAGCAGTGGTTGCGGGTCTCTGTGCCCATTTTTCATCTTTTTATATAAATATCTTTTCTTCCTCTTTTCTCTTCCCCTTCTCCTGTTTCTCCTGTTTTCCTTTCTCTCTGTCCCTGTCAGCCCTTTTTCCCCACTGGTTTTATCTCACTACTGTATTGAATTAAGTATAGGCTGAAATACCATGTTCTTATTGAATAGTTTTGTGTGCACTATTTATAATTTTTAGTCAGATGAAATATCCTTTCTCCCTTAAAAATAAACAAACTCCAGCCATCCCAACCCATCCAAACTAAGTCCATTTTTACTTGCATATGTTTGTTAATTAGTGTATTAATCGATGTATTTATTAGATATATTCCATATGCAGACTGTGCTGGTAAAACTGAGGTTAGTAAAACCCAGTCCCTTCCCTCACTTGGCTTGCCAGGTGCTTGGGGAAAGAGACCATGACAAGCAGTTGCAAAAAGAACAAAGGAACCCATACAAAGACAGGTTTCAGACAAAGGAACTCATATAAAGACAGGTTTGGGGAACACACGGAGGGGGTGGGCCCAGTCTTCCCGTGTGGGATGTGCCTCAGGGGCACTGGCTCTGGGGAACGGGGGAGCTGTAGCCGAGCTGCACGTTCTCTGGGCGATGTGATTGGAGCAAGGTAAAGCCAGGATCAAAGCCAAGCCCAGTGGTGTTGTCTGCTGGGGTTTTTCCATGTGGCAGAGTTTAAGCTATTATTTGATAATAATTGTACCTACTTCATAGGGTGGTGGCAACATGCAGTAAAGCTCTTAGAACAGACCTTGCTTGTGGTGAGTTCTCAGAAATGGCGTCAAGTGTGATGGTGAGCCGTGAGGGTGCCTGAGGCCCCTGTACAAGTTCTCTTGGAGCTGAAGCTGAGCTCACATCAGCTGGACTCCTTGTATCGCTGTGTGTCCCTGACTATGTCACCACAGCCACCCTGCAAAACTGAATTGAAGATGGAGTCCTAAAATTATTGTGATTCGGCAAATCTTCAAGGTGAAGTGAAATGCACTTGTAGAAATACTACAAGCCTGATGGTAGGACTTTAACATCTATTACAAGATATTCTTTAAAAGAACAGCTGAGCTGTGCTTTGAGTTGCCCATCTTGAAACTAAGAAATGTAAGGGGAGAGCCCCAAACAGAAATGTGACAGGCCCTTTGCTTCGTCGTGCACCTGAGTCTTTTCTAAAGCATGCGGGCGGCCCTGCCCTTTATGTTCTGGCAACACAGAGAATAAAAGAAAACAGTCATCCACACTGACAAGTCAGACATAAGCCCTGATAACGGTATCATGAAAGGCAGCCTCTTCTATTTGCTGAGTCTCATCCCACAGGGCAGAGCCCGGGTTGAAGGCGAGGCTGTAAATCGAGGGTGCGGAGAAGGCAGCTAGCTGGGCCCTGTAGAGGCCAGTGTGTGGAATTCTCTTTTGTAAGAGGTCACAGAGTCAAATGCTGTGGACGGATAATTTTATTGCCACTAATAAAATTTATAGCCAAAGCAAGCTAAGATAATAAGGGTAATCAAACATCCAGGCCTGGGACATAAGAATCTCATCCTGGCCTCTTGGTGCTGGTCAGGGGCTGGACAGGAGGAGCTCTTGTCTGACTCAAGGCCAGTAACAGGCTCAGAGGTGATTTCTGCCCATGTGGGCTTTGAGGGCTGGGCCGGGCCTAGGGCAAGCTTCGTGTTAGGGGGTCAGTGCCTGTGCTCGGGGCCAGCATGCCAAGAGCCATAGGAAAATTAACTATCATTGAGTAAATGCCTAAAAGTAAACAGGTTGCAGAGGAAAGGATAGAACCAACCCAGTTCTGGAACACTACATGATGGAAAGAATGTTAACAGACTGTTCAGGTGTGACTTGGCAGGCATGAGGGAAGATAAGGAAGGATGGGGTTTTATTTAGGGCAAGTAAAGAAATCAGATGTTGTTTAATCAGAGACCTGAGTGCAGGGGCAGTTTCCTCAGCCCCATCTCCTTCCCAGTTTCCTTCCCCTCGTGCCCCCCTCGGCTGCGGGCTCAGAGGGACCCCATCTCCTGCAGGCTGCGGCCATAGATGTGGGGTCTTCTCCCTAAGGCCACCCTGCAGAACATGCCAACAGAACTCCTGGAGGAGAGAAACCCTCCGTTCTTGGCCCCAGTCTCTGACAGAGGCCTGGACATCAAAAGTCCTGACCACCCTCGCTAGGTGACATGCCGGCACACGGCCACCTAGGACAAGCTAGAGAGAAGCAACTCTTTGGTAGTTTTGGTTTTTCGTCTTGTTCCTTTTTGAAAAATTGTGGTGGAATATACATAAGCTAAAATTTACCATCTGGTGTTTCTGGACAGAGCCTCCCGAGCCCCTCGGGAGGAAGGCCTGAGCATCAGAGCGATCCCCAAGCCTTGAGCTGCTTATTCAAGTGACTCCAGAACATTCAGGAAATAGAGCAGCTGCTGTGTGCGGCCTCCGGAGCCCGGGACTCTGAGGCACAGCCGGTCCCTGGGCCTGACCTGGCCGCCTGGGCCGGGGGCTGCATCGTGAGTAGGAGGAGCGCCGCCCGACACTGTGGCTCTGCTGGGGTGCTTTTTCTTAGCCCTCCCAGTGAGCAGACTCTTCGGCTGTGACTTCGGTCAGCAGGCTCTGGGTGCCCTTTACCTTGTTTCTTTTTTAATTGTGGTAAAATGCACATAACACAAAATGCACCATCCTAACATTTGAAGTGCGCAGTTCCATGGCATTACACACACCCATGTGCTGTGCAACGGTCACAGGCCCTTCTCATCTCCCACACGGAGACTCTGTCCCCGCTAACAGCTCCCATGCCCGCCCCCGGCCCTGGCAGCCCCCATCCTACTTTCTGTTCCTATACATTTGACGGCTCCAGGAGTCTCACGCAGCGGAAGCATACATAGTTGCCCTTCTGTTTTATTTTTAATAAAAGCTCTTCTGATGACAGGGGAAAATCCACATTATTGCCCTAGTTTTTAGTAGATTTTATTCAAGCAAAAAGAGCCCAGCAACTGTTAACTTGTTTCAGTGTCTGCTGAGACCTCTAGACGAAAACTTGTCTTGCTGATGTCAGCTTCCCCCCATCACCAGTCCTGCCTAGGACGCGCGCCCACCGCCGGCCCTGAAAGGCACCATTCAGCTCGAGATAGCTCGGGTGTCCATATGGAAGAGAAAGCAGGGTGAGGTTTAAGTCTAAATGGGGTCAAGTTTGCCGTACCCCTTGTGGGCAGAAAGCACGGCCCAGAGGGGAGCCCAGAGGAGGCGCTCAGTGAGGGTGGAGGCCCCTGCCGGGCTGGCAGGGACACCCCGCGGGGGAGGAGCACATCCCAGGCTCCCTCTCCACCCGGTTTTCCTTTTGTTTCTCAGCCTGCCGGGATAAAGTGAACAAGAAGTGAAGCATTTCAGTCCTCAGAGGAGTGGTACTGAAGCGGGAGACGTACGCCCATGTGGTTAGAGCCAGAGTCCTCCCCACTGCTCTGTCCTTGGGGTCACCAAGGGCAGCCCCTCCCTAGGGGAGCCGGGTGAGGGGGTGGCCTTTGCCCGAGGCCATTCTAGTCAGCCGAAGAAGTGACTGGAAGTGGGGATTGACACAGATTCCTGCAGCGAGAGCGACGACTCATCTACAAACGGACGTAAACTTTCCTGTCTAATAAGAGCAAACACAGCGCGTGTGAATGTGGGCCTGAACCCCTCCCTGCATTGCGGCCCCTGCACGAAGGCACCTTTCTGTGCCTGCCATCAGCTCTCTCTTCTCCGTATACCCGAAGCGGAGTGTCCGCATGATCAGCTGCAGTCAGTGATGTTGGCCTCGGGAACGCATTTTCTGATCTCCTTTGCAGATTTGCCTTCCTAATTTATCTTTTACATAGACTTTGAAAGTGTATTCTGGTGTCCTGATTCCCTAAGAGCGCAAGGGAGGAAATGGAGGTGCGGAAGCTTCCTAAGACAATACAAAGGGTTAAACATTAGCCGGGACTGATCTTCGAGATAATTGTGAGTCAGTTTGTGCTAACATGGATCAAAAATATTTATTGAGCACCCACTGTTGACAAAACCATAAAACCATTAAGTAACAGTGTAAGTAATAAATAACAATAAAAGAGATGTCCCCAAACAGTTAGATATTAATTGCTGGAGAGAAAATGCTGTTAAATGTTGTTTTCCGGGATTTGGGGTCATCATGTCATTAAATGTAGTTAAAGACTGAGTAGGATGTGTTTGCCGTCTGTAAATGTCTCTGCACAGGAAATGGATACTTTTGGTGTTCTCTGCTGCCTGGGCAGAGTCAGGGGGAGGTGGCTTTTGGGTCAGTAATGCCATTTGAGATGAACCCCATGCTGACACTCTGGAAGCTCTCAAGAGTGTTCCCGGCAGTGGGGAAGTTAAAGGTCAACGGCTTACAGATTGCAATTTGCCATGTGGAAGCAACCTTGATTTCTGAGAGGCAAACATCTTTTGTCTTGATTCTGTGGCCAAGATCAGAACCAGAGTGAAGATTGGCTTTCTTTGGGGACAAGAGCTCCTCATACAGAGGTATTATCAGTGCAAAAATTTAAATGTGGTGGAAAGACATGAATCTTACCTAAGATTACAATACAGTGAGCAGCTCTGTCTGAGGTCCGTGTAAAGCAGCCCCCTGTGCACACGCAGGTGGCTGGGACTCACGTACATTCCGCACCCCTGTATACAAAAAAAAAACACATGCGTGTGCAAACACACATGTGTACCCACTCCCTGAGACCTGATTCCTTTTCCTGTCACTCCGTGTTTAATTTCCCACCACCCACACCTATACGATGGGGTGTTTTGAAAGTAACAGATACTGTTACTTTAGTGAAATGGTCCCGTGTAACTGATATGGGGAAGCTAAAAGGTTTTAATCCGAACTAAACCAAACAAAATCCTTCGATGAAAATCCAGCCCCCCACAAAGTCTGTGATTAGGACCCCCCAGCAGGTTTTCAGCTGCTTTTAGACTATGACTATGTCTTGTACGCATAATGAAAATAATGAATCCTTTCCACCAGAACTTCGGGTTTTTCAGATGTGTTAGATGGATAGTGTGAGGTTTTTGAATTGAAGTCTTTGCAGGAAGACTCATGGACCTTTCTGAGTACTGTGAGAGAAAGAATTGATTCTGAGCAGTCTGAAAAGCAGAAGTAAATATAGTCCTTTAGCAGTAAGAATCCTTCTGTACTATGCCTGACGCAGGAGAGTCTGGGGACTTCTGCCGCCTTGGGTATTTTCTCTGAGGGTGGACTTCAGGGAGGGGCCTTCTGAGATAGAACTGGTCCTGAGGGGGACAGCTAAAGGGAGGGGAAGGGGACTGAGGGGCAGAGAGCCCTGTGAAAACACCTCCGAGTCCCACAGATTGAGGCTCCCGTCTGGGCCCTCGGCTCATGGCTGCTTCCCCTTCGGTAAGTAGCCAATTGTCCTGAGCATCTGTCTCCTCATAGGGAAAATGGTTAAAGGATCTTGGATTCCAGTTTCTGCAGGTGACCGTCTTCAGGACTGCAGTGAAGCTCTGGGGACCCGCTGGAGCCTGCCATTCAGCCTGTCTCATGGGCTCCCCATGTGGCCTGGGAACTGGAGGGGATGCTGCTGAGGTGTCCGGTGAGGGGCAGGGCTTCTCAGAGTCTGGAGCAAGGCTTCAGGGGAGACTGTTGGTTGCATGCAAAGCAGAGCTTCTGTCAGAGCGGGCAGCAGAAAGCCAGCCCCTCTTAGGGAGACTTGCTTTTGAAGCACAGGGAGTGGGGGGCCCGCCCACTGGTAGGAAGGGCTGCTGCCCTGAGATGAAATTCAGAACCCAGGAGAAGAATGAACACTACTGAGTAGGCGGGTGGCCACCAAGGGGGCGCAGCTAGGTGGGTCTCTCTTAGCTTTAGCACTAGGACATCAAGGAATAGAAACCCCTCTATGGACCGTGGTGTCTGCCCCCCAGTGCCCCTGCGGATGGCTCTGGCTGGGGGACTGCGGAGTGAGCAATTGGCTGAGAGGCCCAAGGCGAGGCTGTGCTCTCATCCCAGTGGGGTGACCAGCTGCAGCCTCCAGTGTCTCTTCCCGCTGGAGGTGTGCTGGAAGTGAGCCTGCCTCAGCCCCTCCTCCTGGGCGTAGGCCCGGGACCTTGCTGCTGTCTCCTGGAAACCGACACACCTTCCCCACGCCTTGTCCCTTGACCCTCTTTGACCTGAAGATTTGGCTAAAACCACATATTGGAAGCCCCTCATTCCCTAACCACAGAGTATTTCTACAGTGCTCCCCGACCTACCTTGATTTTGGTGTGAGGGCGAGTTCCTGTGATTTTGACTGACTGCAGTGCAGGTTTTCCTGTCTAGCTTTTTTTCAGATCTCTTGAGGTCAGTGACTAAGTAAGGTTTACTTCCTTTAATACCCCAAGTTGTGGTGCTCAGACTATTCAGTACCCCAGTAACTGAGGCAAGACCAAAAATAAGAAAAAAGAGTCAGGGGTCTGTGTTTTTATCACATTTCCTGATAAATGGCTGAACTGTCTTGGACAAATCACAAACTTCTCTGAGCCTCACATCTGTGAAATGGGGATAGCCAATCTATCTACCTAACTTAATATTAGTTGTTTCAAACGAGGCTTATATGAGGGAGAAGAGATTTATGAACAACAAAGGGGTAGGCAGATATCAGAGCATCCTTTATTTTGTTAGTGGTGATGTAATTATCATAGATAAGGATCCTCAACCTTCTCTGCTTAAAGCATAATCAACTCAGTGACAAGCTATCACAGTTTGAAACAGCCAGAGAAAGAATTCGGATGGGAACAATTCTTTCATAGCCAGATTCCATCCAGAGGGCAATTATTTTGTTTCTGTTATAGTGGAACATCTCAGCTGCAACCTGTGGTATTGTCCTAAAGAAAGTTTGCAGGGTTGAGGAAGAGTAACTTCTTGGTATTAAGCATGACACTTACCCATCAAAATCCAGCGTTCTGTGTATGTATAAAAAATGATAGCTTATCTGACCAGGGGACTCCTTCTCATCCAGAATGATCTAGAATGGATATGATTTTAATTGTTAAATTAGCAGTTATAGCTGCTTCTACCGAGAACAAGCCTAGCCGCTCTGTTTTTCAGAATTACAGAGATTTGGCTAAACAGATAATAGAAATTGCTTTAAGTCTGCTATATTGTGGACTGTCTTTGTACAGAATATTGACTGCTAGTGAGTTGTACCCAACTTGCAAGAAAAAAAGGTTGAAGACAGGAGGCTGCAAGAAGTGTTTGCACATATGCCTAGCATAGTGCTGCGTACATACTAAGTACATGTGATTGTTCGTATTAATAAATGAGCCAATGAACTAGTGGCCTGAAAAAGAGGCACAGACTAGCACAGAGCAGAATGAAAACATTGCCCTTTGCTGGTGACAGGGAGTGGGGAAATAACCATTGTATTCCAGTAGCCAAGCAAAAAAATCTTACTTGAAGGACTTAAGAAGATTTAATTAGATAAATATGAGCAGTAGAAAATAAGAATAGCTCAGATTTGTTCCACAAACATGCTTTAAACATTTCTGTGTGCTGGGCCTTGTGTTGATCTCTGGGGAAAACCAGCCCTAGACCTGTTTGCTGTCATGGGGCTGTTGTGTGGTGAGATATGGTGCCTACTATTACATTCATAATATGAACCAAGGTAAAGATACTGAAGGAAAAGACTGCAGTTTTGTAAAACATCCAACAGAGCCTGGAAGGAAGCTTCTCTGAGAAAGTGAAGCTTGGATCTGAAAGGAAAGTGGAAGCATTCTGGATGGAAAGTGAAGGCATGTGCAAAGGCCCTGTGGCAGGAGGAGGGGAGTGTTTGAGGAACTAGGGGAGCGCAGAACCCTGGAATATGGAGAGTGAGGGGGAGGTAAATGGGAAGTTGCTGTAGCTATTTGTGTATTATGTCTGAAAGTTTGTGATCCCTGAAGATACAGGGTGTAAATAAAATGAGAACATGAATTTCCAGGGAGTGAGAGCCTACGGTAGTAGGCATTTAGGAGGAAATCCACTTTCCTTTGTGGAACAAGCAGCACAAACCCCAGAGAATACTCAAAAGAAACCCAGAGTGAGCTCAGCAAGGCTCTCAGGAGGGAGTGGATGGGATGCAAGGCACACAGTTAACAGGGAACATGACTGGTTCCCGCCAAAATCCTGATACTGGCTATACCTGGAAAGGGGGCTGAGAGGAAGCAATGTGACTAGGACATGGGAAGTTTCAATTTTATATAAAGTTTGGTTTCCTTTAAGAATACTTCCTAATATAGAGAAAATGTTCATATTTGTTTATGGTAGTGGGTAGACTTGTTTCATTACGATTTTTTTTCTTTACATTAATTTTTTTTTTATTACAAGGAATTCAGGGAAAAAGAGGGGATGGAGAAGAGAAAGAGAGGCTAGCACTTCTTTATAGAGTCAGGTCCTGTTTTCAGCTACACATTAGCTTGCACAAATCACTGCTCTGCTCCTCAGTTTCCTCATTTAAGAAAAAGAGTTTTGACAAGGGTGAGCTTGATAATCCCTGCTAGCTCAAAGACATTCTGTGATTCTGACTTTTAAAATCAATTGATTACGGAATAATTGTACTTACAGGCTTGGGAATCGAGGGTCCCATGTCCACTGATCCCTAATTCTTTAAAATTAAGAGATTCAAACTTGCCTTGCACAAAATAGCCAATAGCTTTCTCTTAAGGAGGCCAGAGCATTGAAATTCATTTGCTAAGTGACATTTTTGAAAACTGTGAGCCCCCAGGGTGCTCGCATTCATCCTGGGTCAGACTGGGGAATCTGGACCCAACCCAGAAATATGTGGCTCTGTGTTAGGCATCTTACCGTTTGCCACACCTACCCTGGTGGCTTCTCTGTGGGTTTGCAGGGTACCTGCAAGGACAGTTCCTACATAGTGAGGCAGAAGAATTCCATTCCCTTTCCTGGAAACTTCAGATTAGAAATGCTGTAATAGAAAGGAAACAGCACAAACAGAAGATCAGACATAGCCCTGTTGGGAACCCTCTGATATAAGTGGTAGGATGTTGCACAAGGCACTCACTTTGTGGTTTATTACCTTTTCTCAGATGTCTTTGCAAATCAACATTGGTACATGTGTCTTAGACTGTAGCTACTTGAAAAAAAATGGGTGCTGCATTTTCTTGGATTCTGTTTCGGGGCATTGTCTCGGATGGCATCGTGCACCACGGGGGCTTCATAAATGCTGCTCAGTGGTGACAAGAGTGTGCATGGCCATATCCTCAGCTCCTCAGTTGTTTCAGTTGCCCCCTCCAGCCTGCCTCATTCCTTCAGGAGAGTGGCAGCTGCTTGAGGGGGCCCACACCCCACAGACAGCAGAGGAAGCCCAAGGAGAGGTGACATGGGCCTCTGCATATGCTGAGTGCAGGGAGTGTCCTCTAGGCCCGCCATCAGCTGCTTTCGCTGCTTCTCCTCCAGTTTCTCTTATATGGGTAGGGCTTCCTTACAATGAATTGAATGAATGAAAAGAAAGTATGTGTTGGCAGAATTTCAGCTGAATAATGCCAAGGCTTTCCAAGCAAGAGCATGAATTTAAGCAGAGCAAAGTTTCAAGTCAATGAGGCTCAGAGTAATAGCTATTCTCATAGTGAAAAGTACAAATGTTTTTATGTTCAAAGGTTAACAAATGGGACTCTCTCTGGCCTTCTAGCCTGCTCAGTTACAAAGTGGAAACTGTTCCCGATCTTTGCTTTATTGCACTTGTATTTTCTAGGCAATTAGAAGCATTTTCCACTCAGCATTTAAGAGCTGGCAGCAGACTCTATTTTGAATTATTTCCTTTTTTTTTAAGTAGCATTTTCTCCTCCCTTTTGCAAGTAGACTGTTTTCAAAGTCACAGGCTTTCCAAATAGCAGGCTTAGACTTTGCCAGCATAATTAATACATTTGTCATGGAATTAGCACTTTCCAAAAGTATATTCCTATACAAGATTCTCATTTTTCCCAGAAGTATGGTTCTTCATAGCCTATTATGTGGATTTAGGCAAAATGGAC
Source organism: Smutsia gigantea (assembly GCA_032199065.1). NCBI lineage: Eukaryota > Metazoa > Chordata > Mammalia > Pholidota > Manidae > Smutsia > Smutsia gigantea. The sequence goes on from JAVSCE010000973.1 coordinate 281,403, forward strand.
CCACCCATCCACTAGAACTTCCATTATAAAGGGAATCACTGCAAACAAAATAGAAACCATTTATCTTAATGAACCAGTAGGAAAATTAAATCTGTTGAAATGATCTAGACCCTTCCAAAAACAAAAAAACAAAAAACAATCCACCACCAGCAACAGCCAGTGGTAATTTATGGTAGCTTCTCTAAGTCATCTGTTCACTGGCTGCCTACAGCAAAGAACAGCAGCAAATAGAGGTTTGTTAATTCCTGTGTTCTTAGCAGGCTCTCTTTTCCCTTGGCAAATGCCACTTTTATATATATATATTGGTATCATTAATATACACTCACATGAGCAACACTGTGGTTACTAGACTCCCCCATTATCAAGTCCCCACCACATACCCCATTACAGTCACTGTCCATCAGCGTAGTAGGGTGCTCTAGAATCATTACTTTTCTTCTCTGTGTTATACTGCCTTCCCCGTGCACCCCCCACCCCTACATTATGTGTGCTAATCATAATGCCCCGTTTTCCCCCTTAGCCCTCCCTTCCCACCCACCCTCCCCAGTCCCTTTCCCTTTGGCAACTGTTAGTCCATTCTTGGGTTCTGTGAGTCTGCTGCTGTTTTGTTCCTTCAGTTTTTCTCTTTGTTCTTATACTCCACAGATGAGTGAAATCATTTGGCACTTGTCTTTTTCTGCCTGGCTTATTTCACTGAGCATAATACCCTCTAGATCCATCCATGTTGTTGCCAATGGTAGGATTTGTTTTCTTCTGATGGCTGGATAATATTCCATTGTGTATATGTACTACATCTTCTTTATCCATTCATCTACTGATGGACACTTAGGTTGCTTCCATTTCTTGGCTATTGTAAATAGTGCTGCGATAAACATAGGGGTGCATATATCTTTTTCAAACTGGGCTGCTGCATTCTTAGGGTAAATTCCTAGCAGTGGAATTCCTGAGTCAAATGGTATTTCTATTTTGAGTTTTTTGAGGAACCTCCATACTGCTTTGCACAAAGATTGAACTAATTTACATTCCCATCAGCAGTGTAGGAGGGTTCCCCTTTCTCCACATCCTCGCCAACATTTGTTGTTGTTTGTCTTTTAGCAAATGCTGCCTTTGCCTCACTCATGTATTTGGGAGCTCTCGGGGCTGTTCCCGGTAGGAAACTACCATTCCTGTTACTGGTCTCAGCTAGTGTGTCAGTAAGAAGGATATTGTGTAGCTTTTCTTGTCCTGATGGATGGTGACATCCAAAGCACATATATGGGGAAGGGGCCCTGTTTGATGTTACTGGTCTGGTCTAGGGCTTGGTTAATGGCTTATGCTTTCCTTTTCACATGGAGTGGAGACACAGACAAAAATGGAATTTTACGATGTCAGGGGGTAGTTTTATTCCATTGTTTTTAATGAAATGAGGGGCTCTCCTAGCTCAAATGCTGGGAAACAGTCTTAGAGAAGCCGTAGGCACCCATGGTGCTCGGATAACATGGACCCGAGTGCACTTGGGGGGCACGTTCCCACTCGGCCCCCTCCTGCACCCTGCACACTGGTCCCCTCACCGCACCGAGAGGTGGTGGTCAGGAAGTGCGGTGAGCCTCAGGTAATAACTCAGTATCCATTTTCTGTGTCAGATCTCCCAGCTGATGACAGAGGCGGGCCGAGAGGGCCTGACAGAAGCAGCGCTGAATCGCTACAACGCGGACAAGCCTTCTGCCTGCAGCGTCCCCGCCTCCCAGGGCTCCTGCTTGGCCAGTGAGACCACCACAGGCACGTCAGTGGCCACCTCCTTCTTCGCAAGGTAAGAGAGGTGAACAGATCCTCCGTTCTTTCAGGTGAGCCCGTGTGCTAGCCTCACGTGGCCCAGGTGAGCTGGAACGCTAGGAGGAGCTGGGGTCATTCTGTGACCTCCTCTTTGAGGCAGGCTTTCTCAACCTCAGGCTGTCCACATGTTGAGCCATGGACTTCTGTGTTGTTGGGGAGGGTGCTGTCCTGCGCATTCCAGAATGTTCAACAGCGTTCCTGGCCTCTCTGCACCAGATTCCTGTAGCACCTTCCCCAGCTGTGACGACCAAAACGTCTCCAGACCCTGCCAGGTGTCCCCTGGGCTGAAAAACACAGCTCAGCGACTGCATGGCTCTAAAGATGTCCTCCATGGGCTGAGGGCTTTTGTGGGTACAGCCCCTACGACTGGTGTTTCCAGATTTACACTCTCATTACAGAAAAAGAACAAAGAACTGCTTAAAAATTAACTGTTAAATAGATGGCGATTTTTTTCGTTTTTGACAGACTAGCTGGATAGTTATTATATACTACCCAGCTAATCTTAGAAACTCATAAACATGTGAAACAAAAAAGAGAGGTATTTCAGCAATGTTTTCTGCCTAATTTTAGCAATGTGGCTGAGACAGGGCAGGAGACCCAGGACAGCTGGGCAGGAAAGCATTGCAGGGCCTGATTCCATCTCCTTATTTTAATGAGGAAACCAAGCATCAGGAAAGTTGACCTAGGAGTTAATTTATAGCCAAGCCAGAAGACAGAAACCAGATCCTTCTGCTTTTTTTTCCTCTGTGATTCATTCTTTATTTGGTACTTGGAACATAACCCTAGGACACTTTTTGCACCTGAGATTCGAGAGCTGCTGAGGAGGCAGGACGCAGGATGTAGCCTGAAGAGCACCAGGCGAGAGCCTAGAGGACCCTGTGGGTTCGAGGTCTAGGTCTGCCTCAGTTTCCCATCTATAAAATGAGGGTAGCACCTACTCCTCAGGGTTGCTCTGAATAAGATAAGATGACTGTAAATCGTAAAGAACCATACAACTGGTTGTCAGTGTGGACTCAGCTAGTGTGTCAGTGAGAAGGGATAATGTGTGGCTTTTCTTGTCCTCATGAAGGTGACGCATGAAAAGCACACATATGGGGAAGGAGCACCTCGGGGGAGAAGCAGAGGGCTGGCATCCTCATTAAGACGCGAAGGCAGTGCGCGGGGCTTGCAGAGACTGGCACTGGGCTTCTCATACCTTGGTGCCATGTTTATTGTCCTTTGAACAGTTGGGCTGACTTCAAGGTATGGAAAACATGGGAACTACAGCAGCTCCCCACCAGCCCCCAGCCAGGGGGCTACGTTCCAAGACCCCCAGTAAGTGCCTGAAACCACGGGCAGTACTGAGCCCTCCAGAGACTGTTTTTGCCTATACATCATACCTATGATAAAGTTTAACTTAGAAGTTAGGCACAGTAACAGATGAACAATAACTACTAATACAATAGAACAGTTATAACAATATACTGTAATAAAAGTTATGTGATGTGGTCTCTTTAAATACCTTACTGTACTGCATTCACCCGTCGTTATCTTGTGATGCTGTGAGGGGATAAAATGCCTACGTGTTGAGATGAAGTGAGGTGATGACACAGACATCATGATGCAGCTAAGTTAGGCTGCCATTGACCTTCTGATATTATGTCAGGAGGATCTTCTGCTTCCTGACCAGGGCTGACAGTGAGTTGAAACCACAGAAAGCCAGCCTGTGGATAAGGACTAGCATGTGTGTGCTGGCCCCTGACAACAGGGACCATTGTGATAGTCTGCCTGTACGTAAATTTTTTGTGCTGTCCGGCACCGTTGTGCAAGCTCACTGGGATGCTGTGTCCATGCCATTTGGGAGGGAATAAAGACATGGCACAGAATATGAAAAGTGCCACAAGCACGGAAGATCCTAGGGCCTAGGTAGGTTATTAGAACACATCCAAAGGAGAGACTCGAGTGTTGAGGAGCTAGGAGCTCTATTGTAGAGGTTAGCTGGATACCCCAGCTATTTCTGGGCCATGATGTCCCGAGGATTTGGGCAAAGGTTGGATAAAACCTAATGGTGGAAGGAAGGTATCTGCCAGCTCAGAATGAAGGAAAACAATTCAAGCTGCACCGAGAGAGTGAGGACCCCATCACTGAGGGAGATCAAGCTTACATCGGATGACTACCTGGCCTTGATGCTGGAGAAAACTGTCCATGCCCAGATGGTATTTGATCTCCAGTACACCCAACTAAACTGAAACACTTTGAATGTGAAAAGCCTTCAGCTCAGAGATTTTTACAGATCGACTCACTAGAAACCCCAGAAGAAGGATTTGAAGCAAGAAGAGGTTAGGATCTAGATGGAAAGTGTTTAGGGAGAACCAGTGTTTCCTGCTACAGGAACCAGCAGTGTTTCGGAGCTGTCAGAGTGAGTACTAGGCAAGCAGTGCACTCTAGGCCAGTGTTCGCAGTCTTCAGGAGGATTCACAAACAGGCAGACACTCCGGCACCGGAATGGCAAAGACCGTTCTCTGAGACTCTAGCTTGTACAGCCAAGGGGTAGTATGGAAACATCGAGGTGAACCCAAAATAATGGACCAATGCGGTCAGGTGGGAAGCCCGGCAGATGATGTCATCGCTAAATAAAGCCTGGGTCTCCTGGCCCCTCAGAATTGCAGGGGATTGTGGTATGAACTTTTAAGGACCTGGAAAATATTGAGGGCTGCCTAAGTCCTTTATGACTTTCCTTGTGGTGGATGCTAATCCTACTTGGAGCTAAACAGTTTAAGGCACTGAAAGTACATGGTTTGTGTTTAAAAGGTTTACAACGTGCAGTGGGGGGAGAAGCACCAAGTGAAAGAGAATAATTCCTCATATGTGCACGTCTATTCCTCCCACACCCATAGCCCATTTTCCCTGCTGCTCTTGTCATTAACCGCTGTGGCTCCAAGCCTCCCGGAGATGGGGGCAGCGAGGAACGACCACCCTGCCCTGATGGGAACGCAGTGACGCAGAAGACAGGGTGACTTGCTTGAGACCCACAACGTTAAGAAACAGAAACAGGGGTGTACCTCTCACCTCTTTGGGTCCCCAAAGGTCCACGTGATGAGTCAAAACCAGCCTAGCCTATGTTGTCAGAGAGCAAACTGAGCCTTGGTGTCAGTGGTGTTTTCCATTTGAGCCAAAGCAAAGCTGTGCAAGGCAATGTCTCTTGATGGGGTGGAATCTGGCTTCATTGCTAGGGGCAAAACTAAAAATACTTTAGTGGTTGTGGTTTTATATCAATGAACAGGAGCATCTTTCCACACAGGGGTTTTGGGGCAGAGTCAACCTCCAGGCCTCAAATCTGTGCTCCCCACTGTTTGACTCTTTCTGCTTGACGGTTTGATGGAGAGGCAGCCGTCTGAGTCTGCAGGGCCCTGGAACTCAGCCACAGCTGCAGGCAAGGACACGGGGTGGCCTGCTCTCAGGACACTGTGCTGCGAGTCACTTCAGGCGTGACAGATGCCATGTGCCAAATCTGTGGTCAACGTGGCTGACATGCACTGAACACTAGCAGACATCACTGTACTCAGCCCTTACTGTGCAGTCTCTCCCCTGATCCTTAGAGGAGCCCTGCAGCGGGAGCCTGCTTTATGGGTCAAGAAGGACGTGTCCTGGGGTTGAGTTACTGACCCAAAGCTGTACAGCCAGGAAGTGGCCGAGTGGGGGGCTCCAGCTTCATTTCCTTACGCTCAGAACCCTGGTTACTCTTCTCTGTGCTAAACAGACACGGTGAGATGTGAGGTTTTTCAACCATGGCCATGAACTGATGACCACTGCTTATAAAACACATATGGAATAGGTGGTCCTGAAGGTTTCTGAGATCAGTGGAATGACAATAAAACCCCAGTTTGTGGAGGGTTGCTGATATCCACTTTTGTTTGCGATAGGTTTCTTTTTAAGGGTTTACTGTTTAGAGCTATGGGTAGAGGTCTGGGTGGACTAGGTTGCATCTCAGTTACAGTGTCCATAAAGTAAGCATCCCAGTCCTGAATAAACAATGATGCCTTTGGCCCGGCAGCTCCTGGTGTGGTCGGTGGGCCAGCAGGGCCGCACAGTCACGGGTCTGTGACAAGCTAGAAACTGAGGGGAAGCATTTGGAAACTTCTGTAGGAAGTAACAGTGTAGCTTTATGTTGGTTGAATCTAAGAATGAACAAGTGGGGCTTGTACTTTGAATGTAATGAGAAATAAAAGGTGAATCCTCACCACAGACAACAAACGCAGCATTAGGAAATGACAGAGCTCAAAGCACCCGTCCTTTGGTGCCTCTCTTGCCTGAACTTCTTTATTTCTTTAAATATCAGCATGTTGGTAGACCATTGCCTTTAGAATTTCAGAGCCCTGTTTGTGGAAAAACACCTTTCTTTTTGGGGAAAACATTGCAACATAATACTAAAACTATTAATAGTAACCAAAAAGAAAGATTGGCACCCCTGCTCATCAAGTTGGTTAACTATCCTGTGTCAGTTTTCAGTTTTCCAAGTGAAGGGGTTTCCTCTGCGTGATGCCCATGTTAATATGAAGTGGTGAAGTGTGGTTGGGTTTCCCCATTTGTTGACTGCTCCCTTTGGAGAAAGATTTACTTAATTATGTACTTTGCCTTATACTGTACAATGTGATGAAACCCAATTAAAACTCTTGCGTGAATCCCTAGCATGGCAGGTTGAGGCAGAGGAGCGCTCATTGTTCTTTGAAGAGCAGTGAACCAAGTCTGGATTACGCATGGAATTGCCTTGATGCCTGGGAAATAAAGTGAATCTTTCAGATGACCTCATGTCTCCACACAGATGTTCTTTCCCAAATAACTTGAATAACCATTTAAAATAGTATGTTTGAATTTATGGGGGGAAAAAATGACCCTCTGGAGGATTTTAGTCTACATTTAGAGCAAGTGTTGTGAAAATCATCAGGTACCACATGAGCTTTGCCGAGGCAAGTTCAAGACCGGCAGGATGGGTGCTCTGGTGTCTATGGACAGATTGGTGAGCATATGCGTCCAGTTCTGCCCTCACTCATCATTTCTGGTCTTGTTTACTGCTCTTATGTTTAGTTCTCAACCTTTGTAAACCACTCCTTTTTATTAAATCAGTTTTCCAGTAAAATGATACAAAGGGCATTTTTGATCATCCATGATGTTTGAAAGGTCCCTATTAGTGTAAGAAAATGCCCTGCAACCTGTTCTCACAGGCTGTGATGACTTCGGATGGCTCAGTGCCTATAGACCCAGAGTGTCTGTACACTTGCTCCTCATTAGTGGCCCATTTGTTAGAGCTGTCCCCGCCCCCCCCACCTCTGTTTTCCTGGGAACAGGATTATTTTGCATTTATTGACTGTTTTCTTGAAGATTCTGACCTTTGCACAATTTTTTACTGTTGATGGAAAATGCATCTGTCCTGGGCCGGGAATTTTCTGGATAAATTTGGTGTTCATCTCATTATCAGGCTGCCCTCAAGTTCGTCTTATGGGCCCCGTGCTCTGCTTTCTCTTCCTTCTGGCCAGCCAAGCTGTGCCTTATCTCCTTCCACCAGCTCCTCTAACTGCTCGCCTTTCGCCCGAACTCATTCTTCCCTTAGGGATGGATGGTGTTATATTTCTGTCCATCTCAACCTCTCATGCAGAATCACTCCCATCTTTGTTTTTAGACTGCTCCTTGAACTACCTGCTTTCTCCAGGCCCATGGGCATGTCACTGACTATTTATGACTAGTTTGACCAGTGCCCTAGAGGTCAGAGGTGGCCATGGCACTGCCAACCGGGACCGGCGTGGTTCCGGGGTCAGGGCTAGGCCGAGCTGAGAGGGCTGACTCCTGGCGTGTGGCCCTGCCTTCGGACCAGGCTGCTCTGCCCCTCATTTGCCTTGGGGGGCATTGGGTCTCTGAGCATACGCATGGCTGAGTACACAGCTATTACCATTACAGAGAAGGCCCTGCCTAAAAGCCATGTCCACATGCTTGCTGGCAGCCAACTCAAATAGTGCCTTGTCACCCCAGTTACAGCAAATGCTTTTCATGTATCACCTCCGACAGTGGAGGCTTTCTTTAGTCCCTGGGCACATTAACCCCTAACAGCACTACTGGGTTATATGCCTGGAGCTTATCAAGTCAAAGGAGGATGAGAAGTGGGGAACTGCTCCCAGATCTTTTGGTCCTCCGTCAGGAACAGCTTTTAGAAGATGCTCACATCTTTCCATTATAAATACACGGGCAGTCAGCACCAGGGGGAAACTATCCTCAACACACCACACGTGTTCTCGGGTCATCTCAGAGGGGAAAATGGAGCTGGGTGCCCGTGGCCTGACTCTTATTTGCCAGGTCACTGTGAATACACTCTCTGCCTCCTGTTTACAGATTGGAAGTTCATTTCCAGCACTGTGTCTGTGGGGATAGATGGTACCTCCACCAAAGAATTAAGCTTTGAGAAGACCACATGGTGGGACTCCTCCGTATTGTTATGTTGTTATGTTCTGTTATGTTCTGTTATGTGCCTGTTTCCTGTTTTGTTTTCATCAAAGCATGCTGTCCTGCCCTTGCCCCCTTGCTCTTGCCAGGGTCTCATTGTCAGTGCCTTCCCCTCTTCCCCCATTCATCTCCTCCCTCACCTATGCCACCCCTGCTCCTTCCGCAGCTCCCGTGGAAATGGGCTGCCGTTGCTCTTCCTCTGGGACATCTGTGGTCAGGGCCGACCTGCATCATTGTGCCACATGCGTCAACGGAAGGGAGAGCCGAGGTGCCTGTTGTTGGGCTCCATCTCGGCAGGGCAGGACCTTTCAGTCACTTGCTCAAAGATGCAGAGCCTTGTGATGCCCCACTGTTCCTGCACTCTTCCCTGGTGGCTAAGCAGTGTGCGGGCGCCGATCGTGAAGGCCGGGTTGGAAGCCAAACCCCTACTCTCTGGGTTGCTCGTTTATTTATTCCTGGCAGGTCATGGCTTTACTTCTCTTAGGGAAGACTCATGGACTTCACGGAAAAGAAGGGACTCTTACTCATGCATATTGATGAAGTGAATTTTAGGAATCACAGCTGTATGACTGGTTTCGCTTGAGTACACATCAGTTACAGTATGAAAGAAAACATTAAGAAAGAGCCAAATATATATTTAGTGCTGTCAGATTTCCAGGCCCCAGGAAACGGTTTCAGGTGCTCACTGCAGGAAGAAATAAATCCGTGGTTGCTTCTGAAAGCCAGCGAAAGCCCAGAGGCAAGTGGACAAAATTCAGCATCTATGCTATTATTCTCTGTGTCAAAAAGAAATCCAAAAGCACTTCAAATAGATGACCCTCATGTCCAACACCCAACTCCAGAAACCTACAGGACTGCTCCATTTGGCATGTGCAGACCATAACAGAAATGGCATTCGTAGCTTGGCCCACACTGCTCTGAGCTGGCGATCTGTGCTGAAGAAAATGGCCAGTGTTTGCAGCCCCTTCCCATCTCCTGCTGCAGGGAATGTGTAAAATGGGGCATTTTCCGATTAAACAAGCTCTTTGTTTGACGGATGACCTGTTGGGGTGTTGGCAATCAGCTCACAACATCTGGGAATCATTTGCACAGTTTTGCCTGGGTTGAAAACCCAGTTCATGAGTCAGTGTGCATGTTTGAGGGCAAAGCAATTTCAGTGAGCCTGAAGGATCTCAGGGATTTTGTCAGATAGTCTCCGGGGTCAGGCCTTCCAGGCCTTAGTGTACACTTTGAGTGTCTTTTTTGCCACTGGGAATTAGATAAAGCACAAACGATGAAGCAGCGTGAGGTTGGACCCACGGCCTGCCGCTGACCCTCTGGCCTCTCCCATGTTCTTGTTGAATGGAAGCAGCATGTCTATGCCATAGGGTTGTAGTGGGATTAAATGAAAACATGACGGTCCTTTGACAACTTCATCTAACTCCTGGAGATGCTGTTAAGCTGGAACATGGTGTGAAAAGGAGGGACTAATGCCCTGCGGGGGAAATCCAGTGAATTCTTAACATTCTGCCCTGAGTGGCTGACCTTGGGCGCGCCGACCTTCACAGTGTGTGTATGTGGCACTTTGCGTCCCACCTGTGACGGCCTAGGACCTCTGCAGCAGCTGTGAAGGTCAGGCATTGTACCTCAGAGAGCAAAAGCTGCCTACACGGGGCCAAAGACCACAGTCAGCCCCTAACACCTCAGCTAGAGAGCACCAGGTGCAGTTGGAGACCAAACACGTGTGACTGACACAGGGAGGTCTGCCCTTGGGGACCAGGGTGCCATTGGGGCTCTGGTCAGCTGACCATGCTCTTCTAAATCTTTCGAAGGGGTTTCATTTCCTAGCTTTATGGCCCTAGAAAACTCTCGAACAATAAGATAGGAAAAGAGAAGGAACGGAGGAGCAACTGAGAATTCTGCTGCCCAGAGCTTGGTGATGATTAAGTGCTGCTTGCTGGGCGCTGCCAGGGCTCTGCCAGGGAAAATCAGCCAGAACAGTAGATAAAAAAGAAGTACAAAGGGAAAATCACCTCTTTCTTTGTTTATACACTCATGATTTGAATTGGGGGCCAAAGTGGGAGGTGGCACAGGTCATTTCAGAAAGAGGAAAGGAGTGAGGTGTGTACTGAGGGAAAGGATGGGCAGAGGATACAGTTTTAGCTACCACGTATTTTCAAATTTGTTTCCTAGTTTCCACGTCTACCACCATGCAATTACAGTACCTCTCTAACTTGTTTCTTTCCCCAGCACAATTTTAGCTGCCATGTACTTTCAAATTTGTTTTGTAGTTTCCACATCTACCACCATGCAATTACAGTACCTCTCTAACTTGTTTCTAGCCTACAAAACTTAAAAATAATAATAGCCTACATTTACTGAGGGTTTCCTATATGCCACATGCTGTTCTGAGTTCTTTACACTAGCTTAAAAAGCCCCTGTGAGCTGGCCCTCTCCTTATCCCATTGTTTCGATTTGGAAATGGGAGCACAGATTGCTGAAGCTACCTGGTTGAGGTCACACAGCTCATGGGGTATGTGCAGGTACTGGTGCCAAGCTGTATGATCCCCACGCCCATGGACCAGAATGCAAGCTCCGTTTGTTCTTGGCTGAAGCCCTGGTACCCAAGAGAGCACTCAAGAAATATTTGTTGAGTGAATAAACAAATATTCTTAGCACTATGCTCTTTGGCCTCCAAACTCAAGATAGGTTGTGATGGGTAGGCGGTCATGAAGTCAACACAAGGATAAGTGAAACCGAAGTAGAGAATGGAGGCAATGCATACCATGGAAGCCAGAGAAAGGAACTTTTCCCCAACTACTTTCTACTCTTCTAATTCTGTTAGTTACTCAGATGTTGCTTCCTATCTCACTCAGGGTAAAAGCCAAAGGCTTTGCCGTGACTCACACAGCCCTCTCCACAGTGTGCCCAGCCCCACATGCTAGTCTACCACTCTCCCTCCTGCTTACTCTGCTCTTGGCACCCTGACCTTGCTTTTCCTCAGTAAGTGCCGAGGGCACCCCTCCTCCTAAGTGTTGCTCTTTCTGTCCCTCGGGGCATTCCCCAGATCCCAGCTTGGCTCCGCCCTCCCTACCTGCAGACCTTTGCTCAAATGCCACTTTATTGGCAAGGCCTTCCCTAACCTCCTGGTTGAAAATGACAACGATCCTGCCTCTGTGTTCCTCCTCCCACGTAATCCTGCTGTCTAACGGGTATTTATTGAATGAACAAATGCATCTCAGACTAAAAGAGAGATGGGTAGCTAAGTCTTCATTGTCTTCCACCGGAATTCTTTGAGAACTTCACATCTTTTCCCATTTAGCTCAAACTACATGCTCAGGAGTTAAATTATTCTTTTTGCTTTAGGACATTTTCGGGGAGATAACATCGTAACAAAGCATGAAAAAAACGGCATCACTGGGAAATTGAGATTCTTGTTAAAACTTAAATATCTAGTTGTCTTTTCAGGAGATGAGACAAGTAGTGCTGCCTGGGACAATAGCCAAAGAAAGAGTTAAAACACAGGAAAGTCTTACGAGTTCTAAGACGAGCACAAACAAAGTAGGGCTTTCCATCTTTTTTCTGTCTTGTTGAAAACCTGTCTTTTCCTCCTTGAATAAACCTCTTTGTTTTCTGTCCCCTACTTTGATTTATTATTTTAATTCTATAGCTGTCCCAGTGAAGTATGTAAAGCGTTTGGGGATAAAATCATGTGGAAGACATTATAGAAACTAACGATGTATTATGTTATGTGGTATTGCGTAGAGGTTCGGTGTGCTGATGGATTGCATTGTTGATGGGAACGCAGATCTGTCCACGGCATTGCCTCCCCACTGAAGAAGAAACTGGCTCTTCATTGAGGGTGTGGGAAGGAGGGATTGTTACGATAATTTGGTGAGAAATAGGTAGGCCTGAAGCATAAAGAGATCTAGTTGAAGTCTCTGCTTTTCATACTGAGAGATGTCCCTGAAGGTGGGATTTTTTTTCCTGTCTCTGAAATGGAAATAATGAATTTTTCTTTTTCTCCTATCTGATTACTAAGGCATAGATTTCATGGGCACAGGAACTGTCTGACCTCCCACTGTACTTAGCCTCATGCCCTGTACGGAGCTCAGTAAGTTACTGCAGGAAGAATGAATCAATGGTTCTTGCAAACTTAGGTCTGTCTTGTTTCTCAAGAGAGTAAAATGCTTAAAGAAACAAAAACTTAAAGGAAACTGTAGGATTGTCCTTGAAAAAAACAAAACTTCTTTTGTAGCCTCAGGGTCATCATCCTCCCAAGTACTAGTATTAATGACAAAAATAATTCTGATGGATAAAAAAAACAAACGGAATATTTTTCATTATTGACTTCAACACAGATTCAACAGTACACTATTTCTGATAATCATCATTTTATTCAGTGTATGCAAGAATGAGCTTAGCATCATAATGTGATTAGATGCTTTTCCTGGCACCTGGCGTGCTAGTTCATGAAGTACACAGAAATTCAGGAAATAGAATTTCATGAGCCTAGAAGTAACGGCCTGTGTCATTTTCTTGGCATCCTCCAAAGCCTTAAGAGTTCGTAGTTTGTTCTTTTAAACTCTAACAAGGGAAAAGAAAGGGCCTTGCCAGCGACAAAGAAGAGAAGTTATTTCAGGGGCCTGTAGTGAAAAAAGATATCATCAGCACCAGGCAAGCCACTTTGAATTAAAAAAACAAGCAAATAGAAACCATCACTCAAAATTTATTTCCAGCCTTTTCGGTGCTTTGGAAAATAAGTGTGGTTCATTTTTCTCAAATGAATTTTCATTTATTAGCCCGTCAGCCTCTTTGGTGCTCAGTCGAAAGTGGCAAGGTGGCATTTGGGGAGAAGGCAGAATATTTCTGAACCTGGCTATCCATAATTGTAGAGACACTTCCTTGTGATGCAAAAATCACTGAACAGTCTTAAGTCGCTACACACGCACAAGTGTTTGAAAATCAAAATAAGACCTTGTTTCCACCCTTAAGAAGCTCTAAGTATAAGATTAAAATTGAGAAGAGGTAGTGAAAAGGGGTCAAGGATTGTCACCAGTATATCATAAAGTCTGACCTGGCCAGGGTCCAGCCTGCTGGCAGAATCTCCTTTCTCCCCTGTGCCTGGCAGCCCCTCACACACCACTGTCTGCAGGTCCCCCAGGAGTTCACAAGATGCACGAAGCTGGCTGCAGCGGGCACGCCCCCATATCCCACTCATCATTCTCTCAATAAAGCCTCACAGCCTCAAGGTCCAGCATGGCGGCTCTGCCTGCAGGATTTTGCTGGCTGCTGGAGCCCACTGCCCCCAGATGAGGCTGACAGGAGTTGGTTGATCCATACCCCAGCTCCCTTGCCCCTTGGTTCGGACAACCCTGAGGCATAATCTCTTGTCTCTCAGATTTCCCAAATAGGACCAAGCCCCAGTTGTCCATATCAGCAGCCTGCTTGATAATGTGCATTCTGCTGGCTTCCCTCCCTCCCTCCCTGTCTCATTTTCCCACTCCCCACTGCTGCTTCCTGGAATCTTCTCCCAGTTAAACCCATCAACACTCTCATCCCTGTCTATGGAACCTGCTAAGGATAGCCAGCATGAGCTATTGGCAGAGTATCCCCATTCACCCAGCCGGCCAGCCAGCACTTATTAAGTCCACACTAGATGCCAGGCATTATATTAGGCAACGAGGAGAGGGAAAGGGCAGCCCTTCCCATCAGGGAGCTCCCGGTCCAGAGGGGCAGCCAGTCCCATTACTGGACAGTTATAGAAAACATGGAACTTGAGGACAGATACTCCCAGTATCACTCTCCCTGAGTCCTCAGGCTGTATGGAAGTTAAAGATGACTTCACAGCACCTATTATTAAATTTTATTTTGATCTTATCCAGAAATTATCTTATTGATCCATTTTCTGATTGCCTTATTGCCTAAATCCCCTTCTAGAACCTAAGATCCGTAGAAAGAGGCACTTAATCTATGTTGTTCCATCAGTGCATCCGCAGCTCCTAGAGTGGGGCTGATGCTCGGGAACTATTTGGTAAGAACATCTCAGACGTGCTAGGCGTCTGCCTCTCCTCTCCTCTCCCACCTGTGAGGTGTACATGGGTGTGGTGTCTCCAGCGCACAGGGAGCCTGGGCTCTGAGCAGAAGAGAGACGCTTCCTGCCTGCTCTGGCCACCACGTCCTGGAGCCAGGCTTCTCCCCAGTCACCCCATGGCGGCTGAGTACTTCCCGGCTGAGTCCCCGAGGCCAGTGTTTTGCTTGAACATGATAGCGGGTGGCGGGGGGGCGGTTAATCCTCTTTACACAGAGCCTTTTGATATAAATGTCAATCACACCCAAAAAAATCCCTTCACAGGAATATCTCAGCTGGTGTTCGACCAACATCTGGGCACCACAGCAGAGCCAAGTTGACCATCAAACCTGAAATCAGTACTAAGCTTGACTTGAAAGTACTTTCTGTTCCATGCAATCCGCTGGTGCCTGTTAAGGTAGGCCGTGGTTCTCGGCACTTGGGCCGGTGTTCGGACTGTTGAGGGGATGCACGTGCTGGTCCCCAGGAGGTGCGCATCTGTCCCTCCCTCTGCTGACCACCAGTCTCCATGCTTTGTTTCTCAGTGTCCCCACCTGTCGACACAATTAATCCTCATGTCTTTTGCATAAATTGGAGACTCCGTATCATTTGTCACCTAAGAGGCCGAGCATTTTGTTTTAGCTTTCACACTAAAGGTAGAGAAAATAAAAATAGATATCATTCATCTTTAGCCCCTCCTGTGGTCCTGATGGCCAAGCACAGCCTCAAAGACCTGTGGTGGATTTGGCACTTGGCATGTTCTTTATTCCCCTTAAAGCTGGGCACATGAGGACAACTGATTTATGGAACCTGCGTCCTGCTGAGTTGGGGCAGGGGAGCAGAATGTTGTTCAAGCTGCAGTAAATTTAAACATCACCAGTATTTCTTTATACATTCAGGAAAAAGTCCCAACTTACTGTAGGAGCTCATAAATTAAAAATAACAAGCCAGTTTCCTATCCACCTGGAACTTCAAAATTACAGTCTGTTAATTCTGTGATTGCCCCCTTCACAAAGGGCCATGGAGGGTGATAACTCAGACAGAAACTGCCATCAAAGCTTTGAAATCCAAGCAGTGACTCACCCACTGTCTTTAGACCTGTGCTTAAAAAAAATGTAAGGATAAGAGAAGTAACTTAGCTAAAGCATAGACTCTGAAAATTTGTTCCTAGTATCTTCTCCAGCTGTCCTCTCTTATTACTCTTTTCTTTCTTCTTTCTCTCCTCTCTGTCTTTGGTATTGGTGTTGGTTTTTTATTTTACCTACATTTCAAGACAAGTCTAACAGCATCAGAAACAAAACACAGGAAGGTCTTCTGTATTTTCATTCTGTTCTGAGCCATAAACTCCTCCAAGTACTCAAATGCTACCCCCCAGGAGGGCTGGTGGGACGAATTGGGTTAACCTCCTAAATGTTTTAGCATCTGCACCACCACAGAGCCTCCGAGAGTGAGAAATCATTTTCCCTCCCATCCCTAAGGGATGGGCCATCACCTGGACCATGTAGCTGTTCCCTGCCGCTTTACAGAGGCTCAGATCGAACAGTCCTGGTGGTCAAAGAACAGTCATGACTTTGAAGTCCCAAAGACTTTTACCTCTTTGTTCTTTGGGCATTGTTTACTGGTTTTTTAGAAAATGCATCAATAAAAGAGAAAGAGAGGATATATTTCATTTAGATTTTCAGGAAGCCTTTAAATACATAGACCAGAAGCAATAAGAATGAGTTTTCACTACTAATACCACCCAGCCCTCTGCTCTTGGTATTAACCAAAAGAAATAGAGGCATATGTTCATGCAAAGACTTGTACCTGAAGGGTCATAGGGATGTTATTCATAATAAACCCAAACTGGAAACAACTCAAGTGTCCACCAACTGATAAATGTATAAGCAAAATGTGTTATATTCATATAGTAGAATACTACTCAGATGATTCAAACTATTGGCATATGCAACAACATGGATGAACCTCAAATAAGTACAGTAAGTGCAAGAAGCCACTGAAAAGAGAAGACTACATATGGTATGATTTCATTTATGTAAAATTATAGACAGAAGAAGCTAGTCTGTAGTGATAGGAATAAGGCTATGAGGGGCTGCCTGGGAATGAGGGTGGGAGGGAGAGAAGGCTGGCAGGTGGCATGAGGACACTTGTGGGGATAATGGGCATGTCCATCACCATGTGCTGCTTTCACAGGTATATGCATGTGACAAAACTCACCAAACTGTATGCTTCAGATATGCAGTTCATTGTGTCAGTCATGCCCCACTAAGGCTAAATAAATGAGTGTTCCTGGGGTTAGAGAAAATGTTTTGAGATGGTGAGAGAATTGTCTTATAGAGTTAGTAAGAGCTGGGATAAAAGATCATTTTTTCTGGAGGGAAAAGTGTTAATAACTGGAACGCATAGGAAAGCATCTTGAGCTGGTCTTCTTAAACATTTTTTCAAGGAATTAACATGAGAAAGTATCATGGGAAACCTCCAAATTTGTGCCAAAACTAGGACTTCCAGGTAATAAAGTATCATCAAGGTAGAATGAACTGGAGAAGAAAGGAGCAGAGGAGCTTTAATGACAGCAAGGAAAAAGATTTTGCATAAAATAATTCAGACTGTTTTCATGAGATGGTAGACTCTGAGAAACTGATTATAACTGAGGACAAGAACCTAAGAACTTGGTTGCCTGAAGATCAGTCTAAGATTATGATCAGAGTAGCCTGCGAATAAAAATAAATGTGTTGGACATTATAAGAAAGAATATTGGAAACAAAATGAGAGGTATCATCTTATCCTTGGATGGAATAAAACTTTGGTTGAACCAGAAGTTCTCAAGAAGTTTTCATAAGTACACCTTAAAATAGAAAAGGGGAACAAAAGCCACAAAGGGACTGGAGGAAACTTTCCTTTGAGAACAAACGGTTGGAAGAACACCTCAGTCTGGAAGACAGAATCTAGGAGGAAATCTGAGTAGCTTATTTGACATGTGGATAGATTATTCATTAAATCTGGGAGCTCTCTCTGAAGACTGGAAGGAAGCAGCATTAGGGAAGAACAAAGCAAGCTGTCTTCCACATCCTTAGCCACAGTATGGATGAAGCATGTAAACCTGCAGGTCCAGATTCACTCACAGATGGCAGGCCGGTTGGAAGCTATGAGGCAGAGCTGGGTGGTGGGGAGGGTTTGGGAGCAAATCCCCAACTTTTGATGCCATAGAGGGTAACAGCCTGCCTCTCGTGCACAGGAAGACATGGAATTCTCAGATCAGTGCATCAGGACCAGTCCCATAGATGGGCTGTTCTAGTCTGTTTCAGAAACAGTCTTTTCTATAGCATTTAAAAAAGTGGCTACATTATCCTGAGCATTTTTATCAACTAACAAAGGAGCCACTGTAAACACTTGAAACTGGCTGCAAGCAGGCCAGGGTTTCGAAGACCCTTGGCAAGTCCAGGTTGGACCCATGTCATGGGCCCTCTCTTTGAGGAAGCAGACTCGTGGGCGGGCTGCTGTGGAGTACCCTCTGGTATCTGATGTCGCAGATAAGACCGCCAGCATAGCAGATGCTAGGCCACAGCACCTGGATGGTTTCCTGCCCAAAGGAGGCAAAACAGGAAGGAATAAAAATCCAAGTCGGTGTTGCCACTCAGAGGGAGGACAGGCGATGGTCTGGCATTCTCGCCTTGGCTTCATGTGCAATTGCAAAGTGCTGCAATGGGGCTGTGAACTCCAGCCATCTGCTTGCTTGGAGCCTGGAGAACCGTACAGCTGGTATCTACTCCCATAATTGAGAGGGGTGCGGAGCATGCCGTATTGCTGTCCTGGGATAATCACCAGGAAGGAGCTGAGCGTGGAAATGAAGAGTCCCATTTGAAAGCGAAGACCCAGGGAAACCCAGTAGCTCGCAAAGACACAGCTGCCAGCTTTCCTTTGTAAAAGAAATGGAAGCATACAGTTTAGAAAAAACATTTACTTTTTTCTAAGATGTCTACACCTCAGCCATAACTGAATAAAAGAGTCTTTCTCTGTTGCTGGCTTCTCGTGTGCTGTAGTCACAGAATTTCTGATGTTCCATGACCACCAGGGCTTCCCCCTGCTTCCTTGTCCTGTCCACCATTGCATCTGTTGGCTCCTGGGACCGGAGGCTCCAGTCTGCTCAGCTAATGAGCAACATGACGGATCCCGGGAGAGGAACAAGAATAGGACGTTCCTGTATTTTTATGCAGAGATTGATAATCAAGGCTAACAGTCCCAGCAGAAGGTGAACAACACATTAAACAGAGGGGAAAAGATAATAAAATATCACCTGCTGCTTAACAATTCTTGGGTGGAAGCGTGCCTGGGACCATCCAGCTGTTGCACTTGATGGCTCATAAAGCCTCCATAATGTCCGTCAAGGGCCTTTTTTCTTGGTGAGGGACCATTTTTTTCATGCAGTTATGATAGCATCTGGTTCCTGTCCCTGGGAGTGCAAAGGCTCCAAGGGCCCAGGCAGAGCCTGACTGCAGAGGCATCTGGCTCCTTCGAAGGGCTTGGGGTCACTTCTGACCTAAAGGGCATCATTGAAATGCAGATTCAGGTTGAGCAGGCAGCCACTGAGCCCTGGGCGGGTCATCTTGTTTAACCTGCACATCTGTACAGTAGGTGTTATCACCATTTAAAAAAGAATGTATGGAAAACAGCCCTGGGCTACTTGAGGAGCATACCCAGGTCACAGTGCTGCAAGTGACAGGCTGAGATACCCAGCCTGGTGGCCTTTGCCCTGTGCCATTTTGCTGCAAGCAGGCAAGAAGAGATGAGAGTCGTTTCCTGTGTGTGCTCTGCGTGTGTGTGCTTGTCCCACCTGGGTGCACCAGCACGCGTGTCGAGAGTGGGTGACACTTTCCATGGGAGTAGTGGGTGACCTTCTGTTTTAGGTTCTCCAGAAGCAGAGCCTGAAGAGAGGATTCTGTGCAAGTGCTTTATTAAGAGCGTGGTCCCCAGGGAACTGGTATGGAGTTAGGAGAGGGAAGGGAATGGGAAGCCGAAGAAAGGCACATCTGGTACCTTCCCCCCCGCAGAAGGTAGCCTGATCCTGCTGGGAGTGCAAGGGTGTGAGTTACTTCTCAGAGTTGTGCTGAGCTGGGTGGTGGAGCGAGGGCTGTCATGCTTCCTGCCATCTCTTAGGGTTGCGGGAGAGTAAATCCCAGACACTTCCAGCCAGCTTCCCGCACATGCAAGCAAAGCTGGCTCCAGCAGATCAAGGGCAGCCTTTGGGAAGAGCGGCAGGTGCCGGTTGGCCGTTAGAAATGAACACACATGAAGGGGGCTCAGAAACGCAGAGAACGTGCCCACGTTCCCTGGGCCCAGCACCAGCACTGCCACTTGAACCTGCCCTCCCTTGGTGGCACAAGAGGCGGCCGATGGGACAGGAATGCAGTGTGAGATGAATCCACTACCACCATGGGCTGTATCTCCACAAGAAAGGGTGTCGATTTTCCTGAATTCTGGGGTGGGGGTGGGGTTCATAGCTAAATTTTGATGTCTTCTTTGGTTGGTGAGCCTCCGTCAAGCCGTCAGCATGGAATGGGCCCCTGGGTCGTTTCATGAGCGGGGTGATGGGGTGAGGCAGACGAGTGTCTCTGGGGAGTGAAGGGAAGCCATTTCTAAGTGAACTTCTTTGCTGTCTTTCAAGCTGGGAAACCGGGGAGGGAAAGTGAAAAGTGGGGGGCATGCAGGACAGGAGCTTCCCCCTCTGGAACCACATGACTCGAAGTGCCACAGATTCCCAAACCCATGGGTGTCTTTCTTCCAAACCAATAGCTACACAAAAAAATATATTTATCTTCCATTTTAAAGAAATGTCAACTCTTTGTTTTAGGGTTTGGAGGTTCCTCACACTTGTCCCAGCTGAACATGAATACAGCTTACTAGGTAATTTATAGCGGAATCTGGTTCTGTCCCTAGCTCACGTCTGTCATGGCCATCACCACTGAGGACTCTGGATGCCAACTACATTATGGTTTTAATGTGATCGAGTAGAGACAAGAATATTCATCCTCCTTGGGCTGTTTGGGAGCATGTGGCATGAAATCCAAGGTGTGATCAGGAACTGCCGTGGAACTGCCTTTGTGCTGTGGACCCCGGTCTTCCAGGCACACCCAGCCTGGGAGCACCGTCAAAGGGGCGTGGGTGACAGTTTACAAAGGTAGTGACTTAAAGCAGTTTTATAATGATAAGGGAATCATAGTCTATTTTAGAGATACAGACTGAAATATTTACAGATGAAATGTCATGAGTATGATGCTCCCTTCACAATGACACAGAAGAAGGGAGGAAGTGCGTGGAAGAAGATCACTGCGAATGTCATTGTTGAAGCCAGGTGACAGCATGTAGACTATGCTATTTTCAGATGTGTTTGAAAAATTTCATAATAAAAAGTAAAAAAGGCCCTGAAACTAGTTTATACTTAAAGATCCCTCCAGAGGATGCTCCGGAAGCCCATGTTCTGTCTGGTGGCAGGATCGGCGAGGACGCCTGACTCCAGCCTCGGGGCCGCCATTGCCCGCCTCCAGGATCCCCCCCTCCAGTTGCAGGGCCCAGCATTGCAATTCTAGGAGGCCTCCCCTGCGGTTCTTGCGAATTCCTCTTGGCATGAGCTCTAGGGGCAGAGCTATTCCCATCTCATTCACCCTCCTCCCATTCCCTTTTCTCGGATAAAGGCATCCAGGCACACACTGCGTTTGGTTGCTTCCATAGAAGGAGCCTGCCTAAATTTTACAGTGCTAGTTACGAAAGCAAGAAATGCTGTGATGTAGTTCCACACATCTGCAACCTTGGAAACGAGTGGTCGTGTAGGTGATGTGGTCAAGCAGGCTCAGGAAACAACTGGGTCTGGGGTCCCAGCCACTGACTGCTGATTAGGGTTTTACCCCTCCCTGTGGAAGGTTCTAGAGCTTAGTTAAGAGGAATCAAAAGAGTAAGGAATAACGAAAAAGCCTACTATAAAGCAGTTAACTCTCTCTGAGCTGTTTGGCTCAGAGAGGGGGTGTCCGTACAGTTGCAAATCCTGCTCTCCCAATTCGCAAAGCATCAAAGTGGAGCCCCAGATGCTCCTATTTTATACAGAGACAAATCTTTACTGCTGCCCCTAGGGAGTTCCCGCTCTGACATGGGTGAGAAGAGGAGGTTCCATTGTTTGGGATTTTATTTTCTTTCATGTTGGGAGGTGTAGTTTCTGACTGCAGCCCACGGTCTCTTTCATGGAGATACGTGTACCACCAACACCATAGACTCAAGATAGAACCTGACTGATTGAATGGTATTCTACCCTTCCGTTGCAGCTCTGGGTTGGTTCTGTTCTAGCTTTGCCTCTTCCCCTCACAGCAGTGGGGTGGGTCCAGCCGGCTCTCCGAGGGCTGGGGCCCTGCTGGTGTGTGCCCTCGATGCTGCCACATGCTCTTGCGCGTCCCGTTTCACAGCTCACAAGGTGCTTGGATCTTCTGGGCTTGAGGCCACCACACCCTGATAGTGCCAAGGAGCTCATGGGTGATGTCCTAGCCTTGATGTCTGAATGCAGTTCAACCCAACTTGTCTTTTGTTTTGAGTATCTACTAAGTGAATAAGAATATGCCTAGTACTTGGAGGATAAATTATAACTCTTAGTAAGGACTAATCTGAGAAAGAGGGAATTTATATATATCGTCTCCAAATATAGCTAGTGCTCAAAGGCCAGGGAGAGACCCTGGAGTTCTGGGGCGTTGTAGGAATGCCTGGGACTCTTCTTGGGTTGGTCTGCACTTTGATAGCTGTTGTTTGGATTCAGAATTGAGATCACAGTTTACGAAGTGCTGAATCCTCTCTTGCGTGCACTGAGCTACCTTGGATTTTCATAACTTCGTGCTGTCCATTCATTGAAAACTATTTCTTGAACATCTGTGGATTCCAGACAGTGGGGTCTGCTAGGCTTGGCTAGCCTTGTGATTTTTAAAACCAGGAGCACCCAGCAGCTATTAAATCTTTAAAGCAATATAAATATTGACAGCCATAGCATTATCAGAGTGAAGAACTCTTCTTCAGTGCCTGAAATGAGGAGAGGTTCAGGTTAGCCCCTCTGTACTTGAGGATTGATCCTGTGTTGCTGTTTTTGGCCTGCAAGTTCAGAGTAACATCATCTGGATTTTGAACCAAAATGAGTACAGCTACACACAGTCTGTCACAATAATTGCAGGAGGCCAGAGCCAGCAGCTGCTATCCACTCCAAGGGTCTTGCTGTCATTGAGCGCTGCATCCCGTGGATGGTTGTCATGTGCAAGTGATTGGGGTGCAAAGAAACAAGATGTTCCTGAAAATCAGGGAAAGCAGTTTGCAAGCCTGAGTCCAGAAATAGGCTGGACACACCCCAGAGGAAAAGCATTTTCCCAGTAACGTTTTCTAGAGAAGGCTTTAGATATCCTGCCTTTGAACTGCAGAACAATGAAGTATCTACCAAGTATTTGCATGGGAGGGGCTGTGTTTTCTTCTCAGACCTAATTCCTGTGATCCAGTGTGCGGCCAGAGCCCCATGTTTACCCCCCACTGCGGCTGACAGACATTTCCATGTTGTCCTGTTGATCAGATAAGTCACTACTGAGCTGGGAAGTGCATTCACTAAACACCTGGCTAGCTTCAAGCTCTTTACACTTGATAAAATGGGGATAAAATGAGAGATGAATTATAATGACTTTTCCATTTTAGATGGGATTATGGAATTCTGTAATCAAGATTACTTTAAAACCCTTGGTTGAATAAAGAGGTAAAATATCCTTGATACTTTACTGCTGGGAGGGAAATTTATCCAACAAAAGACAAAAACATACACTTCAAATGACACTTCACTGCAAGGACATTCCCCTATGGTAAGATGATTTTGCAGTCTACTTGGTATCTTAGGCAGTTATCGTCCATGCTTTCCACTAACGGGTTCAGTGTAAGTGGATGTATTATACATGGGATCTTTCTGTCCTCCTAAGAGCATTTTTCATTTTCATATGTGCGAGATGTGTCCACACATAATGGATGTGCTATTTACTGATGGGGAGAGAACAATGTGTTTATTTGGTTTCTATATGCATTTTGCCTTGGGCAGCACCAACATTGTAATATAAAATGTAGTTTGTGTATGTCTGGTAGAATGTGGTGCGTTTTCCTTGCTCTTGTTCCCTTGAGCGACGGGCAGCAACCAGCCGCACCCCCTAGTTGGTATTTTTGGTGGCCATTTTCTCTCTGGTTCCACCTGCAAGTTGCTTGCTCTGTCTCGCTCGGAAGCAACAGGGTGGCTCCTTCCAAATCACTGAGTCTACAGGGCTGAAGGAACTTGCTTGCCACCCACATCAGTGATCTGGGTTAGAATTTGAACGTGAAGATCGGAAGGGGAATACTGGCACCATCTCTTCTCCTAAAAGATTTTTACTGTTGCTTCAGGTATTCTGAAGGGGGAGATGAGTCCTCTTCTCTCAGTTTTAATGCTAGAGGGAGAAAGCAGTCATGCTAATTAATATGGGAAGAATAATATAACCCTTTTCTATAAGATCCTTTCAATAAAGTTTAGGGCACTGTCCAAGGGGCCCAGGAGCTATGTGAGGGCAGTGATGGATGGCAAATTATGATGGTTCTATTTCTGCTTCTAATTGATTGTGGTACCTCTGGTAAAAAAAATTTCACTTCACTGTGATTTAATCTTTTCATTGGGAAAATAAGGAGACTAGTGATGTTATACCTCTTGAGTAGGTGATTTCTGTCATAGGATTTAGAACTTAAAAGTGTTTATATGGAAGGGATCTTCTCAGCCTGGGGGACCTAAGCCCCCAGCCCTACAGAGCGATGTGCCTGGGCCCCCAAGAAGCTGTCGGGTGTGTATGACATACCTTGCTGGGCATTGTTTTTCTTGAGGCTGGGGAACCAATTTTTTTTTAAACAGTGAAAAACAAAGATATGTAATGGAATACAATAGGAAATTTGGATGAATTTTTAAGAGAGGAACTTCTAAGTATTGCTTGCTAAATTTAGACTTAACCCCCATGGAAACTAATTCGCTCTGCCCACTGCCATTAGATTTACTCTAGGGGAAACTTTGATTTTTTTTTTTCAAAGAATGAGCATTTTGATTTATTTTTTATTCTGTTGTCTTTCTCTTTGCTAACTCATTGGTTCATGCTTTTAATTTTATTTTTATTTCCTTCTGCTTTCTTTGGGTTTGCCGTGTTCTTTTTTCTTTTGGAATTGGGAATTCAATGCATTGATTTTTATTTACATAACTATTTAAACTACAAATTTTTTTCCCTGATCACTGTTTTAATTATATTTATAGATTCTGATCTGTAATATTTTTATTAACTGTTTGTCTTAGAAATTCTGCAATCTTGGTTTGTATTTTTCCTTTTAACCAAGAATTATTTAATATAGAATTTTGAAATTTCCAGAGGGAAGAGCATTTTGGTTTTATTATTTTGTTATTTCTTTCTGGTTCTATTGCATCATGATCAGATAATGGTTTCATTATTTCTATTTTACAAAACATATCGAGGTTTTCTTTATGAGTTAAAGTATAGTCAGTTTTTATGAACTGCTCTTGAGAAGGTGTATTCTCTAGTGTCTGGGTGCAAAAAATGATAAGTATCCAGAAAAGTCTGTTTTTTTAAAAAAAATTATTGTGGTAAAATATATATAATACAAAACCTGCCATTTTAACCAATTTTATAATCCAGTGGCATTAATTATTCATAATTTTGGGTGCCAATCACCACTACCTGTTTCCAAAACTTCTCATCACCTCAGACGGAAACTTTGTAACCATTAAGGAATACTTTTCCATTCTCCCCTCCCCCCTGGTTCTTAGTAACTTCTATTCTACTTTCTGTGTATGAATTTGCCTATTCCAGATATTTTATATAAGCGGGATCATTCTATATTTGTCCTTTTGTATCTGGTTTCTTTCACCCAACATCATGTTTTCAAGGTCTGTCCAAGTTGTAGCATCTATTAGAACACCATTCCTTTTCATGGCTGAATAGCATTCCATTGCCTGTATATACACCACATTTTGTTTATCCATTCATCTGGTCATGGATTCTTGGCTTTTTCCACATTTTAGTATTGTACATAATGCTGCAACAGACATCTGTGTACAAATATCTGTTTGAGTGTATATAGCTGGCAATGGAATTGCTGGGTCATATGGTAACTGGGTGTTTAGCTTTTTGAGGAACTGTCCAACTTTTCTTGCCAGTGGCTGCATCATTTCAAATTCCCAGCAGCAAAGCATGAGGGTTCCAATTGCTCTGTGAACACTTGCAGTTTTCTTTTTTTTTTCTTAAGTGTAGCCATTCTAGTGAGTGTGGAATGGTATCTCACTGTGGTTTTGATTTGCAGTCCCCCAGTGACTAAAGATGTTGAGCATCTCTTCATGTGTTTATTGGCCATTTATTTATCTTCTATGGAGAAATGTCTATTCAGATCCTTTGCTCATTTTTTTGCCTTTTTGTTGTTGAGTTGTAGGAATTCCTTATATCACCTGGATTTTTTTTTAATTTTGCTATTATGAATATACAATTACATGAGCAACATTATGGTTACTAGACTCCCCCTATTATCAAATCCCCACCACATACCGCATTGTAGTCACTGTCCATCAGCGTAGGAGGATGTTATAGAATCACTACTTGTCCTCTCTGTATATCACCTGGATTTTATCAGACACATGACTTGAATTATTTTCTCTCACCCTGTATGTTGTCATTTTCACTTGCTTGATAATGTCCTATGATGCAGAAGCTTTTAAGTACAGTTTATCTGTTTTTTTCTCTTACTGCTTATGCTTGGAGTGTCCTATCTAAAAATCCATTGCCAAATCCTAGCTCAAGAAAATCTACGCCTGTGTTTTCTCCTAAGAGTTCTATGGTTTTAGTTCTTACCTTTAGGTTGTTTACCGTTCTGTGGTGTGAAGTAGAGGCCCAGCTACATTCCTTTGCATGTGGAGATCCGTTTCCCAGCACACCAATCTGTCCTGCCAGCCGTGCAGTTCACTGTTCTCTGGCCTTGCTCATTTTTGTCTTCTTGAATTGTCTTGGACTGAGTGCAGGCTAAACAGATCCATGGCTCTGCCGAGTATTTTGGAGCCAGAGGCAAAAGAAAAAATCAGTAATACTGATCCTGTCTTTATTTGAAATTTTCACACTATATTTATCAGGGTGTTTTCATTACTTTTTATTTTTTAAAATATTGCATTGCATATTATTTATTCTGGTTCCTGAGTTTCTGCACTCCCTTAAACTGTGTGTTGAGGAAAGGGCCTCACATATCTCACCCTGCTCCCAGCCCTGGACTAAAGGCTATTACTTGTGTGTTTCTGTCTATTTCTCCTTACGGCTCATGTAGTTTCGTTTCTTGGAAGTTACTATGTGTTTGGTGCAAAATATTCTTAAATGTTACATCTTTGCTAGGAGCTGTGGCTTTCACTATTATAATGTCATTTGTCTTTGTCTTGCATAATGATTTTTTGACCTGCTTGGTATCAGAATCACAAACTGTAGGGGAGAACTTGAGATTCTAACAAATCCTCAATTTACAAAGGGTGAAACTGAGGCCGAAGGACTTGCGAAGAAGTTGACATACTTATGCTCATTAAGTTAAAACTGCTGATTACCCCCCTTCTGAATACTGATATAGTAAGAGCCTTGGTATACTTTGATGTGGAAATGGTATCATTCTGAAATCACGTGAATGAAAGTTGCAGTGAATATGCTCGCCAACTGCAAGCATCATTACGGGCCCCAAATCCAGCCCAGGGGGCCGGGCAGGCTGGGCCGGCTCTGGGCTGAATGTGGTCCCTTCAGGGAGCTGAGCCCCACACCGACGTGACAGCGTGCACTGCAGAAGGCCGACGTTGAAGTGGATGATTCGACCCACTCAACTGGTTTGAAATTTTGGCTTTAACCACAAGATGAGGGGCCTCCTTTTTGAGCTGCAAGGAATTTTATGAGTGAAGAAAGGAGCAGTTCTGCTGCACTTTATGGAGTCTCCTCATCTTTCCCCTTTTGTACTTCTTGCCAGAACCTCAGAGACTCTACATTCCTCAGTCAAGGGGTTCACAGCATGGGAGGCCTGGAGACCGCCTTCTCACTTTTCTTCTCAGTAGCTCTTGTGTCTGTGTCTTAAAGCATCTAGGCAGGTAAATCTGAACAAGGGTGGAAATAAAATATGGCTTAGTTTGGCTTTGCCAGCCCCTTCCAAATGCATCTATGCTCTCTCTCTGCCATCTTGTTACATGAGTGGAAAGAAAAAACAGCACATTTTGGTCCAGCAGGTTTCCTTCCTTTTGTCTCCTTCTGAGGTGCTCAAAGCCATTAATGACAGAGCACGAAAGCCCTGGTTGAACAAAACTTGGTATTTGAGCCCTTCTGTGGGAGGCGTCATACAAACCACTTTGTCAGCAAGCTCCTGCTTCAGGCAAATGTGGAGAAAGCCATTGAGGAGGCTCTAATCTGCCCTAGAAACTGCCCAGCTCCCGTTGGGAGGGCCCCCAGCAGTAGAGAGAGTTGCCTCCCCCACCCCCCAACCTGGGTTTTTCCTTCCTCCTTTTTGCTTTCCTTTCTATGGAAAGAACTGTGGGAGCTCACTTTAAATGAAAATAAGTCTCAAGCTGGGCTTTGTTTTCCCACATGGATAAATGCCTGGATATCTCATATCCACTCTGTAAAACTAGAGTCCCAACTTTAGATTATAACACATTTATTTGGGACAGACATTTGAGTTCAAGGCCGAATAAGCCCTAGATATTGTGTGTATGGTTTTTTAAAGGCCTGAAAATTAAGTACTTGCTCATCGACCTACTGCACGGGCCTGTGCTCCCTGCTCACTAGCTGGTTATTCACAGGTCTCCTCGAGGCTGGCTCTGATGGGATTTGCTTGCCACTGCCCCTGGCTTCGTTTTCATTGAGTTTAAATATTTCTGAATGCCTAAACACCCATCACTTTTTATAAACTGTGCGATGTTACTTTGTCCACTCAGTTGCAGCTTACATTATCAACAAATACTTAGGGTGGCGATTCCAAGAGAGGTAAAATCTCTATTTAGCTGCCGCCTTCTCCCAACCACTGTGATGAGCCCAATGGCTACAGACAGAGGAATATTCAAGAAGTGAGAGCACAAGGACTTCCGGGAAGATGGCGGTGTGAGCAGGGCGGCAGAAATCTCCTCCCAACACTATATTTATCTACGCAAACACAGAAAATACATCTATTCCTAAAAGAGAGACGAGAATACACAGGAAAGCGCACAGCGTGCAGCTACACCCAAGAGGACTCGGCACCCCAAGAGGCGGGTAAGATACGGAGCCGCGACCCGGCCGGACCCGAGCCCTCCCCACCCCAGCGCACCAGCGGGAGGAGAGGATTCAGAGCCGGGAGGGAGTGGAAGCACACCCCGCGAAGTAGCCAGCCCCGGTGATCTGCGCGGGGAGCGCTGACCCACACTGCGCAGTGCAGCGGAGATTGGAGAGACAGAGCGGCAGGATCTGAGCGGGGAACGTGCCAGGGTGCTTGCAGCTGGCTGCCGGGAAGGAAAAAAAAAAAGTGCGCGCTTTCTTCAGCGGTCTTAAAGAGACAGGAGCCCAGCGGAGGAGCCGGATCGCCCCAGCACACTCAGCCCAGCAGGCTGGGAGTCCTGGGGAGTTTCAGACGCCTTAGCTGGCGACTGAGGAAGCGTAGCCATACTTAACACTTCTCACTGAGATCAACAGCCTCCTATTCGTTCCCACCCCTGCCAGAGCGATAAAGGGCCCTGCGGAGCGGCACAGTCACAGCTGTGGAATAGTGGGGCAATAGCGCCACCTAGAGCATTCCCACAGAATCTACGTCCGGTGGGCATTTTTTTGTTTTTTTTGTTTTGTTTTGTTTTTTGTTTTTGTTTTTTCTTTTCTTTCTTTTTTTTTTTTTTCTTTTTTCTCTTTTTTTTCTTCTCTTTTTAAAGTCTTAAAGAGCCCAGCTGACATACGTGGCAACTATCAGTGACCAAATTATACAGCCATGAAAAGACAGAGGAATATGGTTCAGACCAAAATCAACCAGACAACCCCAGAGAGGGAGTCTGAAGGGATGGAAATGCACAGCCTCCCTGAAAAAGAATTTAGAATAAAAGTCATAACCATGCTGATGGACCTACAGAGAAATGTGCAAGAGCTGAGGGAGGAAGTGAGGGAACTGAGGAAAGACAATACAGAAATCAGACAAGCGATCGACGGGCTTAACAGCAGAATGGATGAGATGCGAGAGACTGTTAATGGAATAGAAAACAGAGAACAGGAGTACAGAGCAGCTGAGGCAGAGAGAGATAAAAGGATTTCTAGGAATGAAAGAATATTAAGAGAACTGTGTGACCAATCCAAACGGAACAATATTCGCATTATAGGAGTACCAGAGGAAGAAGAGAGAGAAAAAGGGATAGAAAGTGTCTTTGAAGAAATAATTGCTGAAAACTTTCCCTCGCTGGGGAAGGAAGTAGTCTCGCAGTCCACCAAAGCTCATAGATCTCCCAACACAAGGGACCCAAGGAAGACAACACCAAGACACATAATAATTAAGATGGCAAAGATCAAAGATAAAGACAGGGTATTAAAGGCAGCTAGAGAGAGAAAAAAGATCACCTACAAAGGAAAACTCATCAGACTATCATCAGACTTCTCAACAGAAACCTTACAGGCCAGAAGAGAATGGCATGATATATTTAACGTTATGAAACAGAAGGGCCTCGAACCAAGAATATTGTATCCAGCACGATTATCATTTAAATATGATGGAGGGATTAAACAATTTCCAGATAAACGAAAGCTAAGAGAATTTGCGTCTCATAAACCACCACTACAGGATATCTTAAATGGACTGCTCTAGATGGAAGCACACCTAAGGCTAAAAAGATGTCACCAGAGGGAAAAAAAAATCATAGCAAAGAAAGCAGACCATCCAAATACCAACTAAAGGCAAAGAATAAAACACCTATTATAGAAAGAATGGAGGAGGAGGAATAAGAAGGGAGAGAAAGAAAGAAACATCAGACTGTATTTACAATAACTTAACAAGAAAGTTAAGTTAGATTGTTAGATAGTAAAGAAGCAACCCTTGAACCCTTGGTAACCACGAATCTAAACCAGCAATGGCAATAAGTACATACCTATCAATAATCACCCTAAATGTAAATGGACTGAATGCACCAATCAAAAGACACAGAGTAACAGAATGGATAAAAAAGCAAGACCCATCTATATGCTGCCTACAAGAAACTCACCTCAAATCAAAGATATACA
>JAVSCE010000974.1:0-218004 GCA_032199065.1 Smutsia gigantea
TGCAGCACACCACACCAGCCACGGGGCACATGCACTCTTCTCATGCTCCCGTTTGCCTGCTGAGCTCTCTCCTGAGCAGATGCTCTCAGAAGTCAGATCCAAAATGGAAGTGTCCCCAGGGACTGCCCAGGGAGGCAGGGCCCCTGAAGAAACTCAATTTACATCAAGTGGGAACATGCAACGAGGATGCCCCCACCCCAGTCGGGAGCCAGCTGGGCCCCCAGGGGCTGGACCAGTCCCCATGGCAGGAGCAGATCACGGATTCTCGTCTTTGAAAGCAGCCCCAACCTCCTCTGGGGTCCCGTTGCTTAGGACCTGGCCTTGTGACTGACCACATGCAGTCCTGAGCCAGCCTTCCACTCCGGGCAGGGAGGCGGGGGCGCCCCGCTCAAGCTTTTCTGATCAGGGAGGGAGCCCAGAACTCGATGGTGTCACAGACACAGAGAATGTGCTGGGCGGCGGTCTAGAGTCAGAAGTGAACCCCCACCCCTTCCTGTCCCTTCCTGCCTCTGCAGGAAAGGTCTGGGGCACTTGGCCTCCAGGTCCAGTGCCTCTAAATGCCTGCTTGGTTGCTGTTTTTCTTGTGGCTGTGGTGGTTTCATGCTGTGAAATAACAAATAAAAACAGCTACGTTTATGCAATTCTCACTGGTTGCCACCTGCCCAGCTCTCTCCCAGGTGCTTACAGACATGCAGAGCCCCACAGGTAGGCACACCTGTACACACACGTGCTCCACATGTGCCAACACACACACCACCACACACATCCACACCTAGAAGCACACATGCCCGCATGCACACATATGCACACACAGCCCAAGCCCTGTGAGCCCCATGAACAGGTGTCCCCCCATTTCCCGAAGGCCACGGTGGTCATGTGCTGTGCCTGACGTCACGGGGAAGAGTCGCCGCTGAGCAGCAACAAGGAGCCAGGTCCTCTGGCCTGCCTGCCAGGGGGCCCCAGGCTGGAGCGGTGCTGGGGGCGGCCAGGGCCCGCGTGAACCCATACCAGCCCTCTGAGCCTGCCTGGATTCCTCCCAGGCTGGGGCTTCTGCCAAGTCTGCTCTGTCATCAGATGGAAAACTGCCCCCTCAGATATCCAAAACCACGTCCCTCTGGCTCCAAAAGCAGCCCCTCCGAGGACACACGTGGGGCCCAGGAAGACGCGCACAGCCCTGGGACCTGACCAGGGAGCCCTGTGGCCGCCTGGCGGGGCATCCAGGGGGCCGGGGCCTGCACGCTGAGCCTGCCTGTTCTAGAATGTCCACCCACACGTGGACAAACTCAAGCACACACACCTGGGGTTTGCATTCCCCACTAAGCCTATTTCCCTCTTGACGGACAACGGCTTTGGATTTTTGCAACATCCGTGACCCCCTTTAGGCCCTCACCAACACCTCCCCCAAAGCCCTGCACTACTCCCTTCCCGTAGCCTCACCTGGGAGTCCTGGTCAGCCCAGGTGACCCACCCCACCCCGCCTACCACACCCTGTCTACCGTCTGCTCAAGGCCTAGCCCAGGGCACCCCACACAGCTGCTGCTCCACAAAGAAGCAGAGGCAGGGACACGCAGGGCCAGTTAGGGGCTCCTGGGCACTTGGTGTCCAGCATGGCTTGGGGGTGGGGTGGCCAAACCCTGAGAAATGGCCCATAAGGTCACCATCAGATCCCTGGGGGGCGCCACAGGGGAGGCCCCTCAAGAAAAGCAAACAACCACCTCACACTCACCAGGATGGCAACTGTCTGAACACAAATGTGAGGATGCAAAATGGTGCGACCACCATGCACAACAGTTTGTAGGTTCTTCAGAAAAGTAAACCCCATATGACCAGCAGCCCCACTTCTGTCAGAGAGCTGAGAGCAGGCGCCCGAGCAGACCCTCACACACCCATGCTCACAAAGCGGAAAGGTGCAAAGCAGGCCAAGGGTCCACCACCAGACACCGGACAGGCAGTGTGGCCCATCGCACGGACGTCAGCCTCGAGGAGGAAGGAGACCCTGCCATCTGTCCCCACCCGGGTGAACTGAGCGCATGCTGAGTGAGACAGGCCCATCCCAAGGCACAGCTGCTGTGTGACCCACCGAGCTGCGGCACTGGAGCTGCCAGGACCCTGGGAACAGGCGGGAGGGTGGTCGTGGGGCGGGAGTAAGTGTTTAATGGGGACAGATTTCAGCTGGGAGGATGGAAAGGTCTGGAGAAGGCGGCGAGGCAGCACGGCTGTGTGAGCGCACCTAATGCCGCCGAACTGTGTATTTAAAAATGGTTAAAGTGGTAAAATATTCATGCAGTGTATGTTTCCCCACAGTCAGAAAGGACAGGCAATGCTTAGAAAGGAAGAAAAGCAAGCCTGACAGAGGACAGGAGCCAGGCCTGAGGCTGCAGCAGGGCGGCCGGCACAGCGGGGCCTGATGGGCCGACGGGAGCTCCCTGGCAGCCTGGCCACAGGCCCTCCAGCAGTACCCTCAGCCCGGGCCACCCCTTCTGTCTCCCTGATCCTCAGAGCCCAGGCCCGCTGGGGTCACGCATGTAGCAGAGCCAGGGGGCCAGAGCTCTGGTGTGCCGGGCCAGCCGCCCAGGGCAGGGCAGGCCCTAGCTCCACTGGGCAGGGGTGATGCTCACCCCACGTGGCAGACCTGTCCCTTGGTGAGCTGCCAAGGCACATGCCAGCCACACATGGCTGTGACCCAGCCGCCTGTTTTCCTTCCTTCCACCACCTTCCTGGGTGTGCAGGTGTCTGGGAGACCTGATGGCATCTGGCATAAGCTCCTCCATATCCCAGGCCCTGCTGGTCAGACTGGCGGAGGAAGGCTCATGGGGCCAGCCGTGGAAGTCCTGGCACGTTAAAGTCATGGGTTCCCTCCACAAATGCTGACTCAATGCATGCCTCACTCCACACCCTGCATGGGGGGCTCAGACCGAGTATGAGCAAGAAGAGCCCCTGGAGAGCTCTGTCTGTGGGTGGTCAGCTGCAGGCACAACCCTCCTGTCCAGGGACTTATGTGTGGGCTGCTCACTGAACAGGCCCCTAGCCCAGCCTGCAGGTGTATCAGCTACCGGCTGCTGCGTAACAAACCACCCCAAAACTTAATGTCTTAAAATGTGAAGGGATGACCCCTGCCCCTACTAAGGCCACTAAGCCTAAGCAACCTGGTAGGTTCCCTTCTCAGTGTCCCACCAAACTGCCCAAAGGCCCTGTCCATCTCGGAAGACTGCCTGTACAAAAGCTTTGCTCACTGCATCATGCGTGCTCAGCCTTTGGTGGTTACTCCGCCGAGTCCGCACTGGTGCCGTAATAAACCAGCCTTTTCTGATCCCTGACTGGGTGCCATTTGTCTCTGTCCATGCTGGTCCAATTTCCCATAACACATTTGGTGCATTGACCAGAAAAGACAACCGTGCTGGCCCTTTGCACCACTGCTGTCGTGAGTCTATAGGGGCTGCTGCTTCGGGCTCCAGGCAATGGACAAGGCGTGCCACTGGCAATTTCTGCTGTGTCTTGGGCCTCATGGGGCCCAATAACATCAGCTGCTGCCACACTCAAACAGACTCCAAAGAGGGAGACTGAAAATTCTGCCAGGACAAGGCCTTCTGAGTGGGTGAGTGTCCCCAGGGAACCAGGGACCAGCTCAGGCCCGCCCTAGGGGTGGAAAGGAAGCTTGATCGCCTCCCGAGCGGGGCAGAGTGGCTGCCCCACTAAGTTAGGGATGCCTTGGGAGGGATTCTGTCTGACTCTGACTGAGTGTGTGTGTGACTGACCGTTCTCCACGGCTCTAGCCATGGAGAGTGTGTGTGGGTCCTGACCTCACACAGCTAAGGGCAGAACTGTGACCCAGTTCTGAGTCAGGGGCTTATACAGACCTGCCAAAGCTAAGAGGCACTCAGCATCCCCGAGAGGGGGGCGGCTGGGTAGACTGACTGAAAGCATCCTCTTGTTGTCCTGAGACATCGAACACCGGGAGGGCACCGTCATGGGGGGAAATACTTCCAAACCCACCGTTTTAGAATGCACGATTAGGAACTTTAAGAAGGGATTTTCAGGGGACTATGGAGTAAAAGTAACCCCAGGAAAACTACATACCCCCAGCGAATCAGAACGGCCCTCCATCGATGTGAGCGGGCCCTCCGAGGGCACACTCGTGTCTCCATAGTTCAAGCTGTTTACAAGGTGTTTACTAGAAGTCCCAGTTACCCACGATTCTCCTTACGTTAACCAGTGGCTTGGAGTAGCCCAGGTAAAGCCCCCTTGGGTCCAGAAGGGACAGTGTAAGGTCCTAGTAGCTCAGCCTCTGAAGAAGTGCCCCCCCGCATCTTCCATGGGGACTCTGAGGAAACCTTGTCACTCCCACCACCATAACACCCACTGCTCCGGAGCCCGAAGGAGAGCCCTGCCACTTGCCTGAGAGCCCACCCCCGTCGGGTTCACCTCCGCCGGCGGCCAGCCCACCACCTCCCGAGTCACCTGGACTGGTGGGAAGGCGCCTTAGGTCCGCAGCCCAGGGGGTGAGGGCTCCAGTGGCGATGAAGCTCCCCGGGAGAAGCGACAGGTCCACAGAGAATGGGCCCAATGGGACTTACTTCTATTATCAACCTTCCTCCACTACTGACCTCCTCAACTGGAAACACCATACACCACCATATTCTGAAAAGCCCCAAGCAATAATAGACTTATTAGAATCCATTTTTCAAACTCACTGTCCCACTTGGGTGGCCTGTAAACAGCTTTTGGTCACACTCTTTAACACTGAGGAGAGCCAGCGAATCGTCACTGAGGCCAGAAAATGGCTCCAAACTCCGACACCTGAGGGGCAACCGGACGCAGATGCCTGGATGCAAGAAGCCTGAAGAACTGAACTGGGACCCCATGTGGAAGGCAGGAAAGCCAGGTTGGAGAGAGATGGCTTTGCCTTCACACGAGCCCTGAGAGCGAGGACCAGGAGACCGACAGTCAGGCAAAGGCCTAAACCCGATGAAAGCCCAGCAACCTTTCCCAAGAGATTGTGTGAAGGCTTCAGAGCATACACTCCGTCTGGCCCCGAGGCCCCTGAGGGTCAACGCAGGGTTAATGCAGCTTTTGTGGGGCAAGCACAAGGCGACATAAGGCAAAAACTCCAGAACTTGGAAGGGTTTGCTGGGAAAAATGCTACTGAGTTGTCAGAAACAGTCAACAAAGCCTTTGTGCATTGGGATCGGACAGCCACAGGGAAGCCGGCTGCAGAATGAAACAAAAAGCTGCCCTCCTGGCCACCGCGCTGAGGAGACTGACTCCTGCAGAGGGCACCCCCTGGAGGCCGCAAGGGACGCAGCAACCTGGAAAAAGAGCACCTCTGAGACAAGACCAGTGTGCCTGCTGCAAGGAAACTGGCCACTGGAAGAATGAGTGCCCCAACTGGCAGCTGAAAAAAGACCCCACCGTCCAGCCGCCACCAGCCAGAGCCGCCTGAAGCTGACCTCACCAGTCTGGCCAGACCGGGCTCAATCCAACTGGGCTTCCATGAGCGCACAGTCAAAATGAAAGTTGGGGGCCAAATCACTGACTTTATGGTGGACCTTGGGGCAGAACACTTTGTGGTGACCCTGAAAGTGGCACCTCTGACACATGGAGAAGCCACCATAGTGGGGGCGGATGGTGCAGCTAAGCAAGCGGTGAAGGAACAAGGCACCCCCTCCAAGAATCCTAATAGCCCCGGATCTGCCCCCTTCTCCAAAATACACGGAACAAGAAATCAAATGGGCCCAACAAGAAGAAAGAAGCATGAAAACAGACGGATGGTGGGTGCTCCCTGACCATAGAATTTTTGTACCGGAGCAACTGGCCTATGAAGTAGTCCTCCAGCAACATGAAATCACGCTTTTAGGAAATACTGCCATTGAAGCTCTACTCAGCCACTATTATGTACTTTCCCAGCTCCTGTCCCTTTGTGCCTCAGTTTCCCAGCATTGTCTACTATGCATGCTAAACAGGGTACCGGAATTCAGCGTTGTGGCCAGACTCCCTTCGAAGACTTCACTGAAGTAAAACCCAGCAGGGGACACTGCTACTCCTAGTCTTCGCACAATTTCAGGGTGGGTAGAACCCTACCCCACCTGCACAGAAAAAGCCAAGGAAGCTGCTAAGGCATTATTAAGAGATATCATCCCCAGATGCGGAATGCCATTGACTATAGGCTCTGATAATGGCCCGGCCTTTGTGACTGAAATAGTACAAGTGGCCAAAGCTCTGGGAATCGAGTGGAATCTCCATGCTGTTCACCACCCCCAAAGTTCAGGAAGAGTGGAACGCAGGAACCAGTCCCTTAAGTCAGTAATGTCTAACCTATGTCAAGAAGTTAATTTGCCATGGGCTGACCTACGGCCGCTCACCCGGTTACAAGTGCGATGCGCTCCCCGGGTGGGAATAGGGCTCTCCCCTTTTGAAATACTGTATGGAAGGCCACCCCCTCTAGTTAAACTCTAAGGAAACCTTCATCAATGGGGAAATCTAGAGATTTATAAACTGCAAGGATTAAGGAAAACTATCAGTGATGTACACCAGTGGTTTTTGACAGAATACCTCTATCGCTGGGAATATCCATCCACCCCCATAAACTGGGAGATCAAGTATGGATAAAACACTGGAAAAAGAACCCTTAGGCGCAACCTGGAGAGGACCCTACTTAGTTGTACTGACTGCTCCAACAGCACTTAAGGTTGCAGGGCTAAACACCTGAATCCATCACTCACGAGTAAAACCAGCCCGCTCACCAGGGGGGAACTGACCATTCAGGAAGGTAATACCAAATCCATTCAGAGCATTACAGGTCACTATTAGAAAGTCAGGATGACAACCTGTGCAAATGTGAGAGGCCAACTGCAAGAATTAAAAGAAAAAAGGGGAGAGAGAGACACTGAAGTTCCTCTGTTTGTAATGACTTGGCACTGTCAACCCTTATACCTCTCAGCCATGGGGACTCTAGTCTTTTTCTTTGCTATAGGACTGGCAGAGGCAGCTCCAGCCGAATGGCACTGGATTAACAAGCTTCTGTTAGCACCTGTTACCTTGGCATAATAGCTTGCTTCACAGTAGCATAGAGCAAAAGGAAGACAAGACCTATCAGACTCCTGGATGTCCTGGGATGACGTACTGAGATGGGCATCTTGGATCCTGCCTCTAACAGCACCAGTCCTAGTTCTTATAGCCCTTCTCTTTGGTCCCTGCATTCTCAATATGATAACCCGTTTTCTCTCTTCTCCTTTAGAAAAAATAAAGCTTCAATTAATGGTGAGAAACTCCAACTACTGCTACTCTCCACTAGACTGCAACAGACCCTGACAACTTTCCCTTCAACACCCCTCCTCAGCAGGAAGCAGTCAGAGCGGTCCTCACCCCTAATCCTGGGTCCCTCGCTTAGGGGCTGCAGGTGCAGCTCATTTAATCAAGGTGGGGGGATGTGAAGGGATGACCCCTGCCTCTACTAAGCCCACTGGGCCTAAGCAACCAAGGGAACGTCCCCTGGGGGGTTCCCTGCCCGGGGGCCCACTAAACTGCCCAAAGGCACTGCCCATCCTGGAAAACAGCCTGCACAAAAGCCTTGCTCACTGCATCACATGTGCTCAGCCTTTGGAGGTTACTCTGCCGAGTCCATACCTGTGCCGTAATAAACCAGTCTTTTCTGATCCCTGGTTGTCTCTCTCTGTGCCGGTCCAATTTTCTTAACAAAAACAGCATCTTTATTTGCTCACTATTCTGAGAGTCAGTGATTTGGGCTGGTCTCCCCCAGGGCTGCTTGCATGCCGGAAGTCACTGAGTCTTGGTGTCTTGCCAACGGGTTTCAGCCCCAGGACAAGTTTGCTATGGATTCAATGTGACCAAAGAAAATGACAGTAAAACGTTCTTGGGGTAAAAGGGTTACACCCAACTTTATTTCCACGGTGGCAGGTCAGTCACCAAAATCCCATCCACTCAGAGCGAGTCTGCACGCAACAAGCCGGTCTCTGCCTCTGGGCCTCTCTGCACAGTCGTCCCGCACAGCCGTCCTGTGGACCTCTGTCCTCGGTGCTGCCACCACTCCAGCCTCTGCTCTGCTCCCCTGCAGCCTTGCATCTGTGCCACTGTGTCTCTCAGAGCACTGGGCAGAGCTCTTTATATAAAGTCAATAGCAACATATTGCCCACAGGTGTGCAGTGAGCTAGCCAACCAGAGCCATGTGAGAACCCTGGCCACAGGAACTCTCATTTTATCCATACCTGGGCACAGCTGTCAGATCGCATTCAGGACATGCAGTGTGTGCCGCAGCCTGCATCTCAGAGCAGGACCTCTGGGGCTCCTGTTCCTCATACCTGGGCACAGGCAGGGCTGGTGGCTACACCCAAGCAGCACCCCATCTCCTGCCCATCCCTGGCCAACAACACTGCAGGGCCTCTCCAGAGCCAGCAGGGCCCCCCTCAGCGCCTGACCACTCCTTTCTTACCGAGGGCTGGTGGCTTCACAGACACAAGAGAGTGAGCACTTTCAGCTCCGACAAGACCCAGTGAGAGCGTCCAAGGCCAGGCTTCCCTTCCTGCAGCACGCAGCAGGAAGAACACCGCATGCGGTGTGCACCAGGCGAAGGCCAGGCCCAGCTCTGAGCCCGTGCCCCACGTGGTGCAGGCCCAGGGGCTAAATCTTGCCATCAGTGTAAAGCAGGTTAAAGGTGACATCATGCCAGAAACCCAAAAGTAGGCATATCATATTCAAACTGCAGAAAATCAAGACAAAGAAAAAATCCTGCAAAAAGCCAGAGGAAAAAACCACCTACAGAGGAGCAGAGCTGAGAATGACTTCAGACTTGGAAAGCGCTGGGAGGAAGCGGGAGGCACGCAGGGAAACAGCTAAGGCGCTCAGACAGCCGCCAACCCGGACTCCCTCCCCCGGACCTCCTGTGACAAACACAACCTGAAGAAGGTGCTGCCAGCAGACCTGCCTTGAAAGTAAGTTTAAAGGAAGTTCTTCAGCGAGAAGGAACTACTCAGGACCGAAACTGGGACCTACAGAAACAAAGGCCCAGCCTGGAAGAGGAGTTAATGAAGGGAAAATAGACCTTCACTTTTTAAAAATTAAGGTATCATTGATATACAATCTCATGAAGGTTTCACATGAGCAACACTGTGGTTTCAACATTCACCCATATTGAGTCACCCCCACACCCCCACTGAAGTCACTGTCCACCAGCATAGTAAGATGACACAGTCACTACGTCTTCTCTGAGCTATTCTGCCTTTCCCGTGACCCCACCACCACCTGTGCCAATCTTAATACCCCTGAATTGCCTTCTCCCTCCTCACCTGCCCTCCCCCACCCCTCCCCTTTGGTAACTGTTAGTCCATTCTTGGGTTCTGTGAGTCTGCTGCTGTTTTGTTCCTTCAGTTTTGCTTCATTGTTATACTCCACAAATAAGTGAAATCATCTAGTACTTGTATTTCTCCACCTGGCTTATTTCATGAGCATAATACCCTCTAGCTCCATCCATTTTGTTGCAAATGGTAGGATTTGTTTTCTTCTTATGGCTGAATACTATTCCATTGTGTATATGTACCACATCTTCTTTATCCATTCATCTACTGATGGACACTTAAGTTATTTCTGTATCTTGTTTTCCAAACATAGCGGTGCATATGTCTTTCTGAATCTGGGATCTTGTTTTCCTTGGGTAAATTCCTAGGAGTGGAATTCCTGGGTCAAATGGTAGTTCTATTTTTAGGTTTTTGAGGAACCTCCATATTGCTTCCACAGTGTTTCAACTAATTTACATTCCCACCAACAGTGTAGCAGGGTTCCCCTTCTCCACATGCCCCCCAGCATTTGTTGCTCCTTGTCATTAGGATGTTGGCCATCCTACCTGGTGTGAGGTGACACCTCATTGTAGTTTTAATTTGCATTTCCCTGGTAATTAGCAATGTGGAGCATCTTCTCATGTACCTGTTGGCCATTCGAATTTCTTCTTTGAAGAAGTGTGTGTTCAGCTCCTCCATCCATTTTTTAATCAGGTTATTTGCTTTTTGGGTGTTGAGGCATGTGAGTTCATTATATATTTTGGATGTTAACCCCTTGTTGGATATGTCGTGTATGAATATATTCTCCCGTGCTGTAGGATGCCTTTTTGTTCTGATGGTGTCCTTTGCTGCATAGCTTTTTAGTTTGATGTAGTCCCATTTGTTCATTTTTGCTTTTGTTTCCCTTGCCCAAGGCGTGTTCAGAAAAAAGTTGCTCATGTTTATATTCAAGAGATTTTTGCCTATGTTTTCTTCTATGAGTTTTATAGTTTCATGACTAAATTCAGGTCTTGGATCCATTTCGAGTTTATGTTTGTGTATGGAGTTAGATAATACTCCAGTTTCATTCTCTCACATGTACCTGTCCAGTTTTGCCACCACCAGCTGTTGAAGAGGCTGTCAT
Organism: Smutsia gigantea; assembly: GCA_032199065.1. NCBI lineage: Eukaryota > Metazoa > Chordata > Mammalia > Pholidota > Manidae > Smutsia > Smutsia gigantea. Next base: position 10,411 of record JAVSCE010000974.1, read on the forward strand.
TTCCCCATTGCATATCTATGGCTCCTTTATGGTATATTAATTGGCCTTGGGTTTATTAATATATGCTTGGGCTCTCTATTGTGTTCCATTGATCTATGGGTCTGTTCTTATGCCAATGCCAAACTGTCGTGATTACTGTGGCTTTGTAGTAGAGCTTGAAGTCAGGGAGCGTAATTCCCCCAGCTTTATTCTTCCTTCCCAAGACCACTTTGGCTATTTGGGGTCTTTTGTGGTTCCATGTGAATTTTAGAACTATTTCTTATAGTTTGTTGAAGAATGCTCTTGGTATTTTGATAGGGATTGCATTGATTCTGTAGATTGCTTTAGACAGGATGGCCATTTTGACAATATTAATTCTTCCTATCCATGACCATGGGATGTTTCCATTTATTGGTATCTTCTTTAATTTCTCTCATGGTGTCTTGTAGTTTTCAGTGTATAGGTCTTTCACTTCCTTCATTAGGTTTATTCCTAGATATTTTATTCTTTTTGATACAGTTGTGAATGGAATTGTTTTTCTGATTTCTCTATCTGTTAGCTCATCATTAGCGTATAGGAGTGCAACAGATTTCTGGATCTACTAGTTTTGGAGTGGGTTCTTTAGGGTTTTTTATGTACAATATCATGTCATCTGTAAACGGTGACAGTTTAACTTGTTCTTTACCAATCTGGATGCCTTTTATTTCTTTGTGTTGTCTGATTGCCATGGTGAGGACGTCCAGAACTATGTTGAATAAAAGTGGAGAGAGTGGGCATCCTTGTCTTGTTCCAGATCTTAAAGGAAAAGCTTTCAGCTTCTCGCTGTTAAGTATGATGTTGGCTGTGGGTTTGTCATATATGACCTGTATTATGCTGAGGTACTTGCCCTCTATACCCATTTTGTTGAGAGTTTTTATCATGAACGGATGTTGAATTTTGTCAAATGCTTTTTCAGCATCTATGGAGATAATCATGTGGTTTTTGTCCTTCTTTTTGTTGATGTGGTGGATGATGTTGATGGATTTTCGAATGTTGTACCATCCTTGCATCCCTGGAATAAATCCTACTTGACCGTGATGGATGATCTTTTTAATGTATTTTTGAATTCGGTTTGCTAATATTTTGTTGAGTATTTTTGCATCTATGTTCATCAGGGATGTTGGTCTGTAATTTTCTCTTTTTGTGGCGTCTTTGCCTGGTTTTTGGTATTAGGGTGATGCTGGCCTCATTGAATGAGTTTGGAAGTATTCCTTCCTTTTCTACTTTTTGGAAAACTTCAAGAAGGATAGGTATTAGGTCTTCACTAAATGTCTGATAAAATTCAGTGGTGAAGCCATGTGTCCAGGCATTTTGTCCTTAGGTAGTTTTTTGACGACCAACTCAATTTTGTTGCTAGTAATTGTCTGATCAGATCTCTTTCTTTCTGGGTCAGCCTTGGAAGGTTGTATTTTTCTAGAAAGTTGTCCATTTCTTCTAGGTTATCCAGTTGGTTACCATATAATTTTTCATAGTATTCTATAACAATTATTTGTATCTCTGTGGTGTTCATAGTGATTTTTCCTTTCTCATTTTTGATTCTGTTTATGCGTGTAGACTCTCTCTTTTTCTTGATAAGTCTGGCTAGGGGTTTATCTATTTTGTTTATTTTCCTGAAGAACCAGCTCCTGCTTTCATTGATTCTTTCTATTGTTTTATTCTTCTTGATTTTATTTATTTCTGCTCCAATTTTTATTACGTCCCTCCTTCTACTGACTTTGGGCCTCATTTCTTCTTCTTTTTCTAGTTCCATTAATTGTGAGTTTAGACTCCTCATATAGGGTTGTTCTTCTTTCCTGAGGTAGACCTGTATTGCAATATACTTCCCTGTTAGCACCACCTTCGCTGCGTCCCACAGATATTGCGGTGTTGAAATATTGTTGTCATTTGTCTCCATATATTGCTTGAGCTCTGTTTTTATTTGGTCACTGATCCACTGGTTCTTTAGGAGCATGTTGTTAAGTCTCCATGTGTTTGTAGGCTTTTTCATTTTCTTTGCATATTTTATCTCTAGTTTCATACCCTTGTGGTCTGAGAAGCTGGTTGGTACAATTTCAATCTCTTTGAATTTACTGAGGCTCTTTTTGTGGCCTAGTATGTGGTCTATTCTGGAAAATGTTCCATGTGCACTTGAGAAGAATGTGTATCCTGTTGCTTTGGGGTGGAGAGTTCTGTAGACATCTGTTAGGTCCATCTGTTCTAATGTGTTGTTCTGTGCCTCTGTGTCCTTACTTACTTTCTGTCTGGTTGATCTGTCCTTTGGAGTGAGTGGAGTGTTGAAGTCTCCTAGAATGAATGCATTGCATTCTATTTCCCCTTTTAATTCTGTTAGTATTTGTTTCACATATGTAGGTGCTCCTGTGTTGGGTGCATAGGTATTTATAATGGCTATATCCTCTTGTTGGATCAACCCCTTTATCATTATATAATGTCCGGCTTTGTCTCTTGTGACTTTCTTTGTTTTGAAGTCTATTTTGTCTGATGCAAGTACTGCAACACCTGCTTTTTTCTCCCTATTAGTTGCATGAAATATCTTTTTCCATCCCTTCACTTTTACTCTGTGTATGTCTTTGGGTTTGAAGTGAGTCTCTTGTAGGCAGCATATAGTTGGGTCTTGTTTTTTATCCATTCAGTGACTCTATGTCTTTTGATTGGTGCATTCAGTCTATTTACATTTAGTGTGATTATCGGTAGGTATGTACTTATTGCCATTGCAGGCTTTAGATTTGTGGTTCCCAAAAGTTCAGAGGTAGCTTCTTTACTATCTAACCATCTAACTTCTCACTTAGTATGCTATTACAAACACAATCTAAGGGGTGTTTTTTCCCCTCCTTTTTTTTCTCCTCCATTCTTTATATATTAGGTATCATATTCTGTACTCTTTGTCTGTCCCTTTTTCTTACCTCTGGTGACAGTTGTTTAACCTTGGGAACACTTCCATCTATAGCAGTTCCTCCAAATACACTGTAGAGATGGTTTGTGGGAGCTAAATTCTCTCAGCTTTTGATTATCTGGAAATCACTTAATCCCTTCTTCAAATTTAAATGATAATCTTGCCAGATAAAGTATTCTTGGTTCAAGGCCCTTCTGCTTCATTGCGTTAAATAACATCATGCCACTCTCTTCAGGCCTGTAAGTTTTCTGCTGAGAAGTCTGATGAGAGCCTGATGGGCCTTTCTTTGTATGTGATCTTATTTCTCTCTCTGGCTGCTTTTAATAGTCTGTCGTTATCCTTGATCTTTGCCATTTTAATTATTATATGTCTTGGTGTTGTCCTCCTTGGGTCTCTTGTCTTGGGAGATCTGGGCACTACCATGGCCTGAGAGACTATCTCCTTCCCCAGATTGGGGAAGTTTTCAGCAATTATTTCCTTAAAGACACTTTCTATCACTTTTTCTCTTTCTTCTTCTGGTACCCCAATAATGTGAATGTTATTCTGTTTGGATTGGTCACACAGTCGTCTTAATGTTCTTTCATTCCTAGAGATCCTTTTTTCTCTGTGTGCCTCAGCTTCTTTGTATTCTTGTTCCCTAATTTCTATTTCATTTACTGTCTCCTCTCCCTCTTCTAATCTTTTAAATCCATCCATTGTATGTTTCATTTCAGATACTGTATTTTTCAAAGTTTCTTTTTTGAAGTCATCCCTGAGATCTTGAATATTTTTCTGTAGCTCTGTGAGCATGTTTATGATTTTTATTTTGAGTTCTTCATCAAGAAGATTGTTGATTTCAGTTTAACTTGGCCCTCTTTCTGGTGTTTGAGGGATTTTGGTTTGCACAAGATTCTTTTGCCACTTCATATTTGTAATGAATAATATGGAATAATTACTTTGTGTAGGCAGTGCCCTCTAGTGCCCAGAAGCTCTACTCTCTGGTGCTGCCCAGCACCTTGCCTGATGGAAGGGGTTGCAGGTGATCGGCTCTCGTGCTTGCAGGGAAGAAAGAGCTCTTTCCTGCTTTCTGGCTGCAGTGCCTGACTTCACTGCCAGGGCCAGTTGGCCAAGCACACATGGAGCAGCCTCTGTGTTGCTGCTGTAGGCAGGGCTGCCCTCTGGCTGGCCTGGCGGGGTGGCAGGTGCTTCAGGTTTGTGAACTGGTGATGGCTGGGAGGAAGAACCACCAGGCTGTGTTGCAGTGTAGGGCCTCAGTGCTGTGTTGCCAGCCAGGGGGATGGAGTGCTGAAAGTTCCCAACCTGCTGGGTTGTGTGGGCTGGGGTGATTTTGTCCACCTGTCCTTTCTCCTGAGCAGCAAACTTTGTGTAATCCTTGCCCGTTTGGCAGGCCTCTCGCTATTGGAAGTCTTTCAAAGTGCCCACCTCTTTTGTCCCAGAGTGGCTGGTTGTGGGTACTTGCTCTCCACAAATGGCTGGAATCTCAGTTTCTCTCAGTATTCCCCCTGTCTTTGCTTTCCAACCCCACTAATTTCTAGAGCACCATGTAATGTAGGTTTGTGCTCCTGGGGCAGATATCCAGGGTTTGGTGTTCAGCAGTCTTGGGCTTCTACCACCTCCCCACTCTGTTTCTCTTCATCCCGCTGGTAAGCTGGGGTAGGGGGAGGGCTTGAGTCCTGCCGGATCATGGCTTTGCTACTTTACCCCTTTCCATGAGGTCTTCTCTTTTCCCCAGATGTAGGCAGTCTGTCACAGTCTTCTTTCTGGTTGCTCTTCCGGGATTAGTTGTATTTGCTGTATTTTCATATTATAAGCGGTTTTGGGAGGAGGTTTCTGTCTCACTTCTCATGCTGCCATCTTTAAGCCTCTGCCAAACCTTCACTCTTCTTATTCTTAACTGGTCTATCAGGCAGCAGTTGGGTAAAGGTAGTAAGAGCAACAGTAAAGTCAATAGTTATAGCTTATGGAGAGTTGAAGTGAAAGCCAGCACCCATAAAAATGGGGCACTAATTAGGGTTATTTCGTTATCTGAATGCACTCACCCTACAAGTGAAGTGGTGTAGTATTACTTGAAAGTGGACTTGGAGTAGCTATAAATGTATTGCAAACTGTAGAGCAATCACTAAAAAAAAAAACAAATAAAGAAATGTAACTGATATTCTAAGAAAAGAGACCAAATGGAATCATATAACATGCTCAACTAAAACCACAAAAGGCAGGAAAAGACTGGGAGACAAAAACAGGAACAAAGACTAAGGGCAGCAAATAGAAAATAGTAACAAATACGGCAGACATTAATCCAACTGCACCCATAATCACTTTGAGCATGAGTAGTCTAAAGCACCAATTAAAAGACAGATTGTCAGAGTGGATCAAAAAACAAGACCCACCTATATGTTGTCTACCAGTAACCCACTTTAAAGACATACACAGATTGACGGTAAATGGGTAGAGAATAATATGCCATGTTAACAACAATCAAAAGAAAGCAGGAGTAGCTGTATTAATTTCAGACAGAGCAGACTTCAAAGCAAGGGAAATTATCATGGATAAAGAGGGGCAGCACATAATGATAAAGTGGTCAATTTCCCAGGAGACATGACAGTTAGTAACGTATATGCACCTAACAATAGAGCATCAGACTGTGAGGCAAAAAGTGATACAACTGCAAGGAGAAACAGATGAGCCCACTATTAGAGCTGGAGACTCTGACAGCCCTCTATCAAACAAGGACATATCCAGCAGACAGAAAATCAGTAAGGACACAGCTGAACTGAACACCATCGATCCCCTAGATATGACTGAGACCTACGGACTTCACCCAAAAGCAGCAGAATGCACATTCTTCCCAAGCTCACATGGAACATTCAGCATCACCAAGACAGACCACGTTCTGGGGCAAGAACACACCTTAACAAATTATAACAGAAATAACACCATATCTGCTCCCAGACCACAATGGAATTAAGCTAAAAATCACTAACAGAGAGATAATTAGAAAACCCCCAAATAGTGGAGATTAAACAACACATTTCTAAGTAACACATGGTTCAAAAAGGAAATATCAAGAGAAATAAAAAATATTTTGAACTGTATGAAAATGAGAATCAACTTGTTAAAATTTGTGGGATGCAGCGAAAGCAGGGCTTAGAAGGTAATTTATAGCAGTGGATGCATATATTAGAAAAGAAAGACCTAAAGTCAAGCTAAGCTTCTACCTTAGGAAACTAGAAAAAGGAAAACAGATTTTAAGTCCAAAGCAAGAGAAAGAAAAGAAATAGTAAGACTTAGAGCAGGAATCAATGAAATTAGAAAGAAGAGAATAGGGAAAATGAGTGAAACCATAGACATTTAAAAGACAATAAAGAAGTACTGTTAACAATTTTATATCTACAAATTGACCTAGATGAAATGGACCAATTTCTTGAAAGACACAATCTGCCAAAACTCACACAAGAAACAGATGATTTAAATAGGTCTGTATCTATTAAAGAAATTGAATCAGTGATTTAAAAATCTTTAAAACAGAAAGCCTCAGGCCCAGAAGGGTTCAGTGATCAATTCTACCAAACATTTGAGGAAGCAATTACACAGTTCTCTATAATGTCTTCCAGAAGACAGAAGCAGAGAGAACACGTCCCAACTCATTCTATGAGGCCAGCATTGCCCTGATACCAAAACCAAAGACACAAGAAAATTTCACATCTCTCTCATGAACATGGATGAAAAAATCCTCCACAAAATATTAGCAAATTGAATTCAACAATGTTTAAAAAGGATTACACACCACAAATGTGGATGGTTTATTCCACACATGCAAGGCTGGTTCAACATTTGAAAATCAATGTAATCCATTACATAAACAGGCTGAAGAAAAAGTCACATGATCACATCAACAGATGCAGAAAAAGCATTTGAGACCCTCCAATACAAATTTATGATTAAAAACTCCTGGGAAACTAGAATTAGAAGGAAACTTCCTGAACTTGATAAAGGGCATCTACAAAAACCTACAGCTCTCACCATACTCTGATAAACACAAAGCTTTCCCAACCAAGATCAGGAACAGGGCAAGGTGTCCCCTCTGAAACACTCCTTTTCAACTCCGTGCTGGAAGTATTTCTTGCAATAAAGCAAGAAAAGGAAATAAAAGGTATATGATCCATGAAAGAAAGAATTGGTAAGATGGGCTAAAATTAAAAACGTGTTCTACAGAAGACACTGTCAATAGAACAAGAAGTCAAGCCACAGACTGGGAAAAGTACTTGCCAAAGAAAGATCTGAGAAAGGACTGTTATCCAAAATATATAAAGCATTCCTTTTTTTATTACTGAGGTATAACCAACATACAACACTGTACTGATTTCAGGTGTGCAGCAGTGATTCATTCAGCATTTGGACATTTGTACACACTGCAAAGCGGTTGCCACAATAAGCCATTAGATGCCACCTGCATGATGTCAGTTAATAACACAGTCAACTATGTTCAAGGAACTCTTTTAAAACTCAGAAAGAAAAAGAACCACAGATAGAAAATGGGCAAATGATCTGAAGAGACACCTTATCAAAGCATACATACAGATGGCAAATGAGCATGTGAAAAGATGCTCCACATTTCATCAGGGAAACACAAATTAAAACAGCAAAATACCATTGCACACCCATTAGAATGGGTGAAAATCCAAACACTGACACACCAAATGCTGGTGAGGATGTGAAGGAACTCTCATCATTGCTGGTGGGGATGCAGCATGGCACTGCCGCTCTGGAAGACTGCTCAGTGGTTTCTCACAGAACTTAACATACTTGTACCATAGGATCCAGCAACCACACCCTTGGGGTTTACCCAGAGTTGAAAGTTATCTCCACTCAAAAACCTGCACCCAGATGTTCACAGCAGCTTTATTCATCATTGCCAAAACCTGGAAGCAATCGGGATGTCCTTCAGTGGGTGATGGATAAGGAAACTGTGGTCCATTCAGACAAATGGAATAGTCTTCAGCGCTAAAAAGAAGTGAGCTACCAAGTCATGAAAAGATACGAAAGAACCTTAAATGTGTTATTACTAAGTGAAAAAACCACTCTGAAAAGGCTACATAGTGTATGATTCCATCTCCAAGACTTCTGGAAAAGGCAGAACAATGGAGACAGTAAGATGGTCAGGGCTGCCAGGGGCTGGCAGGGGGAGAGAGGGAGCAGAGAGGGCTCTGTGGGGCATGTTGTGGTGGATGGCATCACTATACACTTGTCCAGACCCACAGACTGCAGAGCACGTGACCCTGATGCAGGCTGTGGACTCTGGGGGGTAATGACGTGTCCATGTGGGTTCGCTGTTGTAACAAACGTCCCCTCTGGTGGCGACGTTGACAGTGGGAGAGGCTGTGCGTGCAGGGGGGTAGGGGTTAGGTACATGAGAATCTGTACTTTCTGCTCAATGTTGCTGTGAATCTAAGACTGCTCTAAAAAGGTAAGTCAATATAAAGCGAAAAGTACTACAGAGAGACTTCCTGCAGGAAAAGGAAGTGGAAGAAGCACAGGTTGCACGCAGTGGTGGGAGCAGTGAGGGAGTAGGCTTGGACCTGGGCTGAGGGTGCACTGGGACGGGTGCCTCATGGTCCCACACCCCCCCCCCCAGCCCAGCCCTGGGGAGACTGAGGCTCACAAGGAGGATGGCATCTTCTCTCCTGGAGCTCTTGGTGCATGTGGAGGGCAGATGACAAGCCAGGGATATGCGTGCACACACATGCGGTTGGATAGCAGGCCAGGAGTACCTCCTTGGCTGGAGTGTGCAGAAGTCCCTTGGGGAGTGGTGCTGAAGCAAGGAGCTAGGGGGTGGGGGTGGCAGCCAGACAGGAAGGTGCAGGAAAAGGGTTGAGGAGTGCTTCTGGAAGATGACAACCCTGCCCTGGTGGTGCCTGCAGGTGAGGCTCAGGGAAGCCAGGCCCATCCTGGAGGCTGCTCCAGACCTAAGGATGGCTGTGGTGCCCAGGGCAGGGCCCAAGCCACAGGCACGCTCCAGGACTTGGCCTCCCAACAAAGAGCTTCCAAGGACCCACCACCCTGGCCTTGCTGCAGGTTGGGAGCTCATCAACCATGCCCCTGCTGCCCCACCTCAGCCTGCCCTTGAACTTGTTAGCCTCTCCCCCTAGGCCTCTGCACTGACCACTCCTGCCTGGAGCATTTCTCACACACAGCCATCCGCAAACGTCCATGACGCCAGGCTCTGGGACAGCACCTGCCTGAATTCCCTCTAGTTTCAGCCTGCCACGTGCCTCCCCAGGCTTCCCAACGTTTCACGCTTGTTTCTGGCACAGAGCCTAGTGCCAGTCTTTCTGCCTGCACCCCAGTTGGCCTTACAGCTCAGGGGAGCAGCGGCCCTGACCTAGGGCTGCCACAAGGGCCAAACGGGCTGATAAAGGCACCAGCAGACACTAGCACCCAAAGCCAGGCCTTTCACTACCGCAGCAGGATTTCAGGAGGAGGGCAGGACACCCCACGGGCCCCTCTGAGTCAGGCAGGCAGCCACCTCACCCGGAGAAGGTACAGGACAGATGGGGAACTGTGTGAATAGTCGGTGACCACACACATAATTCCCTGGGGTGTCTGTAAGCTTTCCCTTCCCTGCCTGGTCACCTGCTCTTTGGTTGGGTGAAGTCCAATCAAGAGAAGGTGACGTCCAGCTGGCCCACTGTTTCCTTGGGTCTGTCCTCAGGCACGTTAGGTTCCACAGAAGCTAAGACTGCCCAAACCATGTGGGGGCCCCCAAGTGGGCAGACGACAGGGCTCGGTACGTGGGCACCATGGCTGCATGGTGATGTGCCCCAGTCTGCCCTGCAGGCATGCCCCCCAGCATTTCCAGAAGAGGCAAATCAAACTGCAAGGCAGATGGATTCACAGACGCTGATCCTACATGGGCTTCTGGTCCAAATATGCGCGTGACACTGCAGGTCACACAGCAGGGTGCCTTCACGACCCGCAGAGGGTGGCATGGGGGCCTCTAGGGAGCCCAGGTTGCCTTCTGTCAGGTACTCCGGGGAACAGAGAGAGTAGGAGCCATTCATCAGGCTTGTAACTGGAACAGTTCCGTACTCAAAGACACCACAGGCCCCCCACCAGACGATCGCCAGAATATATACAGGAGATATGCAAAAAGGGGGTCGGCCTTGGAGCCTGGGAAGATGGGAGAGTCCTGGGAAGCGCTGCCCACACCACAGTGTGGGAGGAATGAGACAAAGAAGGCCCACGGGCCCAAGTGCCATGCAGGCTGCAGGGCTGCCACCGCTCGGGCACCACTGCTGGGGCACACTTGGGAAAACCAGGACACCAACCTACTAAGCTGAAGAAAACACCCACAACCCAGCAGCCCCAGCTGACACTGACAGACGCTCTGTGGCCACAACTCCTCCTGGCACGCTGAGAAGGGCACGAGCATGGGGACGCCCATCTGAGAACGCTTCCTTAAGGGAGAGCAGCGCTGCGCGGGCAGCCTGTGTGGGCTCCACCCAGGACACGGGCTCTGTGGGCTGCGGGCCCTGCACCCGAGCGCTGGCCCCATGGGCACGCTCACTGCGGGCACTCACGAGGTGCCTGCCCATGACCCGCGCACTCCACGTGTGCACCCATCAGTGACCAAACTTCCTGGGGAGGAGATGTTGGCCTGCTGCCTGGCCCGACGGGCAAGGGCAGTCCTGGCCGGGGTGCCCAGGACCCTCTTGCCCCACAGCCCAGCTCCGTGAAAGACCAGCCAGCAGAGAATGGAGTCCCGTAGAGGAAGGACCTGACAAGCCAGAGGCCGGCGAGCTGAAGGGACCAGGTGAGCGCAGTTATCGGGCATTCCCGGCCCTTCCCCAAGCCCTGCCCGGTAGTGTGGCGCGTGGGGGCCCAGCATCTCTGCCTGCTCCCAGCTGGCTGGCAGTTCAGCATGAACTGAACCAAACCAATCAGTCCAGCCGCGTCCACTTGGGCAGCTCTCTGGAATCCAAACAATGTACAGGTGCCGCAGCCTCCAGTCACGCAGACAGACCAGGGGGCGGACCTCCAGGGAGAAGCCTGGGGCTCCCACGCCGCCCTGGCTGCTTCCCTGACAGCACGCTCACCACGGACCATGCCAGCCAGTGCCATGCTGACGCTACCCGGCAGATCAACCACACAGGCCAAGTGCTGGGAACTTCCCCTTGCCCCTAAAAACGGAGCAAGCTGGGCTAACTCAAGGAACCTCATTTACATGCCCGTTTGCCAGTTTCAGAGGCCAGTGTCCGTGCGAGGGTTGCCTGCAGAGAAATCCTGTTATCATTTTAATTAGCACATACTTTCTCCAGGTTAGATCTTTAATTACCAATAAGCATAGTATTTTGGTTTCCTGATTTATTAATTTACAAACTTAAGAAAAAAATTTTCCTTCCAAGAATTGGGAAGCAAGCCAAACCTATCACACAATCTCTCTCCACCAAAGTCTCTCCATGAAAAATGTGACTGGCTGGTCACTACAGGTGGAGGGCAGATGCCAACCACTCCCTGCTCTCTGGGAAGAGGTCAAGCTGAGGGGGCCATGAACCATCTCTCACACCCAGCTGCCCTGGCCCCTAATGTGCCGCCAGCTTTCTTCAGCTAAAAAGGCCTACAGATTTAAGCAGACAAGTAAAGTCCTGTCATGTTACAAGCAGGACTGGAATGCAGGCCACCAGCGCTGCCTGGCACCAAGCCGTGTCACTTTCTGGCAAGTTCCAGCACCTTCTTCACCATGGTCCCGATCCCATCATGGACGTGGTGCAGTGCGGTCTCGCACATGAAGGCCGGGGTTGTGACCACCTTGTTCTTCTGGTCCACATGGGCTTCGTGCATGGGAGTCATGGAAAAACAGCCTGAGCAGGACAAGGGGAGTCCAGGCAAGGCACCCACCCTGGCCACTGCTCCCAGAGTACCCCTCCTTCCTACTTGGGGCCCCTCAGGGTGGGGACTATCCCGGAGTGTCCTGGCCAACAGCGCCTGGTTCCATATGCTCCGTGCCAACTAAAGACCGTGGGCCTGGTTCCTGCACCACCCCAGCCAAGAGGTGTCCCCCTCACAGAATGCTTCATGGTGGTGTGCTACACAGAACGACCCACGCCTGCAAGCCCCAGCCCAGAGCCCATGGCAACCAGGGGGCAGCGGCAGCTAGGCACCTCCCTCTGGGAACCTGAGAACCCATCTCTGTGACAGCAGAGGCCAGCCCGACCCAGGATGTACCTCACACAGCTGGGGGCACAGACACGGCTGACAGAACTGGCATCCTCCTTGCCAGCCAGTGCCCACAGGGCTGACGGGCAGAGGCCACACCCCGGCCCAGGGCGCCCCCCAGTAGGGCAGTTCCTGGTTGAAGAGGCTGCCTGCCCAGGGCAGCCATGGAGGGACAGAGGGCTGCGTCAGCGCCACCCAGTGGCCGCAGATGCCAGAAAGGATATGGTCACCTCCTTCACACAGTGCTTGGCGCCCAAGGCTTTGATGGCTTCTGCGGTCCCGGCGTACGGCCACTTGCCCCCTTCCTCCTGCTCATGGCCCACGGTGACCTCGACGCCACCAAGTACTTTGGCCGCAAGGACGGGCGCGATGCAGCACAAGCTGAGAGGGGAGAGGCAGAGTCAGCTCAGGCTGCGTGGCCTCAGTGGCGTGGGGGTGCTGCAGTGTAGCAGCCCGAAGCACACGATCAACCCCGGAAGACTGGGCGTAGGGACAAAGGACGCTGCCGCCGAGCCTCTGCTGGCCCCTGGGGTCACGACTGCAGTCTCAGCTTGCTCTGCCGCCAGCTGGAGCCTCGGGGCACCCAGGGGCCAGGCCCGGATGGCAGGGGCGGGCAGCCACATGAGGAGCTGGGCCCAGACACAGGTTGTCTACGGTGTGGTGGCCGAGGCCCAGGTTTTGGGGTGGCTTGCCATGCAGCGACAGATCACAGCCGGACTGACCATTACGACGGCGCACAAAAGGCCAGGGACACAGCTCACCCAGCAGCCCTGGCCGCAGAGGCGAGGGGACATGTGCCCACCGGCCCCCCACGCAGGGTGCCGATCAGGGCTACGGGCCGACACCTGCCCTTGGGGCTATCAGGTTTTGCTTTCACCAGGGGGCCTCGGGACCAGCGGCTCCTGGGCCAGTCAGGTCAGCCAACACGAGGCCCTGGCAGTCCTGCTCAGGGTGCCCAGAAGCACGTGCTGTGGTGCAGGGTGCAGACGCAGGCTGATGCCGGTGTTTGTGTGGAGGCACCTGCCAGCACTGTGCACCACATGGGGACAAGCAGCCAGCAGCCAGCCCACTGGACCCCCTCCATCCATATTTGTGGTGAGCAGGCCGGGCAGCATGGGATCGCTCGAAAAGGGGCACCCAAGGTGTGCTGACCTGCAGAGGGCATCTCATGTGTAGCCGGACAGCACTACTGCTCTCTGAAGAGAGCCAAGGAACTTGCCAAAGACGGGCCCAATGGAGCTTCCAACGACAGGGCAGCATCATCGCCTGCCCAGCCAGGGCAACACTGTAGCCCGACTCAGCCAGGGTGGCCATTTATGTGAATGGGCATGTCCCCAGTAAAATGGACAGTCACAAAGGGCACCAGGTCCCTCCTGGGTGCTTGCCCGCAAAAACTGGAGCTGTTCCAGTGACAGCACCCTGGGGGGTGGGGGCTTGAGGCACCACCCCTTCCAGGCAGGTCCGGGTCCAGGAAGACGCAGGCAGAAGGTGGCACACGCTGCCAGGCTGACACTGCTTGTGACAAGGGGGCTCCCAAGCTGGGCAGGGGATCTGGTGAGTGGCTAAAGGTCTGTGACAGACCCAACCCCCTTGGCTGGTGTGTTCTGTTCACAGATGGAGGGTTCTAACACGACCTGGGTCTGTCGATTCACCAGTAACACGGGAGCCGGCAGCTGTCAGGTGGTGGTTGGGACCCCGCGGGTTTAGCTTTAGTGCATCTGCACAGCTGTGCTCCTGGGACAGCTTCTACCGCCAGTGAGACTCCAAGGTGTGCAGTGCATGTGCTCCAGTGCCCTGTGGACCCACCATGCACGGTGTTGAAGCAGGACTGAGGAACAACTGCTGGAATGCTGGTGGATGGATCTGATGGGGGCGCCAGCACCCATCCCCAGGAGCCACTCCCGGCGGAGGCACAGCAGCCTTGCCCACCTGCCGGGACCCAGGACCACAGGTTGTGATGCGAGCAACCACTGTGCCGAGTTTCGGCATGCAGAGGAACGTGAGGCTGCCGCATGGGGCCACCTCAGACCAGTCCTTGGATGGGGGCTCCCAGAGGAAGCTCAGGAGTGGGGCTCATGGCGGCAGCCCAGAGAAGAAGTGCCTCTGCCACGCCTAGATGAAGGTGGGGCCCAAGAGGAAGGGGTGCTAACAAAGGCTGGGGCTGGAGAGGACTGACTGGAGAGCCTCCAGGGAGCTGACAGGATCCCCACCTCCTCCTCACTAGGCCATCAGGAGACGCTGACAACCACAGGCCCACAGAACGTTCAGAGCCAGAGGCATGTGTGAGGTCCCGTGAAACCCCTCGGCGAAATGAGAATGGGAACCAGTTTTCAAGACCCCTCAGCCCTGCCTGCCGCCCTCCATGGCCCCATGGCCCCGCACACACCCGATGGGCTTCCCAGCCTGGTGGAACTCCTTCAGGACGCGCTCCACGTCTCTGTGGACCGTGCAGTCTTTTCCGTGTACAGCGAATGTGCTCCTGCCATGAGAGGGGAGGCTTTCTCAGCTCAGTGGGCTTGGCCCCCGAGAGCCCACGTGCGGCTCCATCCACTCCTCGGCACTGATACAGGAAATCATCACACACAAGCGTGCACATACATGTGTGTAGCTATTCATATAATTACATGTTCCTGTATTTCCCCATTTTTTAAACAGAAAGAAGCTGAGTAATTAGGGGAAGGGAGGGTGGAGGCAAGGTGGGAGAGCAGACAGAGCAGACACAGTGGCGCTCAGTACACCCAGGACCTGCAAGCAAGCACGTGGCCCGACACCAGCGATGGCACTCCGCTAAGAAGGAAGAGAAATGCATCTTGTTCCCAGAGCTGGAGCCCTGGGGTGTCCTCAAGGGGCACACATGCCAGCACCGTCTCTGTGGGAGGCAGGCCCGGGAGGCCATCAAAGGCCAAAGGGCACGCCTCTGCCCACAGCCTCACCTGGGCTCTGCCTGCTGCAATGGGCAGGACTCTATCCTGGGCCATCTGCTGAGCACAGTTCGCAAGGAACCAGAAAACGGGGCAACAGAGGGTCGCCACCCGATGTGGAGGCAGGAGCTTGGGGTATGCACGTGTGCCAAACGTCACATCTTACACTTCGAATGCATGTGTCAGTTACAGCTCCAAAAAGCCATCAAGACAAGAGCAGGCTGGAAATCACCAGCGCCCGTCAGGTTTGGACCATCCACCAGATGGAATCTGTGCGCACAGCTGCTGGACCAGCTAATGGACCAGCAACAATCCACTTGGTTGCAACACGCAGCGTAGAACTGAGCTGGAGAGGCTACCCCTGTGCTACACACAAGCTGCTCACAGTGCCAAGGAGGGCCTGGGCCCCCACACAGGAGGAAGGGGTTACCACACTGCCCCTTAACAATCACAGCAGCCCTGCTCAGGGGACTGCTGTCTCGGGAACCAGCCCTCTTTCTGGAAAGGTCAGGAAGAATGGGGCCAGCGGCCACCAGTGGCAACTTCCCCCAGGGAGCCCGGGGCCTACGGCATCCTCTACAGGGGGGACATGGATACACCAAGAGCTGGCTCAGCTCCTAGGCCAGCCAAGTGCAGGCGTGGGGGACACAACCCAACAGATTCCCCAATGACCCTCACCTAGGGGGAGGCGCCAGTGGTCACAGCAGAGGTACAGCAGTTAGTGAACCCATCTCATCCTTCCAAGAAACCCCGTCCACCTTCACCAACACGTGTGAAGATGGTGCCAGGGGGAAAGGTCTTAGAAGGCCAGATTTCAGGAGCATGGCACTGCTGGGGGGCTGGGAAAACGAGGTGGGTCTGCAGAAAGGAGGCACTGCAGTGCGCAGGCAGAGGGGAACCTCCAGAGGTCAAACCACAGAAGGGCTGTGCACACTTGGACATTGGGGAACTTAACACCTCCTTCTGGGTACAGGGCACTCTGACAGAGCCAGCCAGGAGGGACGGCCCCATCCCACCTCGTGTCCCAACCATGAAGGGTCCACAGGGCCTGAGCGCAGGTCAGGGATGTGGCTTTAAATGTCAACATGATATTCCCATGTGACTCTTGGGCAAGCAGCTGGAAATGCAGGTCAGAAAGGGGGAGGGTGGTGCTCCAGACTGCAGCGGTGACAAGTGAAGCTCACGCAGGTGAGTCCCAGGGGGCATAGGCAGTGCAGGGGGAGGGGCCCGGCAGAACAGCAGCAGCCCTGACAGTGCTCGCAGGACTGGAACGCAACCCCGTGGGGCCTGAGATGACGAGGTTATGGGATCCTTCAGAAGAAGACACTAACAGCCCAGCAAGGAGCCACAAAGGGCGAAGGACATGGGGAGAGCCTGATTTCTGCAGCAGTGCCCAGAGAAGCAGGCAGACGGGGAGCAAGGAGGTGGCGGGCCAGCACAGGCAGTCCAGGCCACACAAGCCCCAGAACAGCCCCATCAGCAGCTGGCAAGCCCTGGTGCTGGATGCTCACAGCCACAGCCAGGCATTAGTCACCAGAGACCCTGGGCCTGGGACAGAGGAATGCTCTCATCCTCATCCCAGCAAAATGCTCCTTCCAGGGCCCGTCTGCTCATCTGCTGTGTTTCCATCACCGCCCATGAAGCCTGGCTGTCAGACATTCTGCACCGTGTGTTCAAGCACCCAAAACAGTCGCACACTGCTGCTTCCGGTCTCCTGCACCAGGACAGCTGTGCGGGACCCCCCATCACCTGAGCAGAGGCCCCTGCCCACCTCGGGAGGGATGTGCTGGGACAGAGACAGCGCAGAGGAATTCCTGAGACACACACCGAGGAGACAGGGCAACAAGAGAGAGCAGGTCTGAGACCAGAGGACAAGGGCATGGTGGTGTCTCGGCGCCATGGGATTGGCAAGGCTGTGCTGTGCCAACAGGCCCGCAGCCCCATCACCATGGCAACACCCACAGGGCAAAGGAAGAATGGGCCCACGTGCGGGAGGACCCTCACCCCACAGCCTAACTGAAAAGCAGCTCCCTGTGCTGCGCGGACTATGTGGGAGACGGTGTGGATGAGAGCAGATCACCGGCGAGAGCGCATCAGAGGGTGGCTGCGGACCAAGCAGAAGGCAGAGAAACCACACATCTTCCTAAAATGTGACCTGAGCCCCATCCTACAGCGGTTCCATCCCAGAGCAGCTGTGCACGTCAAGAAGCGGAAATCCCCAACAGCTGCCATGGGTCCAACGCGGCCCGCCCACCGCCCCAGGTGCTGTGGGAGAGACCTCAGAGCTCTGACACGTACAAGTTCTTGGCGGCTCCAAAGCCTCCAGGGAAGATGGCAGCGTCGTGGTCAGCTGTGCGGAGCTTGGCCAGGTCGGTGATCTTGCCGCGGGCAATCCTGGCTGACTCAGTCAGAACGTTCCTGGGAAAGGAGAGAGACCGCAAAAAGATTCAGTGTGCAGACAGGAGCAGGGCAGGCGGAACCATGCAACCAAAGCCCCAGGGAGGCACATTTGCTGCCTGTAAGAGGGACACTGACCCACACCTGTGCTCATATCGCCCCTGAAGCCCTTTCAGGTCGGCAATTCAGAACCCAAGCCGAATATCAGGAACTTCCTGTCAGCCAGGGACCCCAGGAAGACAGGCACCCCTCCGGGTACTGGCGACAGACAGCAATCGCACAGCAGTGCGTACGACAAGCGAAGCTACAGCCTAAGCCACAGAGCCCGGGGCCAGGGTCCCAGGCAGGAAAAGAGGCACAAGGGCCCTCTCTGGGGGATCCACAGCCCCAAGGAGACAGAGTTGTGGATCCCCCAATGGCCCACCTCTTACCGAACCTAGATGGAAGGTGCCTGGAACCTCAGCCCCAGGCTCTTGCCGTACAGTAGAACGGGACCGGGAGACGTGGGGCTCTGAGCACACCAGGCCAGGCCTGAGCACATCCCAAGAACAGAGCTGTGTCTGGGGGCCCCCTTCACAGCTACCTGGGTCTCAAGCAGGTGAACAAGGGGACCAGACTGAGCTGTTTGCCTTCACTCAAAACCAAGGACGAGGCGCTACTTGGAATTCTGTCACCGCCTCAGTAAGCCCTGGGAGGCGAGAAACAACTCCACGGTTCGCAATGTTAGGTCAGCCTGAGGACCGTGCTTGGGGGAATGCTCACCCTGGCTCCCAGCTCAATGAGGTGGCGGTGTGCCCAGCTTGAGTGTCCACCCTCCATGACCACATCTGACCACCAGGGGCAGGCAAAACTCACCTGGTTTCACTCTCAGAAGGCTGCCCCTTGGCATGGTCGACTACATGCATCTGAGGGACGTCAGGAGCAAATATCTGGACCTCAGCCCCACCACGACTCAGGTGAACCAGCACCCTGACCGGGACAAAATCAGACAGGACTGAGACTACCCAACCCAGCTTTACCCGTTACCATGTTTTTGAAAAAAGAATTTTTAGTGAGTGCTTTATAAAACAAACATAAAGCCTCGTATATACTCACATCCTAATTGCTTTACGAAAAGTTAAGGTTAGCTTGCTAATGATCCAAATGCAGTATCACTGAACTAACTTAGGGAGACCAGCCAGTCCCCAAGCTCCCTTTACAACCCAGGGTGTTGGGGTCGGACGACCCAGCTGGTGTCACAGCCCAAGCCTCCAGCATTTGAGGGAGCTTTTCATGATGACAAGAAGTTTAACTCCTGATCTCTCGCAACTTTCCCATCACGGTGGTGGGAGAGAGACACAAGACGCAGAGCTCTCCCTGAGGGCTGCCCCGTCCAGACACAGCGCTTCTCCATTTCAGACAAGGCACCAGGCGTGGAATCCAGCCGAGCGCGCGGCCTAACCCTGGAGGTCTCAAGCTGTCTGAAGGCCACGCCGACTCCGCCCTCTAACCCCAGAGCCCTCTGCACCCGCCGGGTCGGCACCGTGTCCAGCGCCAGCACCGGCGCACGCTGGCAAACCCTGGACGGGCAGGCTCGGCGGCCTCGCAGCCCCCGCCGCAGGATCCTCCGGTCTCCGCAAGGCCCCGAGCTCCGGAGGCAGGCATTCCGCGACCACTACCTGACTTGACTCGCCCCCTCCCGACGGCCCTGCTGATGCCGCTCACGGGAACCTTTCAACAAGACGAGGAACCAGATTCGCCGCAATAGCTGACAGGTCGCGTCAGCCAAGGGCACCGGCAGCCACTACAGCCAGAGCCGAGTGGAGGGCACAGTGTGTCCCCCGGGCTTGTAACTCAGGGGCCTGAAAACCCCACAAGGTGGCTACTAAGTGGCTGTCCCCGGTGGCAGCGTTACCCCGACATCTAAGATCTCGGCCCACCTCCCTCGGAACTGCACACGCCGGTTTCCAGGTGCTGCTCTACGCGCCCCGCGCCCCGCCGGTACCGACAGCCCAGGGAGAGGCCCCGCCCTTCCCCAGGGGCGGCCCCGGGGCCGCGGAGGCTTACGCGGAGGCCTCGTGCAGCTCCGTGCCGTCGTAGACGCCGCACCCGGACAGCACCTGCGGGAGGAGCGGGGTCACGGAGGCACGCCCGGAGGGCCCGACCTCGGGCGGCCCGCCCCCGCCCCCGCCCGCGTCCACTCACCAACGCGACCCTGGCCCCGGGGCGCGGCACGGAGCCGTGGAGGCTGGCGCGCGGGGGGGGCGCCGGAGGGTCAGCGGACAGCGGCCGCAGGCCCGGGAGCGGCGCGAGCGCGGAGGCCACCAGCCTCGGCACCAGCAAGACCCTGACCGCCGCCATGGCCGCCCTGGGACAGCAGGTCGGAGGGTCACACGGCCGCAGTGTCGTGCGCGAAAGACGCCACTGCCGCGCCTGCGCAGAATCTCGCGAGCGCGCCGGGGATGGAGGCGCGCCTGCGCAGTCTCCCAGCTTCCGCTCCCGCGGGCGGTACCAGCTCGGGCGGGGGCGGGGCCGCAGTTTCCGGGTGATCGGCGTTCCCTCCGCTCCTGACGCGGCTCCATCGCACCACCGGCCCCCGGAATCGGCCCGCCAACTGCCGCTGCACCAGTAACTTTGGGGCAGAAATAGCCACGGTGGTGACGTCCATCTATGTTCCTTCTCTTCTGCGACCTGTGCCGGCCCTAATTCTGTGTGATCCGTGCATCACATCATTGCAAAAAGGGGGTGTTCTGATTCGTTCAGGTACTGGCTACGATTCTTCCATTTAGAAGAATCTAGTTATCCAGGGATCTGTTCACATAGAAACGAGTGGATTACCGTTTCTTCCTTTATTTACCACTTTTCAAGCGAACAACAGGTTTTGTAAATAATTCAAATGGCCTCCGGGACCTGCAGACACACTGCATGTTTTGACCAAAAGCTGTCATTGTCATGCTTACTCAGACTGTCCCATTGTTGACTTTTACAAGTACTCTCAGCAAGGACATTCTCATGGAAACAACAAATGTGAGGTATTCTACAAGTTACAACGAAAGACGAGCCTGGAACATATTACTGTCTTCATCCCAACCCCTCCACTTTGAAGCCAGAAACTCCCAGGGGTATCCTGGCCTCTCTGCTCCTGGGAGCCAGCTGACTCTACCTCTGCCCCCCCTCAGGACCACATCCAGGACATTAGCTGCCCAGGGGTGGGCTCATGGGGATGCTGAAACCTGCTCTTTCGGAGAGAACTGCTCAAGTGCACACTCTGGTTCAGCTGGTCTGGACGCCAAGATCCTGCCTCTATCAAGCTCTTCCTGGGCACTGGCTGATGCGAAGCCTTGAGCATGGAGGCCCGGCCACCACCCTAGCCATGCTATGCACACAGGAGACTTACCAGTGGGACCCGTCTCGAGGGGGACTGTGGGCAGAGCGGTCCGCCCCCTCCCCTGTGTGGCTGCTGCAGACCTGGTGTGGCAGGCCTGAATGAGCTTCCAGCACAGCTGGGGGCTGCTGGGTGTGCTTCTACAAGGTCAGAGCCAAGTAAATGCTCCCGGCCCTGTGTAGAGGGAGCCCTGCTCCTGTCCCCACAACATGGGAAGCGCTGGCAAGCAGGTGGCCCTGATCCCCACCACGTGACGATTATACTCGGGAGATATCATTAATGTTTTTATATCAGAGTTCAGATTTAATCAATACTTATATCTTGGAAAACCCCATCTTTTTCACCCCCAATTTATCATTGAAAGTTCGTATTAAAAATATAAACAACAATTATACCAAGTTTGAGTCTATACACAGGCACCCTTTGCTTCCGTAAAGAGTGCACCAAGGGCTCATTCATTCGCCTGAGTGCCTGAGGCTCCTGGCTGAGCACCAACCTGTGCTGGCTGGGATGTTAGCTCACTGCTTCCATGCTTGCTTCTCCCAGGAATAGTAGGTCCTGGGCGAGTTTCTCTAGCTCTCTGGATTGCCCTCCCACTCCTGGGGCCAGGCAGCGGGGGCTCCACCTCTCCGCGGTCTTAATCCAAATGAACGTGGCTGCAAATGAGGCCAGCTCTATGCCAGCAGCCCGTCCTGGTCCTAGTTCCTGTGTCCTCCCCCAAGCAAGTGCAGACTGTCATCGTCGGACACGTCTACCTCCTCCTCACTTGCCAGTGGTTCTGAGTGGCGTTTCATGCCCCGCTGCCTGGACACTGCCAGTGCGTACTGGATGTTGTAGCGGTTCCAGTCACAGCTGTTCAAGGTACACGGGATCAGGTTAGTAAAAGCAACAGGTTTTCCACACCATCAACTGGCACCCAGCCCACCCAGATCATAAAATAAGAGTACACAGCAAGGCTTGACATAGCTAGTATAAAGAATACTCGTAGATTTATGTTGATTAGGGAGTGTAAAAATGGTAAAGGTAGTCATATTGTTAGGGCTAGTGTGCCAGAATAGGTACTATAATGAATATTGTGATTGAAGATGTAAGGAGTCTAGGGTCTATAGTGGTTCTTTAGTAGAGTTTTACTGCATCGGCAATTGGCTGAAGTAGTCTATAAGGTCCTACAATATTTGGACCTTTGCATGGTTGGATATATCCAAGCACTTTATGTTCTACTAGTGTTAGAAAAGCTACAGCTAGGAGAATAGGAACAATTATTGACACTAAATTGACAATGTACATGTGTGTTAGCCACCTCTGTCACCTCGAGAAAAACTAGCCACAGACACTGTGACCACAACCTGCCCCACCTTTCCTCTTCTCTTCCCTGGAGACCCAGGTCCTGCCCAGGCCAGCCTGAGTGGCGGAGGCCTTCAAGGACCCAACTGTGAGATCCGCCCCCGGTCTGTCCTCCCCACCCCTCCTCCTCTGGATGTGACCCAGAGGCTTCACCACACGTGCCTGCCAGACACCCAAGGATCAGACCAGTGCAGAACGTCACAGCTGTTACAGAGAGCAGAGGGCACTGAATTAGCTAATTACCATGTTAGCAGAGTAAGGAGAAATCACACCATCATTTCAGGGGAAGAAAGCACCCAGCGGACAAGCTAAAAGGTGAGGACCAGAAGGGGCCGAAGCAGCAGCACATCCGTGAGGCGGCATGACTGCTGTGTGGGAACTGGAACAGTCTAGGTTCTCGTCGCAGCTGGGCCTCAGATCAGTTCATAAAGGCCAGCTGGACGCCAGACACAGCCAAAGATCACCAGACACTCAAGTCCAGGGGACAATGCTCTTGCATTATGCCGAACGAGGAGTCAATCTAATGGGGCACCCGACCTCTTAGACGGAGCTCTGGAGTCATAGAGGCCTCAACAGAGGGAAGGCTATCCCTAGCAGATGGCCATCAGCACAGCCCCTGGACCTCGGGCAGCCAGGGCCCTCGGGAAGAGACGCCTATCCGAGAGTCCTAAAGGCTGAGGAGCCAGTCAAGGAGAAATGGGAGGACACACGCCCCCAGCCCAGACACAGGCCTCTGCGGGTGGACACTGGGCACAGCAGGGTAGGGGGCACACCTTCAGGCACACAGCCAGGTTCCAGGCGGCAATCCGTACCCTGCTCTCCACGCAGCCAGTCAACAGTGGGGAGGAAAAACCCTAAGGGGCCAAGCTGGGAGGCCTTCCAGGCTCCATTTGGCCTCAGGCAAGGGGCAGAAAGTGCCTGAACCGTAAGAACACCCAGGGACACGGGGATGGAGGCTTCGGGCTGCACCGCGACGTGCCCACCTCCACTTTGCAGTGCTAACTTCAGGCCTCGTCTAAAGTTGGCCCACCCTGGGTCCCACCGTGGGGCAGCCCAAGGGGAGCAATTTGCCAGCAGTGAGGGAACAGCACCTCCAAACTGGCCCAGGGAACAGCCCTACTGTGGGACCAGCTGGTGAGGGCGGAACCTCCACCCTGCGCACCAACCACACCGGTACACGTACAGTTTGGAGACGTCGTCCAAGTGCCGCTGGATGCTCTTCTGGAGGAACTGAACAATTGGCAGCAGCTTCCCTGCCCTGGGAAGGAGGCTTCCGTTAGTCCACAGCAGTCACGGAGCCGCCGCCTGCCTCCCTCCAACCGTGTCTGCCCGTGAGGCCTCTGCTGTGGTCTGCCCATCAATGATCCCCTTCTGCCTATGACCGGCCGATGGAGAGGCAGCGCCACAGTGAAGGAGCCAGCGAGCATGACCTACCTGGACTTCAGCTTCTGACCATGTGCCATGAGCAATTTCTGAGTCCACGTGAGGTAGAATTCTAGATGGCGAGACAATTCAAAGGACGAGGCTAAAAATTCGAGTACTTTCTCCACATACAACTCGGGAAGGGAGGAGCTGACAACTTCAACTGTAAGGAAAGGAGGAAAACCATGCTCACACTCAAAGAGCTCACATCAGAAGAGATGCCTGCAGTTTACACCTTCTCTGCCTTTGCAAAGAAGCTGACAGCCCGCCCCAGGTCCACACACGGGTCCTCGCGGCCCCCCTGGGCGCTCACTCTCGTTCCAGGGCACCGCCTCCAGGGCCTCCTGCAGCAGTTTCCTCTCGTTGAGCCTGAAGGCCATGAGGACAGCCCTGGTGAAGTCGCGCTGGCGCAGCGCCGCCCGGATCTGCCTGGGGCTGATGCTGGTGTCCAGCTGGAATGGATCAAAGAGCATCTGGGTGTCCAGGGAGTAGATGAGGAGCCCCTCGGTGGTGGTGGCTGCCCAGCAGCGCCCTGGGGATGAAGCAGGAGAGAGGCTGCCCATGTACTTTCACGTTTCCCCATTTTCTAAAAAAAAGGTAGTAAGTACACCCCAAGGTCTCAAACACAACCACACGACAGGCATGTGGGGATGTCTTCCCCTTCCTCAGCCCCAGCCACCAGCTCCTCCCTGGAAGGAGTGCCGGGCCATGCCGTGGGCATCCCTCCAGGGCTACCGCAGGCTGTGAGCAGAACCGCATGCACACTTCTTTCCCCTTTTGTGTCAGGCCCGGCAAGCACTTCCAAAAAGGAGATCTTTTGACTTTGCAGGGTGCATGTTCTCTGCCACATCAACTCCACCATGGCGCCAGAGGCGCCCCCCCTAAGACTTCAACATACAAGACGGGGCCATGGCCTGCACCTGGCTCTCACAGACGGGCAGTGCCACCTGCTCTGCACCCAGCTGCCTCTGCCTCCGTCTGGCTGCAGCATTAGCTGCCAACCCAAAGATAAGCCCACTGCAACTGCAACTGTGCAGGCTCGCTCCGCAGGACAGCATTTACCTAAAGCCCCAGGCCCTCCCCAGGGCCCCTCAGAGGGTCTGCTGGACATGCAGGGCGGGGGCAGGGCAGGGGAGCAGGGTGCTTGGTGGCAGAGGAGGTCGTCCCCTGGGAGGGCGCCAACGGGCACACGTGGTGCCTTCCCATCCGAAGGCCTGGGCTGTGTGAGGTGACAGCTTTCACAGCCAGCCTCCAGAGGGGACAGAGATGACCACGCCTCGCCCAGAGAGAATAGCAGGGCCTGGAGCCAGCCAGGAGCTCCGTCTGACCTGTCCCCGGGGCAGAAGAGACAGGCCCACCGTGACCAGCCCCAGCCCTACCAGCACCAACAACGCCCTGCTCAGGGCTCACCGGTGGGGGAGAAGCGGAGTGAAGTCACCCTGATTTCAGGTTTGAAGTGCCGAGAGCTCATGTCACCTGGAAAACAAAGGAGTTGCCGTCAGTTATGGGGCAGTACGTTGCTCAGTGAGCGCCCGACAGGCGGCCCCCGGTGCAGCCTGTGACGCCGTGTGACCCATGCCGAGCACAGCCTGCCCCATGAGCACACACTGCAGGTGAGCCCAGTGCCGGGGCCTCCCCAGAACAGCCTTGGAGCAGCTGTGCCTGTGGGCATCCAGCCTGGCCGGGCAGACAACTGGTGTGTTCCTGGAAAAATCCTCTGTCCAGCCCTAGCGGCCCATTCAGCGGGCCCCTCACCCCTAACCCCCCTGTCCACTCGAGGCTCACCCACACCAGGCTCCACCCCGCAAGGCCTTTCGGGCACTTTTTATTTTCAAATTAACTCTTGAGGGGTAACACTTGCATGTTATGAAATCCGACCACACACAGGTGACCTGGGAGAAGTCTGCCTCCTCTCGGTCCGGCCCCAGCTACCTGGAGCCCTTCCTGGAGGCACCACGACATTTCCTGCTTGTCCCCCAGAAATACTGTGCTGGGGGCTCTCCACCTTGGGATGACCGATATCTGAGGCAAGGTCCTGTGGGTCCAGCAGAGCCCTGGTCTTTCCACACCTGATGCCAACAGCACATGGCCCGAGCTGAGACCATGAAAATGAATGCAGGCAGGTGGGAAGCAGCATTCCACACAACTGGGGAGTCCTGGGGTGCTGAGACCCCAGCACGCGTGTGGCAAAGACCAGCCACCGCAGGCACAGAGCAGATGTGCGTGTGCTCTGAGCCGGAGGCCCCAGCCAGAGCCGAGGCGCCCCCACTCCCCAATGCGGGAAGGTCTCAGGCATGAGCCAGGGCTGGAACCAAGCAGGTGTGGGCAGCCCCAGGGGCTGAGGCGGGCAGGGCAGCTGCCGCCACGGAAAGACTTGCAGGCTCTCTGGCTGATGGATGCCCCTTCACGATAGTCTACCAGGGTCCGAGGGCCCCAAGTTCTCTGCCCTGGCCCTCTGAGGTACCTGTCCCCCATGGGCCTCCTGGGGCCAGAGGGACACCGAGTCCTCCTTGTGGCCCACATGGGGGTGAGTGCCGGGCCCACGGGCTGGTGGGGAGGCTCCCCAAGGAGGCTCCGCGGCAGCCGACAAGGACACGTCTGCGGTCACCCAGGAAGTGCACGTGGTGAGCAGGGCCCTGCTGTGGCCTGGGCCAGGGGACGCACGAGGGGACCCCCGCTTACCCTTCTTTACGCCTGGCAATGGGATAACCACGCCATCCTCCCCGGCATCTTGATCAATGAGGGCTAGGTTGCCAAATTCTGTCATCTTCCTTCGGTTCAAAAATTCCTAGAAGGGCCAAACTCCAGATGACACACCTGTCGGAGGGAAATGGAGGCTGCGCTCGCCTCCCCACCTTGCTCACCGCCACAAACACTAGAGGAGACCCCAGCCCGTCTGGAGCGTGCAGGACACACAGACCTGAGGAAGTCCGTGACGAGCCCGCCCACCTAGCCCGCACAGAGACGCTATGGACGGGCGGGGTCCCCATCATGGCTGCCACGGTGGTCAGCTCGTGGGGGTGGGGCAGCTGCTCCCTCGGCACCCCCATCCTGGAGGCACATCCTCAAGGTAATGGCCAGGACACTGCCCCCCAGAAACATGAGGAGGGAGTGGCCTTGCCCTGCAGCGGGGCCAGAGCAGGTGAACCCAGGCAAGTTTTCTGGGGCCCGGGAGTGAGGAGTGGGGGCGGGGGCCATGCAGATCCGTGTGCTCGCTCACCTCCATGGCATCTAGAGAGAGGTTGCAAGAAATCTCAAACTTCTTCCTAAGAATCTGCTCCTTGACGTGATAGATGCACACGAACTTGGACATGCCCCCTGCCAGGACACTCTGGCCATCCGCGGAGTAGCACAGAGTGGTGAAGGCCCTGAAGCAGAGAGGACATGGGTGAGGGACCCCAACCAGAAGGCATCTCCGTGTGGAAGTCAGCGGGCCCACTGCCCACCACGGCCCTCGCGCAGCTGCCTTCTTAGCCCTGCAGGGCTACAATCAGGCACTTACTGCCCCACTGACTCACAGGACTGCAAACAGTGACCTCGGACTTGGAGAAGGATCCTTAGATGTGACACCAAAAGAATAAGCAACCAAAGAAGAAATAGAGAAGCGGGACTTGGAAGATGTGAGCTTCAGCGGGCACCCTGAGAAAGGGAAGACCACCCCCGGGAGGACGCCATCGCATGTCACACAGGCTCTAGGGAAGACCACCCCCGGGAGGACGTCATCCGCACGTCACACAGGCTCTAGGGAAGACCACCCCCGGGAGGACGCAATCCGCACGTCACACAGGCTCTAGGGAAGACCACCCCCGGGAGGACGCCATCCGCACACAGGCTCCATCCTGAACATAAGCATCTCCCACAAATTGCCAAGGACAGAGGGCCCACGAAAACAGACAAATTCTCTGAACAAACGTTTGTCCAAAGCTGACACACGCAGGGCCCATGGGCCCATGAAAGAAGCTCCCATCAGTCCACAGGGAACTGTACACAGGAACCACAAGAGCCACCACACACCCACCAGAAAGGCCATGACGCACAACACGAGCCATGAGGCTGGGAGGAAACCTGAGGCCCCCATGCCGGCGGGAGAGCACAGGCTGCCTCTTTGGGAAACAGTCTGGCAGCTCCTCTGAAGTTCACCTGTCCATGTGACCCAGCGCTGCCCCTTCCGGGACACACCTTGGCGAGTGTCCGTGACACCTGTGCCCAGATGCCTGCAGCCGTGCTGCCCACACCCCAGCGGCCCCAGGACACTGGACGCCCAGACCCGCCCAAGGCCCCAGCGGCTCCAGGTGGCCCCTGACTGGGCCCCTCTGCTCGGCAGGCTGCAGGACTTTGGGGCGCCCCGTCCCAACACTTACTTCCCCTTGGCCGAGTGCTTGGCTGTGATCTTGTCCAGCTCCTTCCTGCCTGTCTTGAGGTCGTGCCTGCCCTCGATGGAGCCAGTCTGCGTGGCTTTCTCAGGGTCCCAGAAGGTGATCTGTGCATTCAGTGTGGCCACAGCCAGCTCTGCCCCATCAGGGCGAAAGGTCAGAGCCAGAGCTGAAGGGAGATGCAGAATCAGGGCCAGGGAAGACCCCAGGTTCCAGCAGATGGGCCCTCACCTGTCCTCAGCCCAAGGGGTCTGGGAGGAGGGGGTGGCGCACAAGAAGCCCTGAGAAGCTTCACCCTGAGGCAGCGCGGGCCCTGCAAGAATGGCGGGGAGCCACGTGGGCAGGCAGAGCCCCAGCCTCCTGCAGGGGGGAGGGTGTGCAGGTGGGGGCCCAGACGGACACAAAGCACAACTGAGCAGGGGCCAGGATGGCAGGAGGCGAGGCCCGGCAGGGGTGAGTCCCACGAAGCACGGCCAAGGTGCCTGTGAGAACTGCAGGACAGGAGCAGACTGACGGGAGGCAGCAAAGACCAGGATGCTGGCCACCAAGAGCCTGAACAGAGCAGAGACCTGAAGTCCCAGGGCCCAGCGCACATGCCCACACAGGGAAAGCCATGGGGCGCCATCTCTGCTGTGACCCATCGACCCTGCCGCCTTGGGTGGCTGCTTGACAGTGGCCACTGACAAGCCTGGTCATGCCCAGGACAACCTCACTCTCAACACAGGCAGCGGGGCCCACCTACTGCGGAAAGCACCTGGAAGCCACTGCAGCGCATGCCTGACACCGAGTAACTCCGCTGGGCCACCAGCAGCAGCTACAGGCGCTTGGGGTCCTGGGCTAGCAGCTACACACGCCGCCAAGGTGGCCGGCTGACGGCTCTGAGACCAGCCTTCCCCCCTGGCTCAGGCCCCTCCCTGCAAGCCCCATGCACGCACCGTCGGAGGTCAGGGACAGCGTTTCCGTGGTTCTCCAGCTGTCCACCATGTCCCACAGACGCACAGTCCTGTCCCAGGAGGCACTGGCCAGGACCGATTTCATTGGGTTAAAACACAGACCACTGATGGGCCCTTCATGGCCAGACAAAACCTACAGCCGTTTGGAGGAGGGATAAGGAGGGCAGAGCTCAGCCACAGCCCAGCCACAGCTCGGGGAATGTGTGCTGGCCACCAAAACAGCTCCCGAGCAGCCAAGGCCACGGGATGAGGTGGTCTGGTATGGGGAAGGGAGAGGTGACCAGGCCCCAAAGACGTATAATCGGTGCTTATTCCCAGGATGACCTCCACCCAGCTGGTGCCCCGGGTCAGCCAGTCGCCCTTCCTGTGCAGTGGGGCCCCTCCCCACTGCCACCCCAGCCCTAGCCCCTTCAAGGGCGAGGCTCTTGCACCATGTGGCTCTTACATCAAGGAGCCTGCCTGTCTGCATGGACCAGATAAAGATCTCGAAGGAGTCCTGGGCCCCTGCAGAGACGATCTCTCCGCTTGAGTCCAGAGCCACGCAGGAGAACTGTGTGGGCCGTGGAGATGTTAACGTGCGAAAGTTCCGGTACCTGTGGGGGGCGGGGGGTGTGTGGCCTGGTTGACATCACTCAGGGATCGACGCCACCATGCACCACGGGACTGAATGTTGGGCTTCACGCCAAGCCTAGTGGACACTGCGTACTTCCCACCAAGCCCAGAGCCCTGGGCGTGGCTGACAGCCCACCACAGAGGGAGCCGCTGCTCTGGGCATGCACCCTAGCAGAAAGGTCACCTGTGAAGGTCAAAGGCACGCACTGTCCCATCCATGGAAGAGGTCACGATGACATAGCCGGTGGTGCTGAAGGTCACACCGGTGACCCCACTTGAGTGCTCCGTAAAAGTGATGAAGCAGAAGCCACTGAGGGTGTTCCACACCTTGACCTGCAGCGGGATGGGGGGAGCAGCAGACTGAGCTCAGGACCACATGCATGTATGCATCCCAACCAGGGACCCCCAACACGTGGAACCCACATATAGTAACCCCGTGTGCACTGTGGCCACCTCCCATCTCCCACATGAAGGGGGGCAGGGGACCGTGGGAATGGTGTCACCCCAGGAAGGGCAGCTGCTCGTGTGGAGGGGCCCAAGCCAGACACGGGGAAGCGGACAGCCAGTGCCCTGCACCCCCACCCCAGCCAGCAAGTCTGTAAGCACCTCCTCGCTGCAGGACATGGTCGGGGCCTGGCATGGGGCCCCTGGGGCCCTGGCCGGCAGCACGGGGCCGAGGCCCCCACCACCCCCACCAGCCCATGTCCAAGGCGCCACCCCTCACCTTGCCGTCGTCCCCACCGGTCACGATGTACTGCCCGTCAGGGGAGTAGGCCAGGGTCACCATGCTGTTGAAATGGCCCTGCTGCTTGAGCACGTAAGCCTCGCTCTGCCACTCCCACACCAGCAGCTGGCCCAGGCCTGTGGGGACATGCCAGCTGGGACCCATGCCCACCCTGCCCCTGGCAGACGCCTGGGAAGGAGGACCAACACAGACGCCCAGCCCTCGAATCCCCAGGGTGCTAAGGTCACAGCCAGGGGCAGCTGATGGAGACCAGGACCCAGGCCCACCAGGACTCACAGCTCAGAGGAGCCTGTGTTGTGGAAGCACCTCTGCTCCTTCACACATGAGCCACCCAGCCAACCTACAGGGCTCACACCAGGCCCCTGGAAGGCATCCTCCTGGGGCTGGGGCACGGCCCAGGGCCTCAGGGGACTACAGGCAGGTGGCCCGGCACAGAAGTCCATTCTTGCTCGCATGCGACCTAGGCCCCAAGACAAACCTGAACAGCCAAAGGCAATCCAATCCCCAGAGCTGTTGATGGCAATGGAGGCGATCCTCTGGTCCGAGATGCTGAGCAGGGAAGCGGGCCTCAGTGAGCACAGGGACAGCCACCGTCCGTGCCCTGCAGACAAGGCCCGCCAGGACAGAGCCAGACTCCCCGTTCCCTAGCCGCTTTCTCCCTGCCCCTGCTACGCAGAACAATCACATCACCCAGCTGACCAGAGACCCCAGAGCAACTGTGCTCAAAACCTCGAAGCACCATGACTTTGAAGAACCAGTATGCAATCTTCTTCACATCCCAGAGACACAGAACAGAAGGAACGGTGCACGGAGGATGAGAGCTCTTCGAGCCACTCGTGGCCACTGCTTGCGCAGCGACTCAGGGAGGATGGCACCTGAGTGGAGGCCAGCAGAACCCCGCAGTCCCTCCAGCCCCTTCTGGCTCCAACCCGTTGCCCTGCTGGCTGCACACGTGCCAGAGAGGAAGGCGCTCACCTCAGGGAGTGGATGAGGTTGAACTCTGGGAGCTCATGAAGATGGAAGATCCCGGAAGCAAAACCAGAGACCAAGAGGTGGGTCTTCTTGTGATACACTGCAGCTGTCAAATTGTTAAAATCTCCCTCTTTATTAAAAAAGTACCTGCACAGACGGGGACAGAACTGTGGAAGGACTGGGGACCCATGGCTGGCCCCATGCCCCGACCAGGTCCCGCTTGGGACCCTTAGGCCACAGGCCCGCACAAAATGCAGGTGGACAGCCTGACCACACAGGCCTCCCGGCCCTGAGGACGACTCCCTACCTCCTCAGGCCTGCAGCTCTCCACTACCCCTGCCACCCTGGCTGCAGCCTCTCCACTGATCCCAGCGCCTGCACTTTCCTGGGTGGGCCCATGGGGAAACCCTACTCTCGGTGCCTCGAGCCCCACCCCCCAGTCCCTCCCAGAGACCTACTTGGCCAGCCTGGAGTATTTCACTTTTCCCTGCTGCTCCTCCACGGCCGGCACAGCCTTCCCACGCACAGTGGTCTCCTTGTCCCCCTCCTCCTCGTCCTCGTCCCTCTCCTCCCTCTGCAGCAGATCTGCCTTCCAGCCCGTGGGGGCTTTCAGCCTCAGGCCCTCGGGAGGCGTGTCACACTGCCACACACACAGGGCTCCGTCCTGGCTGAGCGTGTACAGCTGCAAGGCAAGAACATGGAGCAGGCATGGGTCACCTTGACCCCCCAGCACTGCTGGCCAGGGGCTGCCATGACAAGAACCCTGTGCTAGCTCCATCCCCTCGGCTGAAGCCTGCCCCTGGGCCTGGGAGCAGCAGGGACCTCGGGGAGGCCCGGCACCCCCATGCTGTGCCCAGTGCTGTTGGGGTTTGGGCTCCAGGTGCAGGGACGTACATCCAGGCTGCTGGATTCGAAGAAGCAGGCTACAATGGCATCCTTGTGGCCCCCCAGCGCATAGTAGATGAGGTTGTCCCAGCGCTCGGCCCCAAAGACCCAGGTGGACATGTCTCTGCTCCCGACTGCAAAACACCTGGACAGAGGAAACACAGTGCATTCAGTGCAGGGGCTCCCCAGGGTGACACGCCCGGGTCTGCCATGCCGGCTGCATCACCTGCACTTCTCCTGGACACAGGAGCCCCAGTGGGCACGTGTCAGTCCCCCGCAAAGCAGCCCCTCACGGGGGCAAGCAGGGGAGCCCATGAACGGATCTCTGAGCCTTCTGGGTCCCACTGGGGGCTCCTCACCCTCCGCCCCCACGACCTGCCGGCAACTGGAGGGAACTCCAGTGTAAACAGAGGGGCAGGAAAGGACGCTGCTACACTGAAGCGGCAGGATGCTGAGTGTGGGGTACCCGGCCACCCCTTCCCAGTGACCCACTCCCAGGAGCCAGATCAGTCTCCCGCTGATACACTGTGTGCTGCCTGGGGACTGTGAGGAAGGTGACCCGACGTAGAGGGCAGCACAGACTCCGCCTCTCCCTGCCAGAGCACAGGGAAGCTTAGAGAGGGCAGCAGCTACCAGGAGCCTGTTGCAGCTACCAGGAGAGCTGGAACACGCCCTGTGCACCATGCTGGGAGAAGCCTGCCAACCCCCGCCAGCCACAGCTGCTCTGGAGGTCTGGTGGCACAGGTGGCCTCGCGCACTGGTTCATGGCACTCCTCGAGAGGCCCAGACCCTGCTCTCTGGTTTCCAGTGGCACGTGCCAGGCCAGGCAGGCCACACTCACAGCCAAGGCCCGGCCTGCACAGCCTCACCGGGAGTCATCGGTCCAGTCAATGCACGTGGTCTCATCGTAGGGGCCAAAATAAGTTTTGTCCAGGACGAACGCGTTGAACTCCCGCTTCCTCCCAGGGGCGTGGTACATCTGAGCGATGTTGCCTTTTGTGACGACGAATTTCCTGCCACAGGAACAGGACCCTCAGCACTCCCCACCCACCAGAGTCCTGAGCTCAGAGCCTCCAGGGACAGCTCAGCTGCTCTGAGGCCAGTTTCCTGTGAGAGGAAAACCCAGGACTGCCTCTCACTGGCCCCAGGGCCCCTCTTCTCCTGCGGGGACCAAGGCCCAAAGGGCAGGTGGACAGTCAGGGAGGCGGCAGGCAGACCCTGTGGGCACCCGGGCCCTGACATGCCAGTGCCTGCGCACAGGCCCCTCAGCCTCCCTCCTGGGAGGTGCTCACCGAGGCCAGGCGACTGGGACACCCCTCGGTGAAACTGAGAGGAGGCACGAGCCATGTGACAGCTGCCCCCGATGCCACTCTTTGGGTTTCGGGTTTGAGTGCCAGGTCACCCCTGTCTGGACGCTGGGAGACCCTCTGAGAGCCACACCTGCCCTAGGGATGCCTTTGGAAACAAGCTCTTGGACCTCTACTTGACATGTGACAGCCCACAAGAAGGCAGGAGGGGCCGTGCCCGCAGGAGCCATGACAGGGGAAGAGCCCTCCGGGGCTACCAGCGCAGACACCAGTCCCCTGCCCAGCCCGAAGGCCCTCACCTGCCATCAGGAGAGAAGGAGACGCTGTGCACAGAGCCCTTGAAGTGGAAGTGGTGGAGCACGGACCTGCAGACCAGGCTGACCAGCAGCGCGTCCCCGCCTGAGGAAGGACAGTGGCAAGCAGGCAGCCATCCGCCCAGCATGCCGCACACTCGGTGCACTAGTACAGCCCACAAGCGGTGGGGCTGTGTGTGTCCCCGCTGCAGGGATCAAGGTTCAAAGCACACACCCAGCAGGGGCAGCGACAGCCCCACACATGTCCTCGCCCCGAAGACCACCTGGACCCCAGATGCAGAAGCAGCTGGGGGAGAGGAGAGAGCAGGCCTAGGTGCCCAGCAGGACAGGGTGTTGGCCTCAGGTCACCGACACCCGCCTCGCCTGTCTCCCGGCTGGTCCCATCCGTCCCCACCCTGCAAGGTCGTCTCTTGACAGAGGGTAGTTACCTTCATCGATGATGATGGCAAGGCGGCCATCTGGGGACAGCCCCACACACCTGACGTTGTAGCACGTGGCCAGGGGCAGAGTACTGGATCTGTTGCTGAGACAAAAACCAGAGAGGTGCCGCCAATCTGTCCTCACGGGGGCCTGCTGGGCCCCTGGAACCACCTGCCCACCTGCCCCATGCCCCCGGCCAGAGATGCTCACTTGTCCCCTGCTCCCCAGGAGAGGAAGGAAGACAGTGATCCACAGAAAACTCGGCAAAGCACGTTAAACGTCTTAAAAATGGGCTTTGGAAATGTCAGTTTTGCCTCTAGAACTGCATCTCAAAGAGGATTCTGCAAAACTGGAAACTGACAGTTTAAAATGAGGGATTAGCAAGGACAGCACATCCCTGTGTACAGAAAGAAAAAATGCGCAAAAATGGAAAAGTAATGTTAAAAGTGAGTAATCGGGCTAAATTCTGATTATTTTACTTTCTGATTTTTCTTCAATGAATGTGTGGTCGTTACTCTAGCTGGACGTGCCCTTTGCACAGAATGAGAGCAGTAACGGCCCCACCTACAGCTGACCTGGCTCCAGGGCTTTAGGAACCCGCGGAGGCGGCCCAGGATACCAGCAGGCCAAACCCAGGCGACAGGAAGCTCTCGCCCCAGCCACACGTCTGGGAAGGAGTAACAGCCCACTGAAGAGTCCTTTTCTCTGACAAGCCACGAGCTCATCCAGAAGAGCCCACCCAGGCAGGCAGGCCTGACTCCCAGCGAGCACCTCCCTGGCTGGTGGGCGCCCAGGTCGGCCTCACACCCCCGTGAATTCTGCCTTGAAGGTAACATCGGTGACCTCAATACACGGGGTTTAGCCAAGGGGCTGGAAGCAGCTGGGACGCCTGTGGCCCATTCCATGGCTGGCCCATCACTGCACAGACCCTGTGGCCTCCTGGGGCTGCCCCATTAAAAGGTCACTATTCAAAGAAAGGTGAAGAAACACCCTGTGTTTACACGCCAACTACACCCATCATTTTAGCATCATTTCAGTGCCCTTACTTTTTAAGGTCAAATAGAGTGACTCTGTTTCCCACAGGACTGATAACTGAATTCCCATCACATGTAAAATTTAAGTTTCCACGCCGATAGACAGTCCCCAGCAAATTTGAAAACTGAAAAGAAAAAAAAAAGGCATCTTAACAGAAAGAAAGTACAGAATCTCAACTCTGGACAAGAATGAGGCCTCTGGTCAAGAGTATGGCAGAGTCTCCCGCAGGGTCCCGTCCTGGGGCCCCTCCGAACACCTATGCGGCCTGGCCCCGGAGGAAGGGAGCCGGATCTCAGGGCCGCATCTCCCAGACAGGGCCACGGTGAGCCCTGGCCACAGCCGGGTCGGCAGGCGGACAAGAGGGCAGGGCCCCGGCTCGGCGGGAAAGGCAGCCACAGGGGGCTCTCGGCTTCGCGGGCAGGATGGCCTGCCAGCACCGCGTCCCCCCACCAGCCCCGCCGCTGCCACCGCTGTGCGCCCCTCACACGCGGAAGGCAGGAGACGGAATCACAGGGCGGCTGCCGGTCCGGGAAGCCCGGGACCCAGGCTGAGGGCAGGGCCTGCAGGGGCCTCCGGAGGAAGCTGCCGCCCGCACCCGGGGCAGCGGCGTGAGGACCACGCTGACGGGCGCGCCGGTGTCCCCCAGGGCGGTGACCCAAGGCACGGGGGGAGCCCTGCGGCCGGGGCGGCGGGCAGAGCGCCCCGCGGGAGGTCCAGGGCCGGTATGCGCGGCGTGAGTTTGTATGTTAGAACAGCAGCAAGGTTCCGCCGTGTCCCCCGACCCTGAGAGCGGTCCTTGCGGCTCGCCCCGCGCCCGCCGCCCCCGCGGCCCCTGAAGCCGGAGCTTGGGGGAGCGGCTGCCGCCCGGCACGGCACGCCGGCCCCGAAGAGGCGGGGGTAGCGCGACCTCCGCCCGCCCAGTCCCGCGCGAGCTCACCCGGTACGCGAACTTCATTGCGGAGCAAGCGCCACACGTGCGCCGTAGCCTCGGCGACCCCGCCTGCCGACCCAGCAAGCAATTCCGGGGCGACCCGCGCCACGGCGCCACAGCGCCCCCCGCGGCCGGGAGGAGGGACGCCTCCCGAGGAGCCGGGCCCCGCCCCGAGGCGGAGCCCCGGGGTCGCGCCCGGCGCCACAGGGCGGGGCTGGCCCTCACCAGTGCGGGCGGGGGGTCTGTGGCCGCCCAGAGCGTCGACGTACTAAGAGAAGAAGGCCGCCCCCGCACAGGCGCACTGACAGCAGCGGACCATGAGAGGGGCCAGGGGACTGTCACGACGCCCCCAAACATCGCATGGGCAGCCGGTGACTGTCAGACGTGCGGCTGGCAAACACATCTACGAGAAACCTCAACTTCTAAAAATGCCTTTGCTCCTCCCCAATGTTCCCCCCAAAATAAATCACCTATGTTTCGAGCCAGGAACAAGGTTTGAGGGGAAAACAAGAAAACTATTTAACTACACCCTCAATTTTCACACCCTACAGCAAATAAAGTTCAAAACGGCAGCTTCTTGAAATGTGTATTTTCAGAATTATAATGCTTACGTTTTAAAGTTTTAATACAGTGGTTTTAGTCTATATTACAGAATGTGAAAACTTACTTTCATAGTAAACCATGAAAGAAATTAATACCTGCAGTGTCAAAGTCACCAACTTGTCACCTTTTCCAGGCACAGAATCCCAGCAAATTGTATTAATACTTTCAGGTCTTGCAGCCTGATGTATATAGAGTGAACAAATTTAGAGAAAGGGACATTTTCATGAAAAATCAAATTTTAGAATCATGTAGGATTTATTTGAAAGATCACAGTTGACAGTAAAACAGATCACTCGTTTGTTGTTTTTAAAAAGTGTAACTTTACATTGTATATATACCTGGAGTGTTTCATTTTATAATTCCATCTTATTTTGAATGCTAAATTGAAATAGAAATCTGAATTCTCTCTGCTGTTTATGGGACATCTATCCTTATTGACTAGGACTGATACAGGAATGTCACTCATCACGGCTATGCTGACAATGGAACTGTAGGTAGAAGTCATTTTCAGATAAAACAATTTCCATGTTGGAATCAGAGGAGTTATAATTTTTCCAATCATAGGACAACCCATGAAATTCACCAAAATTATAACTTTTCTTTTCCATATGTTAGTATTTACATGTTCCACATATATTTGTAAAACAGCTGCAGGTGTATTTTAGAGGAATATTCTGTACCTGGCTTCACAATTACATCTTTACTAACAAAACCAGCTTATCTAAAACACATTAAGTCCTATTTTATTTTAAACACAACAAAAATCCAAACTGCCTTTTTAGTTCTAAAAACTGAACTTTAAGGTGACATTATTTTGTGTTAACAACAAAAAACAGAAGCGTCCCCCTAAACTTAGGCTGCAAAAGATCTTTTGAGTAATTGGGGCAAAAAATAAACCTGTGATAAATTTCATTAAGTTTCCAGACAGTAAGAAACCACCATAAATATTTTGGATTTCCTCTTCAAATTTACCCTCTAAATATACATGTAATTAGAGAATGCCACCCTGGGATTGCCTCCAGGGGACTCCAGGCTCCTCTGCCTTTGCCTCTTGCCTTTGGCACAAAGACTGGCATTTCCAGCTGCCTGCACTTCGTCAGGGCAGCCTGCTCCCTGCTGTTCCAAGAGTGTGCCTGCCCCCCCCCGCTGGCCCAGTGTGGCGAGCAAGGGGCCTTGAGTCCCTCCGTGCCTCCTGGGTCCCCTTCGCCTCGCCTGGAATATGTCTGTCCTGCTGGCCAGCAAAGCCCAGTGAAATGTCCTCTCGCTCTCATACACGTGCCCCTGCTTCATCCACACTCAGGCATCTTTTCCTCAGGATCATGGGTGCAGGGATGCGCCCCCTGGCTGGCAGACCTCTCCCAATCTCTCTGGGCCCCAGCCTGTTTTGCTGCCCTCGTCACTGGCCGGCAGGCAGACTCCCCTCAGCTGTCCTCAGCAGCCCAGCCCTGTCCTTCAAGTGTTTATGACTGAAGATCTTAGAGAGGATCCTGAAATGGTAACACAGCTAAGAGCTACCAAGGGAAGTTGGAGGAGGGAGTCCCCCCCTTTTTGGGGTTTCCAGTGTAAAAATGGAGGTGGTCTGGTAGTGATGGGGAGGCAGGCAGGGGGCATGTTGACTTCGGGCCTGGTTCCAGCCTGCAGTGACCCCTCTGTCTCCAGCCAGGTCGGAGCTGGGCTGTGAAAATTACCAAGAGCTAATCTCGCTTTTCAGCCTCTTTCAACAAGCAGATGAGCCTGGCTGCCTAAGATATTACCCAGGGAGGAGGACTTGAGGCAGGCTGTCCAAATCCCAGCCCAGGCGCCCTGGAGTCAGGGAGCTGCTGGCCGCCCTCCTCCTTCCCCTGTGCTGTGGTCCGAAGGCCTCTTAAACCAGACCTTTCCAACATCCAGAGGCCCCGGGAGAGGGCTGGCTGGGAGCTTGCACCCTGCTAATGCCATCAGGGTTCAGATAATGACACCTAACCTTCTCCCACAGGGGTGAAGTGGGGCCAGTGTTGGCACCCCCATGGGGTGACCACAGATAATGCCAAGTAATACGGAAAGTGCCCAGGGCAGAGCTGGCCACCAGGGAGTCTCCGTGAACGTCCTGTCCTCTGGGTGGCCCAGCATGGCCCCTGGCCCCGGGACTTGTCAACTCAGAGACTCTGGAAGAAGCCCGGCATCACCTCCTTGTCATTTGTTTTGTATCTCTGTGAGCCTGCTGTGAATCTGAACCAAAGCAACTAGCAAGAGGGAGGCAGTGCCAAGGCCCCCAAGACCCCAGGTCCACTGCCCATGGCCCCTTCATCCCTGCCCTGAGCTGAGAGGGCCGGGGGCCTCCACAGAGCCGCTGTGGGCTGAGGGGCTGCATGCCTCCGAGACATGCAGAATACAGCTCTGGTTGTCAGAGAAGAAAAGCAAGAGCGGATGAAGGGCATGGCGTCCTGTCAGACAGCTTGTGTGAATTGTCTGCTGCGCAAATAGGAGATGACACAGGGATGCAGCTGATCCCAGTGCCAGCACCCGGGAGCCCAGGACACCGGCCCGGCAGTGGGGCAGCAGGGACTGGGTGGCCAGGTGGCCTTGGATCACTGGAGGCTGGTCCTCAGACCCTGCCCTGGCTTTGCTGCCCAGGTGGTAACAGGAATGCCCGCGTGGCCCCTCCCACCACAGGGGCACAAGCTGAGCTGCCTCCATCCAGTCCCCCTTCCCCGGCCGCAGGGGACCCAGCGGGCCACACTCTTGGACCCGACAGCAGCCATCTGGTCTTACCCTGGCAAAGGGCTTCCCATGCTTCTCGACTTCCCCCCTTGGCCAGACAGGCAGTGAGATGAGCACAGGCTGCCCACAGCTGGGCACCCAGGACTCCCCACCCACAGAGGCAGGAGCCCCAGCTCTGAAGGCGGCTCCCGGCAGTGCAGTGTGCAGGCTAGTGGCCCGGCCTGAGAGGGGTGCGATGGAGCCGCAGCCTCTTGCTCAGCTCACCAAGATGTTTCCTCCTGCTTCTGTGGTTGAGTGTCAACATTTCCAGGGTTCTGAATCTTTTCGAGGAAAAAAAGTATTCTAAGCGAGGGCACACCTAAAGATCCTTTATGCAGGAGCATAAAGTGGGCGCACCCCTGGCCGCGCATGTTTGGTCAATAATCATGTGTGGGTCACCGTACAAATGCAGTCAGCGGCCCGGGAGACAGCCCCAAACATTTTCAGCCTCAAAACACGTCTCTGAGGTTGAGAGCGCAGCTTATGAGCCGTGGCCCGCGCCATCTGCCTGTCTCCCCGACCTCGACCTCGGTGCCGCGTGAACTGGAATCCCGCTCATCAGTCCCTGGCCCTGAGCAGAAACTCACAGCACCCCAGGAAGCTTGGTCTAGGCACAAATGAAGATCCAGAATGTTTTATTCTGTTGGTTTTAGATTCTCTGCCTAACATTTTTTAGTTTTAAGAATTGTAGTAAAAATACATCTAACAAAATTTTACCATCTTAACCATTTCTGAGTGTACTGGTCAGTGGCGTTAGGTACACTCATGTCGTGGTGCGCCATCCATTGTAAGTGTTTCATCTGTCAGAGCGTCCTCCCTTTTTACGGCTGAATATATTCCATTGTGTGTAAATACCACATTCTGTTTATCCCTTCATCTGTCCATGAATCTGCCTGGTATTCTTAAACCTCAGTCATTCCCGTTTGTATTTCCTCAGTTTGCGATCATGGGCCTGTTGCAATGGGTATATTGTGTGTATATTATGTGTGTTCTGAAAAACTTTCTGTTGCCTAAAGCCTTCCCCCATTTCTTGGTCACAGTTGTGTTAATTTAGGGAAATGTGCGTGGTGTGGTCTGTGAAGCGTGATGCATTACAGGCAGGGAGAGGAGGAAAGTGTTGAGGAAAGACAGATGCTTTTCAGATTCGGTTACACGGAGCCCGTTTACCAGCAACATGCTGCCGTGGTCGGGAGCGCAGATTCTGGGGCAAGTTTGTCTGCGCTCGGACCTGGGCGGACAGGTGGCTTCCCTGCCTCGGCGTCCCCGCCTGTGATGCCCGTGATGGGGTGAAGGCGGCACCCGCCTCCCGGGGTGGCTGTGATCAAAAGCGTGAATAGGTGCCAAGTGCTGACACGGTGCCACACGTGGCGAGTGCTACATAAAGTCATCGTTATTTTCACTTGTTTATTATTTATTTATGGGTTTGAGGCCGCTGGATCTCTGTGACTGGTTAGGGGAGCCTTACCGAGAACTCTAGCCTTGTGCTCCTGGGTTGGCCAGTGACCCTGGGCAGCCCACCGTTGTCCCCTGCATGGGGCCATGTGTCCAGCATGCTCCGTGGCATTGGGGGACAGCCTGCCCCTAGGGGGCTTCCAGCTCAATGACGCTGCGCAACTGAGCTTCAGGCCGGCCCCCACCGCCTTCCTCCCGCATCCTTCCCAGCAAAGGACCACAAAGGCCTTTCACTGCTCCTCCGCCTGTTTCAGAGGTGGAGCTCCGGGGGGACTGCAGTGAGGAGGGAGGGCCTGAGGAGCGCTGAGCCCAGGCAGGCGGGGAGCTAGGACACCAGCCTTGACTGCGGGGCAGCGTGTGTGCCAGCGCGCGCAGGTGCATTAGGGTCTCCGGGTTTCAGGCCCATTTAGTTTGCCGGAGGGCATGGGAGTGACACCCACAAACACGGCAATTTCACAGACGAGTTGAGCCTCCCGTGGAAACACGCTGTCGCTGTCCGCGGAGCAGTCTGCTATTTTTGTCTTTTGGCCGCTGGCCACACCTTCCCCACAGGCTCTCAGACCCCCATGTGCAGCTTGGGAGAGCCGCTCAACCCCCGGAGGGACACTTCGGGGAAACAAAGTCAGAGCCTGCCTGGGGAATGGCGAGGGTTAGTGGCACTCGCCTCAGCGTAGCCCAGAGCACTGCCCTGAGAAAAAGCTCCCTCCCAGTGGCCGGTTTAGGGCAGCCACTGTGGTGCCAGATGGGTTCCGTCAGCCGCAGGGCCAGCTGATTTATTTGTAAGCAGAACAGTTAACAGAGCCCTGGGTGGGATTCAGGCTATCTTTATCCTCACAGCTTCTGCCTTGGGGGAATTTTTCTAAAAAGCTTTGATGGTCTTACAAATAACAGAAAAAGAGGCACAGTGTATTTGACATTGCTGCCTGGAGATCTACAACAGTGTCTCCACCCAGAATTCACATTTGCAAGAGGAGCTAAGCCAGAGCGAGACGGTGGGAAGGCTGGTGACCAGCAGAAGCCGTTTCCAAAGTGCTTTGGGGAACAGCCCCCCAAATGTGTCTGCTCAGGGTTGTGTTATGTAAGTTTCACATGGGGAAAAGTTAAGATGTGAGCAGTGTTTAAAAATGAATGGTCGTACATACTCTGAAATCTTTTAATGAAGCCTCTTATCTAAGCCTGAAATGTCTTGCGAGCACTATTAATAACAGAAAATCAGGGCTTAGAACACATCCAGGGAACATTACTCCAGAGATGCCAATAACTATGTGCCACTGGGATCCGTAAGACAGAAGACTTCCCCCTGGACACGCAGCATGGCTCCAACATGTACTTGAGCCCCATTTGCGGGTGGGCCTGTGAAGGCCAAGAAGGCAGGGGGCCTGGAGTATTCCAAGGAGCAGGGGTCGGCGACAAGCTTCCAGTGGCAAAGGAGTAAATGGGGCAAGGGTAGGCGCCGTAAATTTCTTCTGAAAGTATTTCTTGAAGCAGTGCTAGGTGGCACTGGGTGGACACACGTTAAGTGACCCACGTGCATGTCACACGTGGATGTCAGAGGAGCAGGGAGCCCCTGAAGTCCGGAGGAGTTGAGAAGTGACAGGCAGTGAGGCGAGGCCTGCCTCCCCGGGGGTCTGCAGCATTACGGCCCCTATCTTCTTTGCCTATTCTCACAGGCTGCCCCACACAGCTCGGAGGGTAGGGCTGACACAGGCCAACGTTCTGGACCACAGGCAAAAGGCCCCCTTCCACCTGCCCACAACCCCTGGACCCCACCCGCCATCCAGAGCAAGACCGGCCCCACACCTCGTCTTTCCCAGCTAGCCTGCTGCCCGGGACCTGCCCTCTTGGCTTCTCCCCAGAGCCCAGAGCCTCTCCGGGGATGGGTGACTCTGTGTCCCCTAGGTGTCGGCGCTGGAGGGGGCCGAGGCCACCAGCTGGATGCGAGGCCTCCCGGAGCACTCCAGGCCCCTGCTGGGGTCCAGGATTTCTAATTTGTGAGCCCTCTGCATGTCCTCAGGAGGATGGATCAGGCAGCAGAGAGGGCT
This sequence comes from Smutsia gigantea, assembly GCA_032199065.1. Classification (NCBI taxonomy): domain Eukaryota; kingdom Metazoa; phylum Chordata; class Mammalia; order Pholidota; family Manidae; genus Smutsia; species Smutsia gigantea. The sequence goes on from JAVSCE010000974.1 coordinate 53,363, forward strand.
CCCTGGAGCCAGGTTGGGTCCGGACACCCCAGGGGCCCCTCGCAGCACCTCTAGCCCCGACCTGCCTTCTTAAGGGGCTTGGCTTCCGGAAAAAGGAACCAGGAGCTGATGCTTCCAACCAGTGCTGTGAGCCTAAGGGAAGTTCTCTGGTTCCGTGCAGGCCACATGGGCGCGTGACATACTGTGAGACTCGCATGCTGCACACCAGGCAGGGTGACCATGGGGCCCGGGAGACACTGCCCAGCGGACATCACATCACGGTGACACATCACCCCAAAGGCCAACAACGCTGAGCAGAACCCCAGTCTTTGGTGCAGCCTGTGCGGGATGAGAGCAGCGCGGTGGGAAGGCCCTTCCCGCGGCGGCAGGCAGAGGGCCAACCTGGACCAGCTTGAGGCCCCTGTTGCTGATGCTCAGAGGCATTTCTTTTCTGGCAGGAAAACTATGCTCAATTTTTCTAATAAAATTTCAAAGGCAAATAAAAAAAAAGAAGAGAGAGAAAGCAAAGGCAGGAGGGAGGGAGGAAGGACTTTCCTGGCCCCTCCCTGCCTGCAGCCAGCCGAGACTCTGACACCTCTGGTTTCCACGCACCTGGCCACTGTTGGCCAGGGTGCCCTGCATCTTGACTCCCACCTGCCCACGTTGTCACCTTGTCTTGCCATGGCTCCTGTGGGTCCCTGGATCATTGCTGTTGTGGGTTGAGCTGTGTCCCCCACAAGGTCCTGCCCAACCCCCGGGAACCTGTGAATGGGACTGTATTTGGAAATAGGGTCTTTGCAGATAGAATCAAGGTGACTTGAGGAGGCCGTATGGGATGAGGGCCATATAACATACTAAGTCCCATGTGACTGTCCTTTAAGAAGAGGGAAGCTTGGTCATACAGAGAAAAGAAGACACCAACACAGTGAAGGAGGCCATGAAAATGGGGGCAGAGACTGACAGGATGCAGCAGGAAGCCAAAGGATGCCAGGCTGGCAGTAAGGCGAGGAAGGATCCTCCCCGGGAGCCTTCAGAGGTCCCCCCCACCCCGAGAGCTCCTGGTCCACGCGGCTGCTCTGTCCTCCTGCACAGGCGGCCCGGCTTCATCTCCCAGCAGAGGTGCAGGGCGAGGCGTGGGGAGGCTGCAGACAGCCCCAGCATGCTTGCAGGCCAGGACCACCTGGCTGCTGTGTTTTGCACAATGAGGACGTTGTACTGGGGGTTCCCCCAGATTCCCAGCAGCCCATGAAAGTATCCATTTGGATAGGAAATCACTAGAAAATGGGAAGATACTGTGCTGATTTTCAAGAGGATAATAACTGCTTCCAGCAAATACAGCCAGTAAGCAGGGCACTGATTTGGACAAAATTCTTAGACTCCCTCCCCTCAACTTCATACTTATTTGAAGAGTGGCATGAAAAAGAATTTTGAATAGAAACATGCCCTCCTTCCATTCGCCTGCCCTGTGCACTTGAAACGAGTAACTACCAGAAGTGATGCTGTGAATTTGTGGTGAGGCTTCAGAGGGATCCCTGTGAGCCGTCAGTAACCGGGGGTGGGGAGACCTGCTTCCCAGCCTAGCAGAGGGAAGAGGCCCTGGGGGCAGGTGGACAGAAGGAAGGGGGCGTAAGACCTGGTGTCCCAGCCCAGTTCAACCTAAGCCCCTTCCCCAGTTCCTCCTGACCCCCTGCCCCAATTACTCCTGACCCCCTGCCCCAGCTGCACTTGACCGCCTCTACTGGCAGGAGTCTCAGGCTCTGGGCTTGATGCAGGTGTGGCCCCCAGCAGGTGGGACACAAAGGTCAGGAATGGTGAACGATTTCCAGCATTCCTTGAAAATGCTTGGATAAGGAGACAGCACCAGTGCAGGGGCTCCCCCGAGATAAATCGGGTCCCTGTGTAATCCCGGAAAGGTGGCTCCAGCAGGAAGACACACCAGCCGTCCTCTGAAAGCCTCCACAGGTTCCCTTGAAAGGGCTCCACTGCACAAATTCCCTAGAAACCTTGGGGTTTGCTCCCTCCTCCCGATCCCCAACCACGGGACTGAGCGCCTGCCATTCAGCTAAGGCTCCTGTGGCCACCCCGAAGCTCCTCCCAAGGGGACCTCAAGGACACATGTTTCCACCTCAGGGTTGTCCGGATGAATAGCCGGTACCCCACAGCCGGCACCCCTGCTGGGAGATGGTGGTGGCCTAGGGGCCGCTTGCTAACCTCGGTGTCAGAGCTCTCTGCACCTAAGCTGGGGAGGGGCTGCCTGCCTCCCAGTCAGGTCTTCGCCCTGCCTGGACACGGCCGTTCTCATGCACCTGAAAGGACTTGAGGGGCTGCATGTTGGGAGGAGGTCCGACAGCAGGGTGGTCCCCAGCACCTCCTCTCCGCCCTCTCCCATTCCCCTGGGGCACCAAGGAGCCCTGACCCAGGGATGGGGTCACATTCAGAGTCCTGACACAGCACAGCCGGCACACAAGCCCAGGGAGAAAGGGGCAGAGGTTATGCAGACGAGCCGGGCGAGGCCCACGTGGGCACATAGCAGGGCCAGCCTCCGGACTGCCTCTTACTTGAATCAGATCTCAAGAAGTACAGCCCATTTAAATCAGAGAGACAACTTCATAAATGTCCTCACACAAAGCAGTCCTGGGAAGACAGCTCCCTCTCAGCCCATTTCTTACTCTTTCAGCTCCCTGCTTTTCCTATTCAGTCCCCTGTGATCCATTATTTTTAAGAGTGGAAAGTGGCCTCAGACTCCAGGAGTGAAAACAAACAAACAAACAACACAGAATGACAAGAGCGGCAGTGCATCAGCCCTGACAAGCGGGTTCAGTGCCGGGGAGGCCAAGACCCCTGCAGACGCATGACAGGGAAATGGGCCCTGAATCCTGCTGAGCTGCAGGGCAGCCAGAGCCGACCTGGCGGGGCTGTGGGAACAGTCTGGGCTGTTAGCTGCCTCCTGCTCCTGAACATGGTCAGCAAGGGCAGGAACACCCCACGGTGGCCACACGGTTCCCCTTCGGCCTCCCCGCCTCCTTGCACCCTCCCAGGCCCACCCAAGCCCCAGGGGGCGGAGAGACTGGCAGCCTTGGCCCAGCACCTGAGCCTTCGCTGCCTCCTCTCTCTGCTCCCCCCTCCTGCCCCCACCCCCAAGTGTGGCCCCGCTGCAGTGTGCCCTCGGTGCCTCCCGCCACCCACCTGCGACAAGGCCCAGGCTTCTTAGAATGGGGACCGAGGGGGTGTGAGTTCCCCAGGGAGGCTGTCACAAACTGCCACAAACAGCCTGACTTAAAACAACGGAAATTAGTTCTCTCACAGTTCTAGAAGCCAGAAGCCCAGACTCCACATCACTGGGCTGGAACTGAGGTGTGAGCAGAGCTCTGCCCCCTCCAGAGGCTCCCCCGAGAATCCGTTCCTGCATCTTGCAGCTTCGTGTGGCTGCCGGCAGACTGGGGCCGTGGCCCTGTCCCTGCGGCCTTGAAGGCGGGCATCTGCAGAGCTCTGTGTGCGCCAGCTCTCCCTCCCCCTGCCTCTGATCCTGCGATCGCATTCCGGGCCCACCTGGATAAGCTGGGGGGAAATCTCATCCCAGAATCCTCCATCTAGTCCCATCCACAGAGCCTGTCACCTGAGGTGGGACGACCAGCCCCCCGGTTAGGGCCTGGGTGTCTGAGGGCGGGACGTTACTTGGGGCCTGCAGGGCCCTCAGACCCTTCGCGGGGAGCATGTCTCCAGCCCAGGCCGCACCACAAATCCCAGGCCGCTCAGGCTCCCCTCACATGATCCCTGCTCCCTAGCCCCAGCGGGGTCGCAGGTCTAGAGCCTGGCTGGTGGGCGAAGGCAAAGCAAGGCAGCTGCCCTTTGCTCGCCTCCAGTCTGATGGCCCCCCGCTCCTGTGGCCTCCACATCCCTTGGGGCCAGCCCTCTCTCACAGGTGGGTCACACCTGCTTCATTTTCGTGTGCCTTGTGTCACCACTGCCTCCCCTGCCAGCTGGCTGCACAGTATGGTGGGACCTCAGCAAGCTCTGTACTCCTCCTCGGAATTCTGTACATTTTCACTGAATGAAGCCATGCCATTCTAGGCAAAGGTGCCCCTCAAATCCTTTTGCTGACAGACATTTATCGAGAGCCTCCTGTGTGCTGGACCCGAAAGGAGGTGCATGATAATGGAATGGGTCCTGGGAGGCCATGGTGGCTTCAGAACAGCCGTCTGAAACCCCCTCTCCCGGCACCCACCACCACCTTGCTTACGTACCCAGTGGCCCTGGAATCTGCAGACTGGGGATTGCATCCAACCCTGCTACTTGCTGGTTGTATGATCCTGGGCCCCAATTTCCACATCTGTAGAAAGGGGATAGTACCTGCCTAGCAGACATTTATATAGTGCTTGCAGCATACCAGGTATCTCTGCGAGTATTTTATTATAGAGCCTACTATTATCTTCCCCATGTTGCACACGAGGAAAGTATGCAGTGAAGGGGTAAGGAATTTGCCCACAACCCCATAGTTCATGGGAGACAGAGACAGGAGTTGAACTTGGAAGGCTGGCTTCAGGCTTCATGCCACGCAGCACATCTTCCAGGGAGATGTCCACCCATGGGATGAGCTGGTTCTTTGAGCATCTGGGGCTGGGGGCAGAACTTCCCCACAGGAGCCTTACAGCACCTTGAAGCAGGTAGAGCAGAGGTGGCATTATTCCCACTTTGAGGATGAGAAGACTGATTCAGAGATACTGAGAGACTTGCCCAGGACTTCATGATCTGCTGGAGAAAGAACCTGAGTCAGGTCTCAAAACCTCAGCTCACAGCCTTTTCAGCCTCCAGTCAGAGGCTCACTGGGTTGCTTTTCCATCTCTCTGTGGCCTTACAGGCTCTGCCAGGGCAGTGAGGTTGGTCTTCAGGGGCCTCTCTTCATGGTTGCCCCAAACCAACTCTCCCATGACTGCAGGAAGCTTTGTATGTGTGCCACCTCTGAACTTTGCATTCACCCACATGTGGCCTTCGTCACCCGGCAGTGGAGTCCTGCACCAGGCCGCCACCTCTTTGCATCTCCTTGTGCTGCCTTTGCTTGCCACTGGACGCTTGGCGTTTGCCCTCCCTTTTCACTTCCACTCACTTAACTCTCTGAGCCTGAATGTCTGCAAAACAAGAATAACAATACCACCTTGGAGGCATGCTTTGAGGATCAAAGATAACATGTGTTCAAGCAATAAAAGGCAAGGCAAGGAAAGGGGACTGTCACACACACACACACACACACACACACACACACACACTTCAAGTCAGGATCCACACGATGCCCGCACACTGCACTTGCTTGCTACCTCCTTAAATCTCTTTGTATCCATGCTTCATCCCCTTCATGTTCCTACCATTTCTTCGTTGAAAAACGCATGTTACTTCTGATCCTTAAAACATGCCTTAGGGCTCGAGACACAGCAACATGACAACCTGAGAAATAATGAGAGGGCTGTTGTTAATTATCTTTCCATGTGATAATCACAGCGGGACTATCTTAACCCCTAAGACAGTGATCTCATATTTTCGAGATCCATGCTGAAATACATACAGATGAAGCAATTATGATGTCTACAATGAGTTTAAAATAATCCCAGTCAGGGGAAAAGTTGGGGTGCAAATGGGCAGGATCGGTCTCATGAGATAATTTTTAGGTCTGGGCGGTGGAGAGCGAGGCTTCGTTACACACACCTCCTGCTTTGCACATTTAAGCATTTCCATTATACAAAACTTTTTTTTTCAAGAGTACATATGTAATGTGCCTGGCTCATAGTAATAAGTGGTAGTTTCTGTTATTATTTTATATTCTTTTCAAATATAGTGACCAGAAAAATACCTCCTAAATTAGAAAAGGAAATGAGGCCTATTACAGATTTTATTTTAGCAAACAAAACAGCAATGATGTCCTGCCTGGTGGGTAATCCATTCTGAATGTGACATTAGTGTTACGTATCCTAAGAACAAAGAAAAAAACAGAATGAACAATGTGCTCAAATGTATATGTATGTAAAATGTATAACTAGGGGTGAGTTGCAGATGAATTGCAGGTATACGTAGGTATATGTATAGGTAGATGATAGATAGATAGGTAGATAGGTAGGTAGATAGCCTACCATCTTTTCTTTGGTGAGCATGTATTTATTTCTTGAGTAATAAACAATAAAATGTAGAATTTTGGTGTTGGTCACTTTTTAGCTTGTTCATTTGATGCATTAAACACTCGTAATTCTCAGGCACTGAAAAGGCGATGGAAATTTGCCTTTTAACTACCCCAAAGAGAGTAAAGTTGTGACTTCACCATTGGGTTTGAGTTTGGCTGTTCTGTGGGCCAGCTGACTGGGGTCTAACTCCTAGAGCTGGAGCGTGAGATCCAGGAACCAGACTGGAATATTCTAAGTTGCTTTGAGGACAGGAAAAACCTCATAAAAGCTTACAGAAGCTTATATAAAAGCTTAATAGTTTATAAAAGCTATAAAAAAAGAATCATGGTCTGGTAGGCAAAAGAAAAGGATTTGAATTGGTTTGTTTTCCACTGGGAGGGGTCACTCTAGGTGCACAGTCAGACATGCCCGCAGTTTGAGAACAGGGTGAGCAGAATGCACAGGAAGGCGTGAGCGTGGGAGGAAGTCCAGTCAGCTTCCCGTTCAGACCACGGTTCCAAGTCCGATTCCAGGCCCAGGTCTCCTAAGGCACTTGGCTCAGCTAGTGGCCCGAGTTGGGCTCAGTCTGTTAGGTGGTGGGGGTGGTGGTAGAGGTGCTGGTAGTGGTGGCAATGGTGGGGGTGGCGACGGTGAGGGTGGAGATGATGGAGATGATGGAGGTGGTGGTGGTGGATGGTGGGCGTGGTGACAGTGGGCGTGGACATGACGGAGGTGGTGGTGGATGGTGGGGGTGGTGACAGTGGGCGTGGACATGACGGAGGTGGTGGTGGATGGTGGGGGTGGTGACAGTGGGCGTGGACATGACGGAGGTGGTGGTGGATGGTGGGGGTGGCGACGGTGAGGGTGGAGATGATGGACATGACGGAGGTGGTGGTGGATGGTGGGGGTGGCGACGGTGAGGGTGGAGATGATGGACATGACGGAGGTGGTGGTGCTGGTGGGGGTGGCGACGGTGAGGGTGGAGATGATGGACATGATGGAGGTGGTGGTGGATGGTGGGGGTGGCGACGGTGAGGTGGAGATGATGGACATGACGGAGGTGGTGGTGGATGGTGAGGTGCGACGGTGAGGGTGGGAGATGATGGACATGGCGGAGGTGGTGGTGGATGGTGGGGGTGGAGATGATGGAGATGATGGAGGTGGTGGTGGATGGTGGGCGTGGTGACGGTGAGGGTGGAGATGATGGACATGATGGAGGTGCTGGTGGATGGTGGGGGTGGTGACGGTGGGCGTGGACATGACGGAGGTGCTGGTGGATGGTGGGCGTGGTGACGGTGGGCGTGGACATGACGGAGGTGGTGGTGCTGGTGGGGGTGGCCACGGTGGGGGGTGTGGGTGGCGGATTGGCATTATTAGTGGCATAGCATAGAACCAGCAGATGCAAACCTTGGTCCCAGCTCATTCACACAAGGGGGTGCTCGGGCACCGGCGTTCCCTCATCTGATGGACAGATCCTGTGCCCACTATTGGGATCTAAAGGAACTGACCCAGGTCCTGCCCTCGAGGACCTTACCTTCCAAAGACTTCCTTTGTTTTGTCTGACAGAGGGAACGCTGACACTAACCAGAGCGAGCTCAAATCGATCTTTAACCTATTGAAGTTTTTTTTAATCCTACCTGGTGACCCTAATATGACAGACTTTTGTGTTGATGGAACCCTGGCTTTCATCGCACTTCAGATGTAGCTGGGTGTGGTGGGCACCCGGGGCAGGGAGGTCGGCTGGAGCAGTCAGCCGGCTCTGTGACGGCACGCCCCAGTCAGGGAGGGCCTCCTTTGGTGCCATACTCTCCTGAAACGCCCAGCAATGCCGACTGGCTGAGTTTAGGCACTGTGTCCTCAAAGTGTCTTGCTTGGGAAAATGGCCTTTGAGGGGTCGAGGAGGAACCTCCCCATGTCCGGAGGAAGAGTTCCAAGGGGCCCTTCCTGTAATCCCAGCTGCCATTTAACTTAGCACTGAATGTGTGCCAGGCCCTCTCTCTGCCCTGATGAGTCCACCTGACATGCCTTAAGCAAGGTATGTTCACCCTCGCTTTGCAGGTGAAGAATCAGAGCCTCAGAAAGGTCAAGACATCTGCCCTGGGTCGAGTGGGTAAGAGGCTGGAAGCGAACTTGCCTCTGGCCCCCCCACCCCTCTACCCTGCAGGTCCTTGACGCAGTGGGCATCGCTAGGGCCCTGCCAGGGGTGATCCTAGGGACGTGAGGCAGCTGGGGCAGCACAGCGCCGGCCAGCCCCGGGCCCCCCCAGTCAGGCAGGGCCTGCTCAGAGCGGTCACTCTCCAGGGTCGCTCTGCTGGCCGTCCTCCCTGCCCCAATGGCCAAAGAGTTGAGGCAGTGATTTGTACAATTTTAGCAACTGAAGTGTTTTTTCCTCACAAAATTTAAATGCAGTCCTAATATATGAGGTGTATATCAACAGGGGACATAGATCAGTACCCATTTATCTCGTAAATTCAAATCCAGAGCACGCAGCAGAGAATCAGAGGGAACACAGCGCATGCAGGTGTGAGCACCATGTTTGGAATTGGGGGTGTGGGACGACAGCCGCAGGCCCGCGTTGTCTCGGCATCGGTTGGCTTCAGTCAGTTTCGTAGGCTCCCAAAACCCTGCGGGAGGAGAGCCCTGGCCAGGACCGCGTGCAGCCCTACGCCCTGCCCGCCCTCAGGCACGTACAGGACACTCGTCTCGGGGCAGCCGTCGTGGGCGGCCTCATGCGGAACCTGACCCCAAAGGTAACGTGTCGCTCCTCAGATATGCTGGTGTTGAGTTACCACAGTTGAGGTCTTGCTTCGGGACAGGGTCTGAAGCAGACCTCCCTAAAGAAAGGCCCTCTGAATTCCGGGCTGCCAGGACCCCCGGCCCACCCCCAGGCCCCCGGGCAGCGCTGGGTGAGGCTCCCCATCATACCCAGTCCAGGGCTCAGACACGCTGCAGCCGCCTGGGGAGGAGGGGAGGACTCCACGCCCTTCCTGGTCACTGAAAACCTCACTTCAGCGGGGATGGGAGATGTGAGTCTGAGGGGCATTCAGATGGGGCCTGGAGTTTTAGAAATTCTTTAATAAGAAGTCCTGGCCCGTAGGGAGCCTAGCCAGGCTGTAGGGGTGGGAGCAGCTTCCCGTCTGCAAGGCCTGGGGGCCTGGGGTCACGGGGTCACATGGGACCCTTCCACCTTCTTTCTGGTCTCCGTGCAGTCGCCTGGCCTGTGTACCCCCAGCCAGGACAGAACCTCGGAACCTTCTCCGTGCTGTCCCCGGCATGCCCTGGCCTCACTGTGCTCCCGACTCCTGCCCTTCTGCCCCGCCCTGTCTCTGCCGCTCCCCTGCGCTGTGATTCCCTGTGCTAGCTCCCCCTCCTGAGCCGGTCCTCCCACTCCTGGCTCAATGCTATTTACATCCTGATTTTTGCCCTCTGGCTAACTGTCATTTAATTTTCTCATCTGCTTGACTCAATGCCAAAGAGTATTCATTCCAAATAAAAATGGTAAAGACCTTTTTCTCCCCTAAGAATTTTATGTAAATGCAGTACAGCCTGCCAAATGTTCATGAGCTGGTTCTGTCAGCAATCACCAACCTCAGCATCGAGATCTGGATGACTTTCTTGGTTATAAAACCCCTGCATATTCATGGTAGAATATTTGAAAAATGCAGAGCAGTATAAAGAAGATAAAATAATCCATTATCCCACCAGACAGTGGAACTGCTGCTAACAGTTCAGGACCTGTCCTGCTGGTGTTTGCCCCTGTGAGCATGTGTGCATATGTGTATGTAGCTTTTTTAACATAATTTTTATCCTGATCACTTTAACTCAGCATTAAATAGCCTTCAGAAGCATGATTTTAATGCTTGTGTAACATTACACCAGACTTACTAAAATGTAGTCATTGTATAGGAGATATTTAATAGTCTTCAAGAGCATTATATAACGTTACATCATGGACACTTCCTAAAATAATCATTGTGTCTGAGACCTTCAGCTGAATCCCATTCCCATTTCTCTGCAATAACAACGCAAGAGGAACATCCCTAGGTGTGCATCTGTGCAGAGCGGGAGCACCGGGCGGCGGTTTGGGCATAAACCCTGGAAGGTGACTGGCTCCCCGCAAGGATAAGCTGACTCTTGGAAAACAGAACGGTGCCTGGAACTTCATAAATGCTCGTATTATTATGTTTGCTGTTATTATTTCCTAAAGTGCAATTCCTGGAAATGGGATTCTGGGACAAAGGGCACACGTATTGCCAAATTGCTTTCCACCAAGGCTGTGTGGACACACATTCCTGGCAGCCAGAGGTGGTGTCATCGCCTTATTTGAAATAAGCTCCTGGGGATAATTATAGGTTCCCAGGCAGCTGTAAGAACTAATGCAGAGACATCTCTGCACCCTTTGCTCAGATTCTCCCAATGGTGACATCCTGCAAAACTGCTTGGACCGTATCTCGACCAGGAATATTGACGGGGAGCCCATGGCTCACTTCATCGGGACTCCCCCATTTGACTGTGCCTAGCTGAGCGCGTGCTGAGTTCTGTGCAGTTGTGTCACACGTGTCCTTCACCAGTCATGGAGTAGAGCAGGGCCCCTTTCAGCCACCCCACTTCCTTCCCCCACCCCATCCCTGTCTCCTGGCTAGTGCTGTTCTGTTCTCCCTCACCATAATTTTGTCATGTCAGGAATGTCATGTAAATGGAATCACACAATATGCAACCTTCTAGGACTGGCTCTTACTCGCTCCGTGTGGACGGGACCACCATGTGTTTGGCATTCACCGGCTGAAGGGCATCTGGGTGGCTTCCGGATGCGAGCAGTCCATCACTTGTCCGTTATTGCTGGTTTGAGTATCTGCCTTCGTTTCCTTGGGGGCCAGTGCGGCCATTTTTAGAAGTCAGTGCCCTGATTTTGGTTGGGTAGAGAGCGCTGTCATTTGACATTTTTAATTAAATAAACACCATCATCAAGTTACAAGACTAAATAAGAGTTTGACAAAGTGTTAATGCTGAGATTTAAGCTGCCTGGGGGCTGAGGGCGATAGCCAGCATGAATATGGTGAGACGGCCAGACAGGAACATGGCTGGAAAAGGCGTCCGGTTCTAATGAACCAGAGGAGGGCAAGCGGGGCTGGTTGCAGCGTGTGGCACAGAGGAGCAACTCCCTTCCCTTGGGAGGGCACCTCGATGGAGAGAAAGTGCCTTCCTTTCTTTCGCCCCTTAGGACATTGGCATGCCTGCGGGGCCAGGTGCTCATCATTTAAAACCACTCGGGGGCAAAGACTGTAGAAGAATTATAATGGGGAATATTTTGCTGGAGATTCGTTACTCTAAGTTCAGAGAAGCTCTGTGAAAATCATTGCTAAGGCAGTTGCATAAAAATCTCCCAGTCGATGTCAGCAGGACAACAGGACAGTGATGCCATCACATGTTTTACAGCAGCCACCCTGGAAGCATGACTTACCTGAACCGACAATTCCTTAGTGATTTGGAAAGGGAATTAACACCACCCTGATTCCCCGGCTTCATGAGGTCAGCTCCTTGGTGAAGAACATTGATTCTCTGCCTCACAGAGGAAATTCCCGCAGACACCTGCTCTCCCAGGAGGGCGCCTCCAGCCATCCCCAACCCCACCCTAAACCTCCCGTTTGTGGTCTCCTTTCAGCAGGGTTTGGAGCTTTGCATAACGTAGCACCACAAATAGCCGCGTGAAAAACCCACGATTTCTAGTGGTCATCAACTTTGTGCCAAACCAAACTAGAATTTGACAAACCCAGCAGGAAGTGTTCTCGGCAGCTGCAAGGAAGCGCCTCAGATAGAAATAGGAAACTGAGCTGGGGGCCTGCTCTCCCGTCTGGCGTGGAGGATGTGAAGGACACTCCACAGCCTGCCTGGGAGGTGCTCAGAGGCCTGGGGGACTGGCTGTACCCCTGCTTTCTGCGGAGCTCTGCTCTGTTGTTACACCTCCTGCCCGGGTTCCTAAGTACTCAGAAGAGGTCATGATTTCCTCAGTAGCTATTGCCCAGTGCATTTGTATTAAATAGTTACCGAAATGGCAGGGACAATGACGTCACTGTGACATGTGGAGTCCACATGGATACTGTAACTGTTTTCTCATGCATTCCTGCCAGGCCCCTCCAGAGCCTGGGCACCCCGCCTCCCCGGGGCTGCCCTCTCCCCAGGCGGCCGGGCTCTTTCTGCCTGCCTGAGAACACGGAGGCCCAGCTCCAGGCAGTTCACCCCACATGCCTGCTGGGTCAGTCATTGCCTTAAGAAAGGGAAAGGCAAGCAATAAAAAGAGAGCAGATGGGGTGAGCATCCGCCCCAGGCCGGGCCCACGCGGGCTGTAGGCGCGGCTCAGCAAGCCCCAGCCTCTGGGCCTGAACACAGACAGTCATGGCAGCCACGGCCATCCGTGCACGTACAAGCAGGTGCTGGGCCAGCCATGCACCACGGCCAAGGGCGCGGAGGGCTGGGAGTGGGGTCAAGGGGCCGCATGCACACCAGCCCCTCCCTCCCCAGTGCCACAACTGGAGCCGAGCTGCATAAAACCCAGGGGGTGTCCCAGTTCTGGCAGCTTTCCTCGAGGTGGAGTCTGCTGTGGAATTGAAGGATTGGTCTCCAGAGGCCTCCTGCTGGGGAATGGGGGCCCATCCAGCTTAATATCGCACCTTTCAGACTCAGAAAGACACAATGCAGTGAGCCAGGAGAGCTGGGGCAGAGGGCCACAGTCTGAATTGGGAAGCAGACACAAAGGAGCCCTGCAAGTGGGTGGAAGAACCTTCCAGAAAGGTCCGGCACAGGTGGGGCTTCCCTAGGCTATGCGTGAGTACCTTATGGCCTGCTGGATTGGCTGGAGCCTGGAGCTCCCACCCCATGGCCTTGCTGGTGTGGGCCTGTGTCCTGCTTTCCAGGCAGTGTGCATCTGCTCCCGCCTCAGAGCACCGGCCCTCGCTGCTCACCAGGGAGTCCCTCCCAAAGCCCTTCCTGACCCGCGCTATGCGCTCAGACCGTGGTGCACAGCTGCATTCCCACAGGCAAGTCCTGGCTGAACACTCTTCCAGGGAACTGAGAATCCCTTTAGCCAGGGCTTACAAGAAGACCCCAGAGTGCCCTCTGGGAGCTCCCATCCAGCGACGATCAGCCCTCACCCGCCTGACCTCACAACAGGAAACTCCATTATCTGGAGACCCCCTGGGTCCTCCTGCCTTTTGGGACCAAAACAGCACAGTGTGTGGCTGCGGACAGGAGCTTGAAGGGCCCCTGCCTGCCTCCTGCCCTCAGTGAGCCTCTGAATGGGGTGTCCAGGGACACACAGGAGAACCCAGAGCCACTGGGCGCTTCATCAACAGGAACACGTCCCGGGGAGAGGCCTCTGCACTCAAAATCAAAAAGAGGTCCTCCCAGTCCTTTGGAAACTGCCCCGTCCTGTCTCTTTAGCCCAGAGCCCCCTGGACTCCGGTTTGGCAGCCCTTCCACCACCTGCCCCACAACTCCCAGCCTGTCCTCCTAAGCATATTGGTCACAATGCTTTTGATACCTAAAAACTGAAACGGTCCTATGCCAATTCAGGAAGCTCTGGGTGTGCATGGGGGTCGATGGGTGTGAAGGGGTCTCCCGAGAGGCTGCGGTTAGGCTGCTGCCGTCCCCAGGACCCGGGGTGCCAGGAAGCCCAGGCAGGGCCAGCGCCTCCTGCTCTGCTCCCCCCCCTCCCAGGCCTCCTCTGGCCTCTGTGATCCGCACGTCCCTCTTGTGCCTCTGTTGTGAGTGAGTCAGTGGTCAGCCCAGGACAGACTCCCTGCATCCCTGCGCTCAATTGCCACCAGCTCTGAAGTGCTTGGTAAAGTTCCCGTGAGGAAAGGTGACGGGTCCTGTCCAGTCAGGTCAGGTGCTGGGGACAGGGCGGGTCACCAGGAGCCAGGGCTGCCTGTCTGGGGTGGGCAGTTGGCGGGGGCACCCTGCACTATGATGGGTGGGTGCTGCCCGCTGCCGTCCCTGGGTTCTGCTATGAACTAGAGGACGTCCATCAGACAGGTGCCCCACTTGGCCAACCTGGCTGGAAGGTGCAGCCCTGACCAGGGCGCTGTTCCCACTTCCTGGGCCCCCAGTAGGGATGGGTCAAGGCCGGTCCCAGCCATGAGCCCAGCCACAAGTGCAGTCCACCTGTGTGTGCTCCAGCAACACCATCTCTCCTCATCTTGTTTACTGTTATTCAGTCCCAACAAAGCAGCAGAATCACCCCCTGAACACACCTGCCTGCACACCTCCTCCCACCCCCAACATACCTGCCCTCATGCCCCCCAACACACCTGCCTGCACACCTCCTCCCACCCCCAACACACCTGCCCTCATGCCCCCAACACACCTGCCTGCACACCTCCTCCCACCCCAACCACCTGCCCTCATGCCCCCAACACACCTGCCCGCACCCTCCCTCCCACCCCAACACACCTGCCCTCATGACCCCAACACACCTGCCCTCATTCCCCCAACACACACCTGCCTGCACACCTCCTCCACCCCCCAACACACCTGCCCTCATGCCCCCAACACACCTGCCTCATGCCCCCCAACACACCTGCCTGCACACCTCCTTTCCCACCCCCAACACCACCTGCCCTCATGCCCCCACCCCCAACACACCTGCCCTCATGCCCCCCAACACACCTGCCTGCACACCTCCTTCCACCCCCAACACACCTGCCCTCATGCCCCCAACACACCTGCCCTCATGCGCCCCAACACACCTGCCCGCACACCTCCTCCCACCCCCAACACACCTGCCCGCACACCTCCTCCCACCCCCAACACACCTGCCTCAACACCTCCTCCCACGCCAACACACCTGCCCTCATGCCCCCCAACACACCTGCCCGCACACCTCCTCCCACCCCAACACACCTGCCCACACACCTCCATTCCTGCCTTTCTGGAGGCAAAGGGTAGTTCCCTACCCAAGAAACAATGGAAGCAGGGGAGCTGGGTTAGATGTTCTTTCTTCAAGCTCTGGAAATTCTTGATTGTAATTTGAAGTCATGCTACAGTAACATTGGGTTGCTGACAAGGTGGCAAAACGTCGTCCTGGGTGCATTTGGCGGCTCAGAGAGCCCTGGAGGCTTGCACCCGGAGCCATGGATCTTGGAGCCAGCAGGGACTGTGGGATTCCTGGGCAGCTGCGATGTGACATTGAATTTTGTGTTAAAGTGCTGGTGGTCTGAGTGATTCCTTCCCAGCATGCTCCGTCACATGCTGCTCATCGCAGCCCTGAGAGGCAGGTGGAGCTGGTGTGGCCGACGCCGTTACAGAATGGCCTGCGGGCTGCATGTGGCTCCACAGTCTTGCCCGTGAGGGGTGTGCGGAAGAGAAGCCAGTGGACAGAAGGGGTAACTGGCCGGGGCGAGCGCTGGACTTCCAGTTCCCCAACTCATAGCTCTTGCCACAACATCACCAGCAGGAAGCTGGTTTGAATGTAAACACTAAAGACATGTGAACAGCCTGGAGTCGTAGATGTTGTCAGGGGTGTGCATTGGACAGCGTGGCCTGGGACACGATGCCGACTAGCCCTTTTAGCTCTATGTGCCTCAGTTTCCTTGTGGGGATCCCTTAGGATGGGGTTTCTTGTGGTCCCCTTGGGGAGCCTCAGTCATTCAGCCTTGCAGGCCGCAGGAAACCCCAGACTCTGCGGTTCCCACTGACATTCACAGTTCCTGGCTGAGTGAGCAGGAAGGTCAGTGCGCAAGGGCAAGAGGCCCCCGAGCTCCCGTTTGTTCTCTTGTGTTGGTTTATGTCACAGCGCTACCAGTCAAACCACGAAGAAGTTTGGGGTGTCCATCTGTAAGCAGAAACTCCAGCCCTAATCTACTGCAAGCTGGGTCGCAATAAGGTCTTTGGTTTTCCATTTTTTCTGAACAAAAGTTCTTTGTTTCTGAATACATAATAAAGGATTTGCAAAATGCTTCAACAGTGAACAAAAGCCTTGTGTCCTCCTGGCTGCCTGGGGGGTCTTCCCAGGCCAACTGAGGATTTCTGCTGGGCTGGGCCGGTTGCCCACAGCCAGGAACTGCCGATCTAGGCTGGGAGCTGGTCCAGACACCTGGGGAAGAATGCTTCTGTCCCTGCCACGGTTGGGGTTGAGGTGCGGCCCCTCCCAGCCTCTCCCCTGCACTGACCCTGCTACATGCCTGTTAACTGGATAAGGAAGGTAAGAGCATGAAGTTCACACAGATGCACAGGGACTGCACATCACGGATTCTCATCTAACTCAATAGGTGAACGCAGGACCCGGTAAGATGTCACAGCCAGTTTCAAAGGCAAAGAACTACGCTGACACGCAGGGCAGGCGCGCTGAGACAGATTTACAGATGAATGCAGCATGATTTTCTGCCAGAGACGCCCGTGTAACAGATTTCCTCTTTGCCTCCCAGCCCATTCAGAAACGACCGTGGAGAGAGGTCCTTCTGGACCACAGAGTAAGGCTGGCCTCACTGGGGTCGGCTGGATGGTGTGCCTGGGGACAGCCGAACACCCATGTGCCGTCTCTTGAGTCCACCCCACCGGAAGACCGCACAGTTGCACTTTTTAAGCTTCTGTCATTTGCTGTCCTGCGGCCAGGCAGGCAAGCACACACTCCCATCAGTCGTCCCTGCACTGCTTACAGATTTGGGCGACGTCACTGCAGAGCTCAGTGAAGTGTCTGCATTGCTCATTCAGTCCTTTGTACTTTGTTCTTCCAGTGGGTTCTGGGTTAGCAATCTCAGGAAGCTGCTTTTCAACAAAAGAGAGCTCTGGAAATCCCTGTCGGCCCACTGTAACAGGCTGAGCATTGTCCTTTCCTCCGGGTTCTGAGGTGGTCTTCCCTCAGTGCCGGCACAAGCCCAGAGCCCTTGGGAGGTGTCACAGCAAAGCAAGGCCGCCTGCAGGTGACAGCCAACGTCCTTCACCCATCTCACAGAGGCTAAAACTGAAGTGCGAAGAAGCCGTAGCTTGTCAGGACTGAGGCAAGCAACTCCCACCTCCCCGACGACTGCAGCAGGCCCCCGCGAGCTGGGGGCCCCGAGAAAGGCCGGGAGCCGGGTTCCGGAGAGGCCGCCCCCCACGGCCATACACCTGCCCTTCTCAGATGCTCCCCTTGGGTCTCCTTCGGTCCAGCCCCAAAAGCCTTTGGTTAGAAGTGGTCTTTCAGATGTGACCTCTGAGGTGGCCCCTGCCCTATGAACTGAGGGGCTGGATGGGGCCGCTACTGGCCAAGGAATGCCAGTGTGCCCACGGGACCCCCAACCCAGGGCAGGGACTCCGTAAAGGCACTGGGTCTGCTTGAAGCCTGGCAAAAGGTGCCTCTGCTCCTGGGCTGGCGGTGCCCCCCACTCCCTCACCAGGCCCCATATGCAGGGCACAGCGGCAGGGACCCCGAGCGAGGGGGAGCATGGCATCCTCAGGGGCCATGTCTCTCCTGGGAAAGACCCCACAGGGCTCAGCTTGGAGCAGTGGCTCCTAATCCAAGGAAATGCAGACCCCCAGGGCCCAGCCCAGACCCACTGCCTCAGCATCCCTGAGCTGGGGCCCGGACGTCAGCATTCTTCCAACTGGACACATATACTGGAGAGCATCTCTGAGCAGGCCCCAGGAGGACAGCTCCACTTCCCTGGCCAATCCCCTCGCCCTCCTCTGGAGTCTAGGGCAAATCAGGAGTGTTCACAGACAGAGCCCGCCCCGACCTTTACTGTGCCTGGAATAACCACAAAGCTGACCGCACCAGCAGGGAAGGAAACTCACAGAGGCTAGAGATGGAAAAGTCAGAAGGAGCTGTGTCAGGGGGTGAGTGCCACCTGGACCCAGCTCCTGGCCACACCCTCTCAGCACAGCCAGAAGTGCCTTGGCATGACCTGCAGGACCCAGGCCAGTGCTGGAGGCACCGTGACATGCTGTTGAGAAAAGACACAGTCAGATAAAGGCAAGGCTCCCTTTGGCCATGGGGTCTGGCTTCTCAGGGAACCACTGCGTCCTGACGGCCAGAACAAGGGAGAAGGGGGCACCGCGGAGGATGGGGGCGGGAGGGGGGCAGGGGAGGGGGCTTGGTGAGGACTCGGACCCAAAGGACAAACCCTGGAACCCTGGGAGCCCAGCCCAAGCGATGGGCCTTCTTTTGTGGGCACACAAGGCCCAGCAAAGGTTTCTGCACAGAAAAGTGGCACGAGCAAATCTAGGTTCTAGAAAGCAAGGAGGCTGGGACTGAGGTGAGACCAGGTTGGGGACATGCAGAGGCTGCTGCTGGCCTGGGGCTCCCCAGTGCCCAGCCATGACCACCAGGTCACAGTGCAGCCAGTGGCCCCCTCACTGCTCAGAGAGCAGGCAGCAGCCCCCGGCCAGGCACACTGGCTTTGTCTCAGCCGTGCCAGGCCAGCAGCCCACGGGAAGCCTGTCAGTCCCAGAAGGCTAAGGCCATGGGGAATATCCGCTTGCTCTGTTCCACCATTGCCAACGAAGGAAGATGCAAACTGACCTCAGCGGAAACGGAGGTGCACAGGGGGGCCCTGAGCAGGAACGCCTCCTGGCCTGCTCACGCACCCATGAGCAGCAGGACCCTGGCCGCCATCCCGGGGACAGTGGGGGAGGCACCTGGGGAAAGAATTGGGGCTGTGGCGGGGGCTGCCCGTGCACCATCCAGCCTGGAAGGACAAGTCCCCGCACTGCCCTTGAAGCCCCCTCCCAGGCAGGGATTCGGGAGCGGAGGCGCACAGTCGAGACCCTCTGGACCAGAGATGCTGAGGCCCCCGTGCTTCCCCCTGCCTGGCAGGCTGGATGCCAGGCCCTTTGCACTTGTTTCCCTGTGAGGCCCACAGTTCACGTCGGGCCTTTCCACGCTGTGATTCCCTTTGATTTAGTCATACAACCTTTGTTTTCAAGCTAATGACCTTTGAAATATATATATATACATATTCTTTACCTAATGGCCCCCATGAGGTCACTAGAGACTCCCTGCAGTGCAGTGTCACAAAGCCAGCCAGTAAGTCAGCGTCACGGATGCCAGGTATGTGGCAGCCGTGTGACCTGCAGGTGTGTTTACATGGCATTAGCTTTATTTCTCACAACTTTTGCAGTGAACAAAAGAAATGACATTTTCCACAGGCTGTATACATCAGCCAAATGAAGCTACACGTGCGCCATTCCACGGCCCAGTTATCTTTTCTCTTTTTAAAATAAACCTGAAAGTCGGGTCCACAAAGCTTATGGAATGTGACATCGCCATAGAAACCGGCCCCTCTCCTGCTGGCCCCTCACAGCCTCCTTGCTTCTATTTTGCAGGTGGTCTTCAGCAAGTATTGCAACTCCAGCGACATCATGGACCTGTTCTGTATCGCCACCGGCCTGCCTCGGTGAGTGGGCCAGGCCGCCCAGCTGGAGGTCGCCTTGGCACCTGCATGCCTTCTCAGGGCCCTGCGACAGGAAGGTGCCTGTGAAGGGCACGTCCCGGGCCCGAGATGTGAGAGGAGCGGAGGGGCCCAGGGGCTCACCTTGCACAGGCGAGACTGAGACCCTGGAGGCTTTGCCCACCCCCTGCCCGCCACCTGCCCACAGCACCACGTGGCTACATGGAGGAAATCACTGGGCAGATTAAGGCAGAAACCCAGGCAGTCTTAGTAATTTTTATTTTCTTTCATTTGTTCCTTTTCGGAGCCCCCAGCCCCACACCGCCCCCCGGGTGCCTTTGCTATCGAGGGGCTGGTCACAGATCCACATGCTGGGAAAGACCCACTGCAGAAATTAGCTGGAGAGGCCAGGAATCTACCTTAGAGCATCCCAGAAGAGTTTTTTTTCCCAAATCCATGCTTTATGTGAGTAAGTGGATTTTCCACCCTGGCTTTCCAGTTACAAAGAGTGGTCAGATGTAGCTGTGGCGTGGGAGTTTAAAGTTATGGCCCAATCAAGGCAGGTGACAGGGAAGGATGACAAACAGGAGTCTCACAGACAGGAGAGGAAGAGTCAGGACCCGGCACTACCTGCCCAGAGTGACAGCAAATGGCAGTTGCCCACAGCTTAGGGCATCTTTTACTCTGAGATGAGAAATGTGGGTTTTTTCTTTATTTTATATATGTGTGTATATAAACTTAGGCATATTTATAACATACATAATGTGTATGATTTATATATTTTTTTAATGTATGTTTATCGTATGTTAATGATCTATAAAAATTTACATATTTACAGACCATGTCCTTAGACACCGAGGTTCAGGTGTCACCCCCATTGCACTGATTTTTAAAAACACAAGACCAGAGCTTAGGTAACATGGTCACAGCAACACCACTCATGAGCGGCCCCCAGAGCGCAGAGGCTGGGGGAGGACGGAGCTTCCCCACTTACGTCTGTCTTGGGGGAGACCGCTCAGCCCACTTGGGGGACTCTCAAAGGAAGGGAAGTAGCAAGGCCAGCTGAACTCATCACCGGCGGACAGAAACGTTCATTTCTGTTTTACCACGGCTTTATTTAATCTCCAAACTCAGTAAATTAGACTTTCTCCAATTCCCATTTTAAATTACTTACAAATCTACAAAGCACTTAGAATTACACCCGGCCACTTAGCCTTACTTAGCAATGGGCGCCGTGTGTTGAGGCTACTCCTCAGCTCTCTGGCCCATGCTCCTGCCCGTTCCAGCTCCTCTCTCACAGGGCCCCAGAGGGGGCGCCCAGGGAAGGACCTCGTGGGTGAAAACACTGGCTTGGCTCTTCCAGGAACACGACCATCTCCCTCCTGACCACAGACGACGCCATGGTCTCCATCGACCCCACCATGCCTGCAAATTCAGAACGGTAAGCGGCCGCCGGTTGCATCGCTCGCCCTTGCTGTGTCTCTGACATGTCTCCACACACACGTGAGGGTCTCTGTGGTTGTTTTTTAAAATTTTCTGCTGTAGGAAAATCTGAGTTCACACCAAAGATGGGAGGCAGGAAGGACAGGACCGCGAAGGCTTCGGCTTGCTCCTTCACAGCACAAGCCACTTCCCAGGGTGGGACCGTTGATAAGCCAGCCCAGAAACCTTCCCAGGGCACCGCCTCTAGGTCCTAACGACAGCGCCCCCAGGAGGCTCTATGGGGAACCCGAGGGCCGAGCAGCAAGTCGCAGGGTTGGGCCTGGGACCCTGTGTTAACTGGCCCTCTGTCGACCTCAGGGAAGGTTGTGCAAGACCCCCTGGCCAGAGCCCCTGTGGGATGCTCGAGGTCTGCCCTCTGGGCAAGTGCTTGCGTTGGTAGAGTGCACAGGCCAGGGAGGCCGTAGGAGGGAACCGGAGGGGCCTGGAAAGCAAACGGGTCGGCCGTGAACCCATTGGAGAATGTGTAAAATCATCAAAGCCCCGCACTGTGTGGCCCACGGGAGGGGCCTCTGAGTAGGGGCCCCCTTGCCCAGTGGCCTGCACAGTCCCTGGGTCTCCACTTTACTCTCGGGAGTAAATTCTGGGCGAGGCAGAATTTGCGCTGCGTTCCTGCTTGCCCAGGGAGCAGCGGCCCGGTGTGGGTGTCCCTGCAGACTCGTGTCTGCTCCTCCTGCCCCTCACTGAGTACCCGCTCCGAGGGACATGTGTTAGTGGGGTCATCGGGGTTTCTCTGAATGAGCCCCCAGCAGTTTGGAGCCCCCAGGAGAAGTCAGGCACCAGGTGGACCCTCTCATGTCCCAGAGACTGGAGCGTCTGCCGCTCCTTAATGACAGCTTGGAAATATTTGGGCTGCCAGAGATGGGGTGCCTGGGACCTCCATTCTGGGTTCACTCCACCCAAGGTGTGCACGAACCTGAGTGCCCAGGGATGGAGCACCTGCTCTTCTTCCTCCTGTCGCCAGAAGCAGCCTATCAGTCGCCCACCCAAGTTGCGGGCAGGAGTCCCTGACCATAGACGAGGGCACAAGCCCTCTTTGGGTCAGCAGAGGCTTTGGAGAGGGAGCTGGTCAAATAGCAAACCCTCTGGGAGGCACAGAGTCCTAGGGCGTCTTAGCCACGAATGTCACTCATGCTCGGTGGACTTCGGCTCTGCTGGGCCCACGAGTCCCTCTGATTTCACCATCAGGAGCTCCGGCGCCCAAGCCCTCCCACTCAGACTATCAGCTGAGGACTCCAGGAGATCAGTGCTAACTGGCTCCCCAAAGCCTGCAGTGAGGTTCTTGAATACTGTGCCTTAGTCTCTGGCCTGACCCAGATCTCACTTCACAAGGAGTCCAAATGACCTGTCACCCCTGACGTCACAGGACTACAGTGATCTAGGCGGGGAGGTCACGCAAGCTGGTGCCTGACAGTGCAGGCTGGCCTCTGACAAGCGCAGCTGCCTTCTTCCTGAATCCAGTTCAAACAGCGTCTGAGAGACAGCCGATTCACTCTGCCACTCCATCACGCCCAGCCCGGTCCCTTGTTCTGTGCCAGCGGCTCTCGAGGAGCAGCTCTGTTCCCCAGGGGAGGTGCGGCAGTCTGGAGCCATGTTGGCTGTCCCAGGGGGGCAGCATGCCGCTGGCGTCCAGTGGGCAGAGAGCAGGGTGCCGCTTGGCGTCCCACGGCATGGCCCCCGCAGACTCACCACCCCAAACGTCATGGTGCTGAGGCTGAGAACCCCAGGCTACGTGGCTCCGACATCTTCTCTCTGCAGAGCTTGGTTGTCCTCTTGAACGTCACCAACCCCCTAGCCCAGCAGCTGGGCAGCAGCCCCCAGGGGGCTACCTCATCCACCCCACCTCGCTCCAATTCCACATCCCTGGCCACCGCCTGGGGTCCCGTCCATGCTAAACACACCAGCGGAAACTAGTCCATCTGAGCCAGTGCTTGGACGCTGCTGCAGTAAAACCACCAGCACCTTCTAAATAGCTCCAGCCCCCAGGCCCCTCCTGGGACCAATTAAGTGGATTTTAAATGAGGCTTTTTTTAAAGCTCACCAGCTGGTTCTAATATTCAGCCTGGGGTGAGTGAGCATTACTGCTATTAAGTGTGAAAAACCCAGGAAACTCCTCTCCACTCCAGGTTTCACGTCTACCAGACACAGGGTTTTTCCTCTCCTTGGGATGTACCGGATTCATTTTGTTCCTTCCTAGCAAATATCAGCCAGGTGAGCCATGCAGCCGGTCACGTTGTGTCTCTGTTGTTTCTGCCTCTTCTGAAAACGCTGGCAGCCACCTGCCTGGGTCTGGTCACTGCTGTCTCCCTCGCCTCACACTCAGGAACCACCGTGCTGTAGGCACCGGTATCGTCCACCATGCTCGGATTCTTCCCAGGTCCCACTCATAGGACAGGCTTTCCATGAGCCCTTTGCCAAATCCCAAGGGCTCATGTCAAGCCAGGTATCAGGACCTCCGACTCCTTCAGAATACTGCTGGTCTTTGCCTTCTTTGCCGAGCTGCAGCCACCTACTGGGAGAGACCACCGCGTCTCATGTCTGGGCCTCCCAATGCCCGGATGCCTGGTTTGTGCTCCGAGCGCACTTCAGTCGAGCCTTGTCCACCTTCCAGAAAAAGCGGCCTCAAACACAGCTTTCATCCCATCGCTCCCCAGCATGGCGCCTCTGTTAGCCGTAGGCCATTGTCCAGGCTCCTCTGCCCGGCCGAGCATGTCCCACCTCTGTGCACCCTCTGCATTCCTGACCCTTCTGCCAACCTCGTGGCAGGAGTCCACTGGGAGTTTGTTGACCATTCTAGGCCTCCTGAGTCTCCTCTGGCCAATCAGGGAACATTCAGGCCAACCTTTTAAATAACCTGGAACACGTTTACAGAAGTCAGAGGGCCTCTAATCTAACACTGGGCTGAACAGCTTCTGCTCTTCTGTGGCTGGTCTAATCAATCCTGAGTCCAAATGACGAGCAAATAGAATAGACACAGACCAACCTTGTTCGGACACTGCTGGGAGCCATCCAGTCCAGGGGCTCCTTCCTGGATAGGAGAATGTTCTGAATCCTATGGTGTCCAGCTGACAAAGGTGTTGCTTCTTGACGCCTCTGTCCCTTCCATTTCTGCCACTGCTGCTTCAAGGTCCTCATCAAAGGAGAGTACAGATGTTTCAACAAGTGTGAGGAGTGGGGCATGTGGCAGGGCACGTGGGGAGAGGGCCAGCGTGACACAGCATAGGTGTGACAGACACAGATGCACCTTGCCTTGCTGGTTTTAGCCAAGTTGTGATACA
Organism: Smutsia gigantea; assembly: GCA_032199065.1. Lineage (NCBI taxonomy): Eukaryota > Metazoa > Chordata > Mammalia > Pholidota > Manidae > Smutsia > Smutsia gigantea. The sequence goes on from JAVSCE010000974.1 coordinate 77,630, forward strand.
AGTAGCTGTCCACCTGCTGAAGCGGCTGTGTGCTTGCAAGGATGGCATCTGCACCCTCCCCACGGCCCAGGAGAAAGGCCTCCCAGACCCCAGCGTGGCTCCAAGCCGCCATCTCCCGCTACATGTGTTTGAAAAGAGGTCTCGGAACCCAGGCAGTCGTTACATTTGGGGAAAAGACAAATACAATAAAAGGCAAGTGTGTTCATTTTAAAGAGACAGTGGCTTGTATCAGTTTGGCTGTGGAGGAAGAAGTGAAAGAGATAAACTTAGAGTGAGCCAGGAGCTACTGGATTGTGGAAGCAACACGACTCGTTCTGAGAACATGGCCTCAGGGTCCTCAGAGTCAGGAAGATGAGGGACCCCGAAGCCAAGACTGATCTTGAGGGTCCGAGAGACTCAGCCCAGGGTTCTCTGGCCCACAGCCTGGAAGCCCCTGCGGGTGCTCGCAGCCTCGTCCCCGTGCCCAGCCCCACGCTCACGGCTGCGTCAGTCCCTCGGCTCACCAGGCCCTGTGAGGCGTTACCCCCAGGTGCTTTGCAGGCTGAAATGGGCTTTGTGGGGAGAGTCAGGCCCCACTCGGGTTGACAAGATATCCCGAGGCTGCTGTGGCCATGGAGGGTTCTCTTCATAAGCCCGACCCTGAGTCTGGTCCACGGGGCATCTGTCTTCAGCACTTCTGGCCTAGGGACATTCCTGGGCCATGCCACTCCATCTCTCCCCATCTGTTGTTATCAGGTTTTGAAATTTTGCTAAACTCCTGGGTAAAAATAGAGCATTTCTCTTGAGGTGACTTTTTTTTTTTTTTAACTGTGCTGGCTATTGCCTGTTCCTTTCCTTTTTGGCCTGTTTTCCATGGGCTCGATCATCTTTCCCTCCCTCTTTGGAGGCCCTTGTGCAGCAGGGACTGCCTGTTCATCTGTCCTACCTATCACCAGCATTCTCTGGCCACCTCCCCAGATCTGTGATCACTGGCGGCGCATCACCAAGATGGCGGTGCATCTTCGACGTCATCCTGGGAGATATGGTTGCCGGGAGCTCAGACAAGCAAGGCAGAGAGCCTCTGCGCATCAGCCGGGTTTGGACAGACTTGGCGACTCTGGCGGAGTCTTTGCCGCTCCCAGAAGGATTCTGAGCAGGAGTGGTGCTAATCGCAGAATTTCTTTTATTGCCCAAAGATGAATATTAATAGAGGAAGTTCCTCATTTAAATGATATGCATATTTAGAATGCCTCTGAATGAGGAAGCGCAGAATGGCCAAAGAAACTAATTTCAAAACAAGTGAATCCACTGAATTTTAATTCTTCCTGAGCACCTATCTCTCCTACCAGACGCACCAGGACTGTCTTTGAGCTGTCTTCTCTCTTTTTCAGCACTCCCTACAAAGTGAGACCCGTGGCCATCAAGCAACTCTCCGGTAAGATCCTACGATCATTTCCCAAATTAAAAGAAAAAGAAGGCAGCTCCAGGCTTCCCCTGTGGTTGAAGATATATAGTTAGCCATTGACTCCAAAGCCCTATAATTATTACAGATTCCAAAGCCAGATACCAATTCAGAGACAGTCTTATACGTTGCCCTTTTAGTCCCTCAGTGACCCCCTCCCACCCTGTCCACAGACAGTGGGTGACATTCCACCCTTGTCTTTCCGGCCCAGCATCTGTCCTCCCCGTTCAGACTGTGAGCCATGAAGGTGGACCATGTGCAGCCCCCAGCCCACAGGATGCCTCGTACAGGCAGTAGTGTTGTTTTGGACTTTTGGTCACTCTTATTTATGTATGATTTATGCATAATAAAATGCTCTCATTTAAGTGTATATTCTGATGAGCTTTAAAAAATTTATACCCCCTTGTAAACATCACCAAAACAAGGCACAAAACGTTTACATCACCTGGAAACGTTTTCTGGTGCCCCATCGTGCTAACCTCTTCCCTTGACTCCTGGTGTCTATCAACAACCGACCTGCTTTCTGATACTGCAGATTAGGTTTGCCTTTTTAAGAATTTTATAAAAGAAATTATATGGTACATGGACTCTTTTTTGACTCCACCTAATGCTTTGAGACTTGTCTGTGTGCTGTGTGTATCAGTGGCCACCCCTTTTTGGCTGAGTACTGTTCCAGAGTATGGCTGGGCCACAGTTTGATCGCCTAGTCACCTAGTGAGGGACATCTAGGTTTTTCCCAGTTTGGGGGCTTTTATGAGTAAGGCTGCTGTGAGCATTCAAGCACAAGCATTTGTTGGAACATATATTTTCATTTCAATGAGATTGAATGGGATTGTGCATCATATGGCCAAGTATATGTTCCACTTTATTAAAAAAAAACAGTGCCTGTCAGATGTTCCAAAGTGGCTGCACCATTTTGCATCGTCACCCGCAGTGCATGAGCATTCCGGTTGCCCCACATCCTCACCAGTACTTGGAACCGTCCTCCTCTATGTTCATCATCGTAATGGATATGTAGTGATATTGCATTTGCTTGTGATTTTTGTTCCCTGGTGATGAATGATGGTGAAACTGTTTACTGGCCATTCATCAATCTTTTATGATGTATCTGCTCAAATCTTTCTTGGTTTCTTTGTAGTTCCTGAGTTGCTTTCCTTCTTCTTATCAAATTGTTAGTGTCCTGATCTGTGTGGAGGCGCACCCTGTGTCAGACCCGGATCTCCAGTCTGCACCTTGCCTTTTCATTGACTATGAGTTTTAAGTTTTGATTAGGCCTACTTATCAATTTTGTTCTTTCATGGTTTGGGCTTTTTGTGTACCATCTAAGAAGTTGAGGTTATCCCCGAGCTGTGAAGTTTACTCCTAACAGTTTCTACTTTTACCTTTACATTTAGGTCTGTTACTCGTTTCAAGTTGATTTTTGCATATGACCTGAAAGTTGAGGTAAAAGTTGAGGTTTATTTTCCTTTTTACAATGTAATGTTAATCTAATTCTAAGTTGTGTAATATTGGTGGCTACAGAATAGAATTCTGAAGCCACCCTAACCACGCTAGAGGGTGTGTGAGTGGGGGCCCATGTTTCTGCGTGTCACTGTCTCTTCTTTAAAGCAACAATATTCACACACGAGCACTGGTTGCTTTAAATTGTTTAAGGGCTTGGGTAGCTCTTCATGAAAACTCTCAGCTCAGTTCTCTTGATAGTAAATGTTAGACTAAAGTATGAGTTCTAACTTTCTCTAGGATGAAAATACCTGTTTAACATAAAAAGCTTATCTAGCCTTTGACCTGATAATGAATGTATGTTTTTTACAGTGTTATTAACTACTCCCTATACTTCATTCAGATGTCACCAGGTTTTCTCCTGATGTCCTTTTTCTGTTCTGGTATCGATCCACTTTTCATTTAGTCCTTATGTCTTCCCAGCCTCCTCTGGCCTGGCAGTTTCTCAGGCTCCCTGTGGCTGTCATCACCGTGGCAGTCTTGAAGGGTCTGTAGAATGTCCCCCAGTCTGGGTTTGTCTGATGCTGTTCTCGTGATCAGCCTGGGGGCGTGGGTTTGGAAAGAATGCCTGGGGTTCAGAAATATCCACATGCATCACTGGCTTCTCCCTGTAAAGTCACTGTCCTTCCTCTTCTTTGGGGCCCACCTTCGAGAGGGGGAAAAAACAACGGAGATTCATTTTCTCTCTACAGACACCCTTTTGCACCAGAACACTTTTTGAAAAGACAGTCCTTTCCCCCATTGACTCATCATGACAGCTTTGTCAAAAACCAGTTGGCCATGTGTGTGTGACTTTCTTTGGACTTGCAATCTTGAACCATTAACAGACATGTCTGGGTTCAGACCAATGCCACACAGTCTTGGCTACTATAGATTTATAGTAAGTCATGAAATCAGCAGGTCAAGTCCTTCAATTTCTTTTTTCTTTTTCAGAAAAGTTTTGCTTATTCCAGGTTCCTCTTGTTTTCAAAGAAACTTTAAAATCAGTCTGTAAATTGCTATCAGAAAAAAGTCTGCTGGGATTTTGACTGAACTTATATTAAATATATGAACAATTTGGGAAGAATTACTGTCTAATTAAGAATATTAAGTTGAATGCTCTGATGCATGAATCTGGTATATCTTTTGATAAATTTGGGAATCTGGTATATCTTTCGACAAATTTGGGTGTCCTTTAATGTCTCATTAATGTATTATAGTTGTTGGTGTAAAAGGCTCTTAAGTATATGTTGATAAGTTTATCACTATTTCATATTTTTAGTGCTACTGCTAATGAATTTAAATTTTTTTTCAATTTCCGAAAGTGTGTAGTTTATAGAAATAAAATTGTCTTTGTGTATTGCCCTGGCTAAACTCTCTAAGTCTAGTACTTTTTGTAGATTTCCTATGATTTTCTACATCTGCAAATAGAGAATTGTGTCTTCCTTTTACATCTGGATGCTTTTATTTCTTTTTCTTGCCTTATTGCACTAGCTAGGAAACCTAGCACAGCAGAAGAAGAGAAGGTGTAAGAGGAGATATTCATGCTTTGTTCTCAATCTTGGAATGTATGAAGTTTTTTGCCATCAATTTTGTTGTTAGCTATAGTTATTTTTGTACATACCCATCATCAGATTGAGGGTTTTTTTCCCTAATTCCTAATTTGTTGAGTTTTAATCATAAACTGATGTTGAATTTTGTTAAATATTTTTTCTAATTCTGTTGAGATGATCATGTTTTTTTCCCTCTATTCTGTTACTAGTGAATTCTACTGATTTATTTTAAAATTTTAACTTAATCTTGCATTCCTTGTAGGAACTCCATTTGGCTGTGGCATACTCTTTTTGTTTTGGATTCAATTTGCAAATATTTTGTGAAGGGCCTTTGCCTCTATATTAACAAAGGATATTAGTTCATAGTTATACTTTCTTATAATATGTTCATCTGCTTTTGGTATTAGGGCAATTCTGGCCTCATAAAATTTGTTGGGGAGTGTTACCTGCCTCTGTCTTCTGGAAGAGTTTGTATGAGGTTGGCATTATTTCTGCCTTTAATGTCCAATAGAATTCACCAGTGAATGCCTCCGTGCTTGGAGTTTCTTTGTGGGAAGAGTTTAAATTATGAATTCAATTTCTTTAACACATAAATATACTCAAGTTTTCTATTTATTTAAGGATTAATTTTAGGAAGTAGTGCCCATTTCACAAAGTTTCATCTAAGAATTTATTGGCGTGATGTAGTTTGAAGTATGTCCTTATTATCCTTTATTATGGTCAAAGGACTATCATGAAATCTCCCCTTTCATTCAAGGTATGAGCAACTTATATCTTCTCCCTGTAAAGTAAGTCAGCCTAAGTGATTTGTACATTTTTTTGATTGCTTTTTTTGGAGAGCAAGCTTTAGATTTCATTAGTTTTCTCTGTTGTCTGTCTGCTTCTATTTCATCGATTTCACCCGTTATCTTTTTTATTTCCTTCCTTCTATTCACACCAGGTCATATCTGCTCTTATCTTTCTAGCTTCTAAAGGTATAAGCTTAGATAACTAATTTTAGACCTTTCCCTTTTTTATAGAATAATTTAAAGCTAAAGATTTCCTTCTAAGTGTAATTTTGCTGTATCTCATAAATTCTGATGTGTTGTGTTTTCATTTTTATTCACATTGAAATACTTTCTAACTTACCTGTGGTTCCTGCTCTGAACTATTTATTGTTTAGAAGTGCATTATTATTATTATTTCATTTTCAAATTTGTGGATACTTCCAGTTACCTTTCTATTTTTGATATCTAAGTTAATTCCACTGGGATCAAAAGTAGATGCTGTGTGACTTCAGTCTTTTTTAATTTGTTGAGATACCTGGTGTACCTTGGTGACTCTTCCATGTATACTTGAGCCGAGTACATATTCTTCAGTTTTGGGGTGGAATATTCCATAAATATCAATCAGGTCACGGTAGTTGATACTGTAGCTCAAGTTTTTTATATCTTTACTTATTTTTGTCTCCTTTTTCTATTGCCAGAAGATGAACACTGAAGTATCTAGTCTGTTGGGGATGCATCAGGTTTCGCTTCATGTTCCAATTCCTGTTGTTGGATGCATGCATATTTAGGATTGTTGTATCTTCTTGATGAATCAGCCCTTTATCCTAATAGAAATTCGCCCTTTATCTTGGCACTACTTCTCGTTCTAGCATCTTCTTCATCTCATACCAGCGCAGCCACTGCGGACTTCCCAGCTTCCTGCTCATTCGCTGTATCCCATCCGTCCTCCTGCTTTTTAATATAATTTATCTTGGTATCATTAACCTACAATTGCATATGCAATATTATGGTTATTAAACTACCTCCTTCATCAGGTCACCCCCACCAACCCCATTACAGTCACTGTCCATCAGCATAGTGAGATGCTATAGAGTCACTACTTGTCTTCTCTGAGCCGTCCTCCCACTTTTAACATCTGTGTCTTTACATTTGAAGTGGATTTCTTGTAGGCCTATTCATCAGTTCTGGTGATTTCAGTCTTTTCACTGGAGTTGTTAAACCATTTCCATTTAAATGTAATTATAGAGATGGTTGGGTTTAAATCTACCTTGCTACTCATTTTCTATTTCTCTCATTCTTTTTTATTTTTCTTCCTCTTTTCCTGTCTTTTGCCTACTGAGCATTTTTTTAATTCCATTTTTTTCTCTACTCTTGGTTTATGAGCTGTATTTCCTTGTTTAATTTCTTTGTGACTGCTCTTGCCTTTACAGTGTGTCATCAACTTGTCGTAATCTACCTTTAAATTAGATTATACCACCTCTCAATGACGTCAGACTCTTAGAACAGTGTGTTGCATTTCTCCCAGCTCCTTCTTTGTGCTGTGTATCACACATTTTCCACATATGCTTTAAGCTCCATAGGACACTGTCATCATTTTTTGCTTTCAGTAATGTTTTTTTTTTCGTTTCTCTATAGAGACCCATATTCACAGTGTTTGTTGTATTGTCGATCACCTGGATTTTATGTTCTCCCGTAAAGAGTGTGGCATCTGTCCTGACAGGCAGTTCAGTGACGTGCAAATCAGTGTGATGCCTGAGACCTCTGTTTTTAAGCCTTGTTCGGACGGCCGTAGAGCCCCCTAGACTCCAGGGATGTTCAGTCCGGCTGTGAAGGAGTGACTGCTCTGGGGTCTGCCCTGGACTCCAGGGGGACCACCACCATCTCCACTCTGCCTGTTGGGAGCTCAGACATGTGGCAATGAGGTTGGGGGACCAGAGGCAGATCAGGCAGGAGTTTGAGGGTCCGTGAGAAGGCCTCGGAAGTAACTCCTGTCACGAGAGGGGAGGGGGCAGTGGGGGCAGCGAGGGGCGGTCAGATTATGGCATGTTCTGAAGGAAAGCCAAGCGTATTTCCTGACTGAGTGGAAGCGAGATGTGGAGGAAGGCATCAGAGAAGCCCCCGGGATCCCACAGCCCTCAAGGGGCCGGGCTGAGGGCGGCCGGGCTTCCGGAGCTGCGGGATGTCAGTGTGAGCAGCAGGCCCGGGGCCGGGTTGCTCACCAGGAGGAAGGGAGCCAGCCGTCAGTGCCTGGACAGGGCCCGGAGGCCATACTTGGGGACAGGAATTTGGAGGAAGGACATTGGCGACTTGACACCATCCAGGAAAGGGGCACAGGAATGAGTCCACGAGGGACAGGGACAAATGAGGCCAAGCACAGGAAGGGGCGGGGAGTGTGGCCACCACGCTGGAGGAGGACTGAGGGGCCGTGTGTGACTGGGCCCAGCAGGACCCACGGGAGAGGAGTGGGGCCCCTTACAGGCTGAGTGAGTGCACCTGGCTCGGGGTGGGTGGGGCAGGGAGCTGGGTGGCCCCGTGCCTCTTGGGGGCGGAGGAGTCGGGGGAGCTCTGCAGTTCCTCCCAAAATCCCTCCCAGGAGAGCAGCCCCGGGAGCGTGACCTCCCTGAGGACCTCAGCAGGCCCAGCGCCCACAGCCCTCACCCCAACAGGGCCTGCGCATAGTAGGCACTTACTCTATTTGTCGGGCAGCACCTTGTGCATCTGGAAGGGACAGGAGTGCTGGTGCATTTTGCAGGACTGGGCGGCCTGGCTTCTCAGGGACAAGAACAGCCAAGTGGGGGCCCCGCCGGGCCTGGGTCTGCCCTGAGCAGCCTGGGGGTGCTGTGTTCTCTGCGGGGACAGGAGTGGGCTTCCTGCAGAGGCCCTGCCTTTCCCCAGCACATGAACACCTGAGCGGCCAGGCCTGGCTCACTCTGTGTGCGTTATTGGTCAGGCTGACGCCACCTTCCTGGCTGTGGTCTAGGAGGACCCCTTCTCTTCAGATACACCAGTGTTCCAGGCTTTTCCTGTGGGACAAAGTTGGTATCAGGTAGGAACCCCCCCCCCCCACTCCACGGCCTGAGCTTTCTTGCAGGCTATAAGAAATGGAGCACTGACTCTTCCCTCTGGAACTCGTTCTTAGGAATTTTTGACTCTTAGCTCTCTCTGGGAAATACCTTCTGTCTGCCGTCTGTGACCACCCCCGCCTGCTTCCCAGAGCCTCTAAGCCTTTGTCCCAGTTCAGTAACCAGAGCTGTCCTGCAGCCCTGAGTTAGGGCCTTAAGTACCCCCGGTGCCCTTGAATCAACAGGCCACACTCACAATGGCAGGAAAAGAGCCTCAGGTCAGGAAACGGGAGGCATGTCCAGACTTCACCAGCTGCGATGCCCCTCCACTGGCCTTGCCTGGGGTTCCCGTCCTCCTCACTGATCCACAAAGTCACACATCGCAATAAATGCTCCAAACGGGTCATGGTGGAGCCACACCGTGCAGAAATGCCCTGAGTCTGGCTATTTTGCTATTTAAATATCAGGGAAGAATATTCTGAGAAACATGAATTTTCGAAGGAAGAAAGCGTGGGCCCGTCCTGTCCCAGACCCACACAGCCCTGAAAGCTACAGACACTTTCTTAAGAGCAAAGAACAGTCCCCAGGAGGGAAGGGCAGGGAATGACCTCCATATCCAGAACAGAGGAAACATAATGATGCGTAAACAAGGAAGTTTAACAGACACCTTTTTAGAAAAACATCTCTTTGCCTGATCCTGGGAAACAGTCATGTGGATAAACTGGTTTTCCCCTTTGTGAATGACATCAAGTTAATAGCAACTACAGAACCATGGGACAGATTTTATGCATCTTTTTATGGCAATAGTGCTCATAGCCTTGAATGCCCTTGAACTGTCTATCATTTTTGTTTGATTCGAGCGGCTCAATCCAGTGGAGTTTTCCAAATTATCCAATACATTATTTCGGTCTCCAGCCAGGTACTGTGTGCCTGCCCGCCAGGAGCCGGGGGAGGTCCCTGTGAGGGTAAGGGCCCCACCTTCCATTAGGCACAGGATCCAGCTCCCGGGAAAGGCCTGTTCCAGGATCCCAGGAGAGGAAGCCGGGCCTCCCCCCGGTGGGAGTCTCCCTGAGCAGGCAGGGAGGGAGGGGCACGGTCTGCATGCAGTGCTCTGCCAAGGGCCTCATGTCTCTCTGTGACCAGAGGCTGCCACATCCCCACCCACCCTCACTCCCTGGAGAACCTGCAGCAGCTTAGAGGTCCAGGGTGAGCCCAGGCTCTCTGTTTTGTCTGGGCCGCAGCGGCTTAAGCCACTGAGTCACTTGGTCTCATGAAGCGTCTTCAACTTTAGGACTGAAAACAGGCCTAGCCGTGGGGACGTAGGTCCCCCCTGTTCCCCTGCCTCTAGGGCCAGGACGGGGTGCCCTGTCCACTGGTCAGAAGGGGACCCTGTGGTGTCCCACCCCTGAAGCCCAAGCCACACAGCTCCATCTCTGTCACCTGGGCAGAGGTCGTGGGTGACTCAAAGCCTTCCTGCCTCTGTCAGCTTCATCGTCCTTGTTCCCAAATATGGACAATGAATGTGAACCCTGGAGACCCATCCAGAGCGTGCACAGCTTGTGCTCCTGCGGCTCAAAGGTGATGGGTGGCGACAAGAGTGACAGGTGTCGGGCTGTGCGCCGGACAGAGCCAGGATTCCAGCAGGGACACGCAGTCCTGTCTGGGGTGCACACCTGCCCTTTTTCCCCTCCGGGAGGGCGCCAGCTGCTCCTCACAGGTGTCTTTCTGGGTTAGCAGTGGTCTTTCCACCTCAAGACCCACGGAGGCCACAGGACACTGCAGCCACAGGCCCCCAAGGACAGAGGCAGGAGCCCACAGCTGCCCCAGGAGGAGGACTCCACCAGGCAAGGACCAAATGGATCAAAAGGTCACCCACTGCCCAAACGCAGGGGCGTCTTAAATGTAGAATACACACCAGATTTTGAATACTTAGTATGAAAAAAAGAAATGCAAACTATCTCGATTAATAATTTTATATTGATTTCATGTTTTCTTACAGAGACGTAATTCACACAACATAAAATCCACCGTTTCGAAGGGTGCAGAGTAAGCAGTTCTTAGGATGCTCACTCTGTCTCCCAGCTGTCCCTGCGGTGTCGCTCCAGAACATTTCCATGGCCCAAAAAGAAGGTCCACACCTCTCAGCAGTTACTCCCCCTGCCGCTCCCCCCTGCCCCTGGCTACCACTGTCTCCATGGATGTGCCCGTCCTAGAGGTTCAGATGGGAAGTGTGGCCTTGTGTGTCGGGCGGTTCTTACTCAGCACAGTATTTGCAAGTATTTCTCTCTATATGGCAGCAGCGTGAGCGCTTCCTTATTGCATTTCTGAACCCCATTCCAGCACAGGGGTGCTGCACACATTCTGTGTCCATCGTTCACCAGCCGCTGGACATGTGGGCCTTTGTGATGGATGTCTGTGAACATGTGTGTGCAGATTTTCATGTGAGAGATACATGCCGAAATGGGGTGTTTGAGATATACTGGGTTAAATATTAAAATTGTTTTCAAGTCCAGTCACCTTAGGAGGAAGGGCCTGAGAGAAGTGTGCATGCTCGGCCCAGCAGACCCGAGCCTGTTGGTGTCACGTGCATGCCAGCTCCCTCCTCCAGGCCCGCGTGCCCCTGTCCGGAGACTTCCTGGGTGCAGGCAGAGCAGGCATGCAGAGGGCTCACCGCACCAGGAGCAGGCCTGCCAGCAGGAGGGGGAGCTGGCGGACAAGCATTCGGTGCCTTGCCCCTGGGGGGGCCAGGTCCCTGAGGGCACCTGCACAGGGGCTCAAAGGGACCCCAGAGCCATGAGCCGCAGCTGCCCCAGGGCTCACCTGCTCTGACCCACCCTCCAAGGGCTTTCCTCTCTCCCCATGCCCTGCCAGGGTTTCCCAGGACGCCCTCCACGTACACTCCTGGCCCCCAGCTCCTTGTCTCTGGGCCTTTGAGCAGTGCGACCCAAGAGCCGCAGACCTGGGAAATGAGAAGATAAGGGTAAAGGGCCATCCGGCTTTGTCTGTGGGGTGGCCTGGCCCCGCGAGAGCTCCCAGCCGCTGCGCTTCAATTCCCCCTGAAAGATAAGAATTAGAGTGCACACCTCACCTGGTTCTTACAAGGGTACATGAAGTAACCCATGCAAAGTGCCTAACACAGTGCCTACAACTTGGTAAGTGCACAGCAAACAGTAGCTACCATTTCAAATGGCCTAGACCGCCTTTTCGAACGGCTAAAGTTACGTCTCTCTGGAACTGCTGGATTTCGTCTGAACTGGAGCACTTGCCAAGGTCTGAGACTGTACGTGCACTGCCGGCTCTCTCTTCACTGGCAAGTCAAGTTAATGCTTGAAACTTGAGTGCAAACGTTGCTTATGAGAAATAATAAAGCTTCTTAATAATATTGTCTATTTTTAGTGCAGTTTCACTCCAGAGAGCTGTAGAACCATAACCTTAGTCATCCTGCTTTGCATGATTTTTAAAACAAAAAGGGTGCAGAGTATCAAGTGAAAACTAACCACTCTCCTGCCACGCTTCCGAGGGGCTGACTGCACTGAGGTTTTCTCTAGCTTTCTGGAACTGTTCATGCTCCCTTCGGGGTGGTCTAGCCAGGAAACACAGCAGCCTCATGCACATCTCTGACGGGTGTGGGCAGAAAACACTGGTCCTGAGGCCCTTGGTAGCCAGGTGTCATGACTACAGAACTTAGTACAATGGTGACACCTGATCGTGACTGCAGTACCTTGGGGAAGCAGGCATTCAAAGCATTCTCTCTTCCTCCAGGCATTGGTGAGAACCAGGCAGAACCTACACACGCATCCAGGTCCTGGCCAACTGTGGAGGAGGGGCACACAGGAAGTGCACAGTTTGATGGGTTCTGATAAAAGACAAGATAAAGAGCATTCCCATGACCCCAGAGCAGCTCTGCTGGCCTCTTTGCAAATCAGTCCCCACACACTGTGAAACCACTGTTCTGGCCACAGGTTGCTTTTTCCTGTTCTGGATTTTCACGAGAATGGAATCATGCAGTATGTGCTCTTTTGCATCTAGACAATTTCTCTCAGCATCATGCATGATTTCCAGGTTCATGCGTGTAGCTTATTTGCTTTTCCATTGCCTAGGTCCTCAGTTGGCTTACTGCTTACAGTCGATGGACATTACAAGTCCTGTTGTGGCCATTTTTGTCAATTAGCTGTGTGTGTGTATTATATGTGTGTATGTATATATAATACCTATAAGGGATGGCACTGGGTCACATATAAATGTGTGCTGAACGTTATAAGAACTGCTCAGCTTTTTCCCAAGTGGCTGTACCATTTTGCATTCCCACCAGCAATGTAAGTGACTTTCTATCACTGCTTTTTAGGAAACTCTATATTTTCTAGATAAAATGTATTTGTCAGATATATGTATGGCAAATATTTTTTCCAAGTCTGTGACTTACTCTTTTCATTTTCTTGAGGTTATGTGATTAGCAGAAGTTTTTAATTTGATGAAATCTAACTAAGCATGCATGTGTGTGTTTGTGTGTGTTGTATTTTCCGTCTTCTTTAAGAACCTTTTTTCTACTGCAAGGTCACAGAAGTAAATTTTTAGGATATTAGAGTTGCTGATGTTATGTTTTATCTATGTCAAATTAATTTTGTGAGTGGTGTGAGGTAGGGGTCGATAGTCTTTTTTTTTTTCTTCTATCATATGGCCAGTTGTTATAACACCACTTGTTAAAAAGAGTTTCCCTTTCCCATTAAATCAGTTGGGTGCTGTTTTTGTTTGAAAAATTTTTGTCTCCAAGTGTACAGGTCTCTTTCCAGAATCCTCTGCTTCATGGATCTATTGGTCTGTCCTGACACCAATACCACACTGGCTTAATTGTCAGAGCATGAAGTCAGGTCGTCCTCCACATTTGCACATCTTTTTCAGTTGTTTTGGTTATACTGGTCCTTTTCTTTTCCCTACTAATTTTGGAATCAACGTGTCAACTTCTTTCTTAAAGTCTTCTATGACTTTGGGATTGCATTCAATATGTAGATTAACTTGGGAACAATAATATCTTAGCAATATTGAGTCTTCTGGTCCCCAAACATGATACACCCCTCCTCTTACTAGTTTTCTTTAACTTCTCCCAGCAAAGTTTGTAGCTTTCAGGATCAAGGACCTACACCTTTGGTTAAATTTATTCCTCAGCATTTTCTGTTTTCCAGTGTTGCTATAATGTTATCTCAATTTGATTTTCCAGTTGTTTGCTGCTAGTTTATAAAAATACAACAGACTTTTGCATATTGCCATAGTATCTTCTGACATTGCTTAATTCATTTGTTAGTTCTGGTCTTTATTTTATAGGTTACTAGGATTTCCATAGAGACATTCATATCTTCTGATAATAAAGACAGTTTTACTTCTCGAATTCCAATCTTTCATGGTTTTATTTCTTTCACTAATAGTATTGCCCTGGTTGAACCCCCAGGGCAATTCAGTACAAGTACAGACCTCCCTACCTCCTCCAACCTTGGGGGAAACGTACACTGAGCGGGGCAGGAGCCACAGATTGGGTTGTACATACCCTCCATCAGGTTGAGGAAGTCTTCTCCTGGTTTGCAAAATTCTCTGTTAAATTGTGTCAGATGTTCTTTCTGCATGCGTTGACATGGGTTGAGAGAGCTTCCTTATATTCCTAGTTTTCTAATGGGTTTTATCATAAACAGGTGTGGGCTTTTGCCACATTCTTTCTGCATCTACTGAGATGACCTTATGAGGTTTCTCCTTTATTCTGTTAAGATAATGAATATTATGACTGATCTTCAAATGTTAAAAACAACTTTGCTTCCCTGGGATAATCCCACTTGTATTCCTGGGAAGTATTCCTGGGGAAATGCTTAGGAATAAATTAACAAAGGGTATATAGGACCTTGGCCCTGAGGTGAGATGTATTCTCTTTTTATATATTACTAGACTCAATTCCTAATAATGTGTTAAAGACTTTTGTGCCTCTGCTCAAGTGGGACACTGGTTTATAACTTTTTTCTTGTAATGTCTTTTTCATGTTTTGATGTTGGGGTCATGGTGGCCTTATAAAACATGTTGAGAGGTTTGCCTTTTTCCTCTATTTTCTACAAGATTTCATGTAATTCTGATATTATTTCTTCCTCTGCCCATTACATGTAATGTATGTATTGATACAGTTGTGGTTAGGTTTGTGCCATTTTGCTATTTGTGTTTTATCGGTCTCAGTTTTTTTTCCTACTCCTCCTCTTCTGCCTTCTGTGCATTAATTGGATAAATTTTATTCCTCCTTTTGGCTCTTTTGCTGTACTTTTTAGCATTGTTTTTAGTTGGTTGGTCTAGATGTTGCACCATGCACCCTTCACTTTTTTTTAATTATAGGCTTTGTTTTTAGAGCAATTTTAGGTTCACAGAAAACTGAGTGAAGAGTACAGAGAGTCCCCATATCCCCCCTCCCCACGCACACACTCAGCCTCTCCCGTCCACTCCCAGCCTGAGAGCTATACATGTGTTGTTAGTCAGTGAGCCGAAACAACATGTCATTATCAACCAAAGTCCACAGTTTACATTAAGGTCACTCTTTGTGGCTATCCATTCTGTGGGTTTGAACAAATGCATAATGACATGTATCCACCACCCCATGTCCTACAGAGTAGTTTCTCTGCCCTAAAAATCCTCTGTGCTCCACCTATTCATCCCTCCCTCCTCGCAAACCCTTGGCAACCACCAATCTTATTGTCTCCATAGTTTTGCCTTTTCCAGAAAGTCCCTAGCTGGAATCATACAGTGTACAGCCTTTCCAGGTTGGCTTCTTTCCCTTAATCATGTGCATTTAAGGTTCCTCCATGCATTTTTATGGCTTCATAGATAACTTTTTTTCAGTGCTGATTAATATTCCATTGTCTGGATGACATCTTGGTTGCTTCAGAGTTTTGGCAGTTACGGACAAGATTGCTGTAAACTTTTGTGTTATGTTTTGTGTGGAAGTAAATTTTCGACTCCTGTGGGTAAATACCAGGAGTGAGATTGCTGGATCATATGGCAAGAGTGTATTTAATTTTGTGAGAAATTGCCCAACCATTGACAAACCATCTTCCAAGTCGCTGCCCCGTTCCCACCAGTGCTGAGTGGCAACTCCTGCTCCTCCGTGTCCTTGTCAGCACTTGGTGGTGTCAGTGTTTTGGATTCTCACTGTTCTGTTGGGTGTGCAGTGCTATCTTGTTGTTGTTCCACTTTGTCTTTCTCTGATGACCTGGGACGTGAAGCATCTTTTTAGATTATTTGCTATCAGTATATCTTCCTTGTTTGAACTGTGTTTCAGACCTTTTGTCCATTTTCAAATCATCCTTAATTTTTTAATGTATTTAGAGTTAATACTGTACTACTTCACATAAAAACTAAGGAGTTTGCCGCAGTATAATTCCTCCCTCACAACCTGAGCTATTGCTGCTATAGATCTCACATCTGTGCTAGGGACTGAGGGTTTCTGACCCTCCAAAATCCATATGTTGACTCCTAGCCTCAGTGTGATGGTACTGGAGGTGGGGCCTTTGGGAGGCCATGAGGTCACGAGGGCAGGGCCCCCATGAACGGGATTAGCGCCCTTGTAGAAGGAGCTCCCGTGCCTCCTTTGCTATATGAAGACAGTGAAAAGACAGCCATCAGTGAACCAGGAAATGACCTTTCACCACACGTCTGTTTTTTATTGTATATTTGCATTATAATACATTGTAAAGAAACTCTGGATTTTGTTATCTTCTTCTGAAGAGTATCAATTTTTGGTCTAGCTGGCAATTAAATTACTGTCTGATGACCTTAAATGGGTAGAGGCTTGGTTTTATGCCTTGTTAGGGGAAATCTCTAGACCAGGGGTTTCAGCAGGAAGCCTGAGTCATTTGTTAAGGCCCTCTTACTTGACAGGACTCAGACTTTAAACTTTGTCTCTCATGCAGTTGGCAGCAGTTGAAATACCTGCTACACTCTCAGCCTCCTGGGCCTACATGCATGTGTGAGGTTGACCACCCTGAAATAGGGGACGTTATACAGAGTTGGCCCCCCCCACCAGCTCCCCACTTTGGGAATCCCTGCTTTCATTACTATCCTCTATGGCAAACCGCACCCTGGGCCTCTGATCCTCCCCACCCCACGAGCCTGCAGCATTCTGCGTAAGTTCTGGCCTCCCCACGCAGTGAGAGCGCTCCGTGGCAGGCTAGAGGAATCTTCCTTTCTTCCACAGCAGCGTGGGGCTTCATTCTGTGGAGGCATCACGATTTATTCAATAGGTCCCCCATCAATGGATATTTGTATTGCTCTGGTCTTTGGTTATTTCAGGATCATTTGACTACCTTTCCTTTCTCCTTCTATAGCCTCCATGACTGTGCAACACGCTAAAGTCCACAAATGAAGTGAAACCTTTGGTTCGCAAAAAAGACCGAGCCTTTAATAGACTTTTGCAAAAGTCCCGTCCTTTGTACCATAATCTAGCAGTTTATTGGATCAGCGTTTATACTGGCAGAATTCTTCCTGAAACTAGCCTTGTGGGGTCATTGGACACACCATCAAAGCCTAGATACAGTGACCCAGAGTTGACTTTGGCTTCACCATAAACTTCCTCAAAGCAGGGCTGGTCTCAGTGACATACACAGTTTATCAGGTAGTAAGCAGAGTCCCACCAGCCTGTACAATCAGCTGCTAGTTGCTAAATTCAAATTCCTATGAGCGTGTCCTCATCAGAATATCGTACCCATGTCCTTCTCCCTCAAAAGTACACCGCTTCTCATCCACCATGGGAGGGGTTCTGGGGGAGGAGTGTGTGCGCGATCTCCTTCAGTCCCACCCCTGCTGCTCTGCACAGGAACATGACTGGAGCAGGGGTGGGCCAGTGGCCACGCCGTGACTCAGCCTGAATCATTCAGTGAGCGACAACACGCAAATTGCACACAGCCCCTGGGAGTTAGTAAGAGCTCAGAGACGACTGTTAAGGCGGTTGCAACCTATAAAACAGTAAAGGAGCATCACACAGCTGGCCTCCCGGAGGCGACTCCCCTTACAGGCATTTTTTCTTTCAAATCAAACCTAAGGGGCAGAGAACAGCATAGGAAAAACTGTATCCAGACATCTGAGATCAGATTAAACTGTGCAGACCATGAAATCCCCCTCTCCAAAACCAAAGGAGGGAACCCCCATCCCATCCCTGCCCCAGGTGCCACGGGTCTTCAGAGGCCCTCCACGTAGCACAGCCCAGCTCACAGCAGCTGTAAGACGCTCCCCAAGCTTCCTGTGTGGTCACCAGGGCCCCTCAGTCCACTCTATTTTCTCAGTTCCCTCTGGAGGCTAACAGGAGGTGAGCATCTAATTGGTCACACAGGCCATCAGGGACGTTCCTTTGGCCACAGATAAATGCGAGTAATTTCTCAGGACAGACCCTGGAAAGGGCTCCTGTGCCTTTAAGAAGCAAGGCGAGGTCCCTGTTAATCATATAACTTTATTGTGCTCCTGAGTTATAAAGGAAGCATCCTCATTCTGCACATCTATTTTATGACATCCATAAATGGTGAAGTGCCGGTCATTCTGCCCTGAGCCAGAACATCCTGAGCCAGGGTGCAGAGGTGAGTTCGCCCCTCTTACTTCCCTGGAAAGGGGCGGTGGCACCCCAAAGAGGAGCCAGGAAGGGAGGCAGACAGGAGCCCCTCTGCCCTGGCTAGGCAGATCCCTGGACAGGAGCAGAAATAAATGCACCCCCAACCTTCAGGGCCTGAGGGGTGTCACTGGGGCCAAGTAATGTGGGTTATTTCCTGAATGCAAAGTAAGATGCCCCTTTGTGAAGGGACTGCATGCTTCTTTGTTTTAGATGCTTTGGGAGAGCATCTGTTAAGTATGTATTTCTTGGAAGATGCTCACTGTCACCCTGTTGCTTCCCAGTGAGTCTGATAAGGTGAACTACAGCTCACGTTAACAGCGTGGAACACAACGTGCTGTTGTGAATCATTAGCCCTTATCGGGAGAGATGGTGAACTCCAGGGCAACACACACATGCCCATGGGGTATTATTCATGCACCATGTGTTCAAATGCCCTGCTGATGTCCCTGTGCCACCCACCCTCAATGCACAAGCTTGGGGGCCATGTATGCTCGGGGCTGTGTTTGTCTTCATTGCCCAGGGGAAGGAAAGGGGCACATCCAAACCAGCTCAGGTGTGCAGAGGACGAAAGAATGGCCATGGCTGCTATTCTGGGCAGCACAAGATGAAGAGAGATGCCAATCAGTTGGCTGGCCAATCCAATTAGTGCATCATGTTAAACTAACCTTTAGAGTAGGAATTATAGGTTGACTGTCCTGTCAATCAGCTAAACCAGATTCTTGTGTCATTCTGTGCTGGGGAGACTCAGGATTTGTCTGAAACAAGTTAACAATTCCTGGAAGGGCCGGAAGAGGTGGAAGCAGGTTCCTTGAACCATCTGCAGCAGTTCCAGGCGGAGTCGGGTGACAGCCTCTCGGCATCAGTGAAGCGGGACTTGCAGGGTGCCTCTGCCCAGGTTGCTCAAGAGAGCAGCTGTAAGCACTACAGGGGAGGGTGTCCAGCCTGCCCCCATGGGTTCAGTCCTGTCCTTGAACCCCGATAGGCAACTCTGCGGTCACGTCCAGGGGTAAGGCTGTTCTATTCCCTCGGTTCTGTTCCGGGCGGGGGCCAGGTTCTAGAGCTGGTCTTGTGCAGATCTCGTGGCCCAAAGCTAGACTGATTGGGCAGTATCCTAAAAATTGGACCCAGCCTCTGTCAGACTCCAAGACTGCTCTGGAGCCTCTGCTGGCCCAGCATTTGCCTGTCAGTGCCTGTCACCTGAGAGGCCAGCCAGACAAGCACCCCAAGACGACCCGACTCAAGCCAGACCAGACGGAAGCAGGTAAAAAGCAGCCCAGCCTTGAAAAGGCTGACAGCAAGCCTACCGAAACCTCTGTTCTTGTGACTGATTATTTGGGTGGCCAAATCTGCCTTCATTAAAACCCTCAGGTCTGGGAATAAGCGGAAGGGAGCTGGGAGCAGCGCCCCGGAAGTACACTCTCGTGCCCCAGATTCGGGAACACGTGTAGCTGAAACGCCAGCTGTCCCCGTGGAGCAGAACATTTTCCTGGAGGCATGCAAGTTGCCTGTGACTGCGGAGGGCTGGCTTTCCCTGGCATCCAGCCACTCGCATCAGCAGTGGTTCATACCCGGTTCCTATTTCCGCTCAATCCATTTTCCAAATCTCCAAGGTCCAGAGAAACCCCAAAGACCCAATCATGTCCAACCCTGAATGGCCAGAATCCCTGGCCATTGCTGGCTATTCCTAAAGCTATTCAGAAATACTCAGAGCAAAATTCTGTGAATATGCCTTATTTAAAATTCAGTAGATTCCACGCAGCATTTGGGAGAAGAAGGGTTTCCTGCATAACATCCGATTTTTCTGTAAGATGTGGGTTTTACCAGGAAGGTTGGCAGTGACTAACATTTATGATTGAAAACTGCTTGCCGCCCCCAACATCCTTGGGTTTTGGGCCCTCTGAGGGTTGCAGAGACGCAGGAGTGAAGAGCTCGCTGGGGACAGAGCCCGTCGCAGCCCCAGGGGAAGGCCCTGCCAGCAAGGTTGAGAACCTGCGGCTGTCTGTCGTGGCCCTTAGTGATGAAGTAACAGAAGCTAACCCAGGCAGCACTTCCCTTGGGCCAGGCTGGGTGCTTCACACTCTTTAGATCACAGTGTTTAAGTTCTAAAATCCCCCGGGAGGAAACGGTAGCCTGGGGCAGGAATTCCAGCTGGAGTGGGGAGGGGGAGGCACCCCTTTCCCGATCAGGCCTCTGTGTGTGCATGTGTGGGTGTGGCTGGCCTTTGTGCACACAGGCATTTTTGATCCTTTGCCCTTGCAAAAGAAGGCAGGTTGTGTGTTCTCTGTACAGGCGCCCAGCCAGGCACAGCGCTGGTCACCCGTGGCCCCAGCGTGCATGCTGAGGTCTGAGCCGTGGCACCCTGAGCTGTCCTCCTGGGAGCCCAGCCTTGCTCCTGTGCCCTTCCTGAGAATGGGCGCAGGGCTCGGGTGGCACGCGGGCTGCAGTGTGGCTCTTCATGGACCAGGATTCAGATGCCTCAAGCTGAGCAGGGAGGAGGCAAGGCATCAAATATAGTGACAAAAAAAGCATTATTAACTGTAGGCATTGACATCCTGTAATGCTCCAAGGATCCCACCTCACAAGTCCAAAGGAAAATTCTCCCTCAGCCTTTTTATTCCATTCTACCTATAAAATTTTTTATTAAACTTTTTATTTTAAAATAATTATAGAGTCACACACCGTTGTAAGAAAAAATACAGAGGGATCCAGTTGGCCTTTCCCCATTTTCCCACCATGGTAACACCTTCCAAAACTATGGTGAGCTATCCCACCTGGGCTGGTGACAGTGACGCAGTCCGATTCCCTGGTGCCACCTGTTTATAGCTATACCCATATCCCTCCCATCCTGCCCCATCCTGCCCGCCCCCCCACCCCACCAACCTCGGCAGTCACTAAACTGTTCTCCATTTCTGTAATTATGTCATTTCAAGAATGTTCTACAAATCCAGTCAGTCATACAGTAGGTGACCTTTGGGCTTGGCTGTTTGCACTCAGCATGATTCTCAGGTGACCCACCCAGACTGTTGAGTGTAGGACGGCTCCATCCTTTTTGTTACTGAATGATGTTCCGTTGGGATGGACAGTTAGTTTACTTGTTCACCTATTGAAGGGCATTTGGGTTGTTTCCAGTTTGAGGCTATTACAAAGAAAGCTGCATGTACAAGTTTTTGTGTGAACATAAATTTTCAGTTCCCTGCCACAGAGTACAATTGCTAAGTCATATGGCAGGTGCATATTTCGTTTTTTAAGAAGCTGCCAAACCGTTTTCCGAGAGAAGCTGTACCCTTGTCCATTCCCACCAGCAATTGTGTGAGTAATCCAGTTTCTCCACATCTTTACCAGTATTTGGGTTTGTCATCAATTTTTTATTTTAGCCTTTTTGGTAAGTGTGTAGTGATATTTCACTGTGGTTTTAATTTGCATTTCCTCGTGGCTGATGACACACAGCATCTTTTCATGTGCTCCGCCTGTGCATGCTCTTCAGTAAAACGTCTTCTGTCTTTCTTTTTGTTTTGCTTTTTACTGTTTGTTTGGGACAGTTTTTTTCATATTCTATGCTCCAGTCTTTGTCAGATCTGCGATTTGCAAACATTTTCTCCCAGAGTGTAGCTTGTCTTTTCATCTTCCTCACGGGATCTTTCTCAGAGCAAACATTTTATTTGTATGAAGTCCAGTTTATCAGTTTTTCCTTTTATGGATTCTGTTTGTGGTGTCAGGTCTAAAAACTCCCCGCCTTGCCTAAGAACCCAAAGATTGTTTATTTTTTTCTACAGCTTTATTATTTTATATTTTGCATCCACAGTCTATTTTGCATTAATTTTTATATAAACTATGAGGGTTAGGTTGAGACTCATTTTTCTGCCTGTGAATGTTCAGTTACTTCAGCACCATTTGTTTGAAAGACTATCCTTCCTCCTCTGAATTGCTTGTGTTCAGAAATCCGTTGAGCATACTTGCATGGATATAATTCTGGCTTCCCTGCTCTGGTCCATTGATCTCTGTGTCTCTGCACCACCTACACCACACAGCTTTGATTACTGTAGCTATATAATAGGTTCTACAATCAGATAGACAGATTTGTTCCATCTTATTCTCCTTTTCAAGCTATTCAATTTGATTTTCCATATAAGCATTAGAATAATCTTGTTTGTTTTCACAAAAAATATTCTGGGGTTTTGGTAGGAATTGTGTTAAACCTGTATATTAATTTGGGGAGAATTGACATTTTTACTATGTTGAGTCTTCCAAACTAAGAAGATGGTAGGTCTCATCATTTATTTATTTCTTCTATTTCTTTCATTGGTGTTTTGAAGCTTTCATCATACAACTGCTGCATATATTGTTATTTTTGTTTGTTTAGTGTTTGTAAATGGTATTGGGGTTTTAGTTTTAGTGTCTCTATGGTCTTTGCTAGTATCTATAAGTACAGTCGATTTTATATATGTATCCTGTGACCTTGCTGAACCCACTTATTAGTTCTAGGAGGGATTTTTATAGATTTATTGGGATTTTCCATGTAGATAATCATGTCCTCAGAAAACAAGGACAGTTTATTTCTTCCTTTCTGATCTGCATGTCCTTTATTTCTTTCTCTTGTCATGTTACATGGGCTAGAACTCCAACACTACATTTAATGAGAACAGTGAGAACAGACGTCCTTAGGCAAGAAGCATTCAGCCTTTCTTCTAATTGTAGATGTTTTTATCAAGTCAAAGAAGTTCTTATCTATTCCTATTTTTCTGAGAGTTTTATTGTGAACAGATATTAAATGTTTAGAGATGCTTTTTATGAAGTCATTGATACGATATGTGATTTTTTTTCTTCTTTAGCTGTTAATATGGTAGATTACATTCATTGATTTTCAAATATTGAACCAGACTTGCATTCCCTGGAATAAAACCCACCTGATCTTGGTGTATAATTATTTTTATATTTTGCTGAATTCTAATTGCTAATATTTTAAGGATTTCTGCATCTGTTTGTGAGGAATATTGGTCTGTAGTTTTCCTTTTTTGTTGTCTTTGTCTAGATTTGGTGTCAGGTTAATATTAGCTTCATAAAATGCATCAAGAAGTGTTCCCTCCTCTTCTGTTTTCTGGAAGAAGTTGTTTAGAATTGTGTTAATTATTCTTTTAGTTTTTGGTAGAACTCTCCAGTGAAACCACCACCTGTCCTCTAAATTTCTCTTAAGGGAGTTTTAAAATTAGAAATTCATTTCCCTCAATAGTTATAGGCTGTTTATATTTCCTAGTTCCTAGTGGATGAGTGTGGTAGATCATGCTTTTCTAGGAATCGGTCCATTTTCATCTAAGACAGAAAATATATGTGTGAGGAGTCGTATGTAGTGTTCCCTTATTACCCTTTTGATGTCTGCAGGGTCTGTAGTGATGTCCCCCCTTCCTTCCTAATTAATATTGGTAATCTACGTCTTCTCTCTGTGCTTTTTGTCAGCCTTGCTAGAGATTTGTCAATTAACTTTGTTAAATAATCAGCTCCTTGTTTCACTGATTTTCTGCATTGCTTTTTTTTTTTTAATTTCACTGACTTCCACTCTTTATTTCCCTCCTTCCTTCTGCTACTGTTGTGGTTTGTTTTGCTCTTCTTTCTCTAGGTTCTTCAACTATTGAGTTGAGATTTTTCTTCTCTTCTAATGTAAACTTTTAGTGTTATAAATGTCCCTCTGCACACTGCTTTCATGGTGTCCCACAGCCAAATTTTGATATGTTGCATTTTCACTTTCATTCAGTTCAATGTCTATTTTTATTTTTTCTTAAGACTTCCTCTTTGACCCATGGGTTATTTAGAGTGCATCTCTTAGTTTCCAAGTGTTTGGAGTCCCCGCTGTCTTTCTGTTACCGATTTCTAGTTTGATTCTACATATTCTACATGGTTTCCATACTTCTAGATTTGTGGAGGTTTTCTCTGTGGTCCAGGATAGGGTCTGTCTTGATGTACACTTTGTAGGTACTTGAGAAGAGGGCATGTTCTGCTCTTGTTAGGTGGAATGGTCTATGTTGATGGACAGACTTCTAAATTTATGTCAACATTTTGAGGTCATGTGATACATTACATTTGCCTCAGATTTCAGAATAAATGATCTGAAATCCTGCTGAGTTCCCTCAGGAGGCCTGTGAAACCCCACTGATGGTCCTTGTCGATGGAGTCGCCAGCTTTCTTCCCTGGTAGGTGTGAGTCTCTCTGAAGGGTTGGGCCTTGCATCAGCCAGCAGCTCAACATCCCTATGAAAGTTTCCTGACTGACATTTTTACTTGTATCGTTTCACACCATATAACAAAACACCATTTTTCTTCTCATCAAGTCACCAAATGCTAAAGCCAGAGGGAACCTGGGGTCATCTCTACCCTTTCACTTGGCAGGGGAAGGGATGAGATCTCAAGCGGTTAATTTAGATTGATCATTTTTAAAATATTTTTAATGAAATTGACTGTGTTCATTATAGAAATGCATTAGGTATAAAAAAAAAAGAAATGCATTAGATAACAGAGAAACAAAAATAAGAAAAAAGGTTTATACATAATCTTACAACCCAACAATAATGGTTATTATCATTACGGAATGTATCATCCCAAAGCGTTCAAAAATGGACTCACACCATATCACTGCTTTACAGTCTATCTTTTCTTTGGCTTTAACAATAGACATGAACATTTCCCAACATATTATTTCTAATAGCGGACTGTGTTTCTACAGTACAGATACACATCACATACTTAATGTCCATCTGATGGACATAGAGGCGGTTATAGAGTTTTCACTGTGTTAAATAACATGGTGAAGAACATCTTTTGTGTCCATATATGATTACTTCCTGAAAATGGAGACCCTAGATCAGAGCATGTGAACATTTTTAGCTTCTGAGCCCCATTGCCAGACTGGATTATTGAGATTTTTGGGTTTGTTTAGGCAGATGTGATTTGGATTTTATCTGTCTGGAGTTCAGTGGAGGGTTAGGCAGCGTCGACACAGAAGGTGATGTGAAGTCAGGAGTGAGCCTGGTGTGTGTTCTCAGTGATTTGGGGCGTGAACAAATGGCCACCTGGAGCCAGGAGGAGTTGTGTCCCTTCCCAGGAGCATAGATGTGCTGGAGAGAGCTGTTCTGGGAGCGTCTACCCCTCCCTGTGAGGCGTCTGGCATTGTGCCTGGTCAGGAAAAAGGGACACCAGCAGGTTATAGTCAGCCTGGGACCTGAACCCTGTAAAACCAGCTACCCAGCCCGGTTTTACGTGCCAAGCAGCAAAGGGACAGACTTGCTCACCCTGGCCTGCATCCTCTTTCCAGGAACTACCGTGAGAACACTGTGTCTTTCCTGTGAAATATGCCTTGAACCCGCTTTGTCATAGTAATTGCCCCCATAAAATGGACTGAGGCACCAAGTGAAAACATCCCACATATAGAGACCCAGTCCTGCCTGCATTTCATGGCTGGTGCCAGTCACGGGAGGCCACTCTGCCGAGAGGCCACCGAGAGATGGGTCGGTGGCTGGGGCAGTCCGGGAGGGAAAGAGCATGAGGAGGAGGAAAGGAGAACTCCGGACCTTGGGCCTTGGGGTGCAGTCGGTGGGCCAGAGCACCCCCCGGGCAACCAGGCGGCTCTGGGCCGCCACGCTGGCGCCGCAGAATCAGGCCCAGGGTGATCCGCAGACCTGTCCCTTTTTCATCTCTTTTTTTTGGTCTATAGAGAAAGAAGAATTAATCCAGAGCATGCTGACACAGGTGGCAGAGCAATTCTCAAGGTACAGAATCTTCTAGATACATGATCTCCAGCCATGTATGCTTTTTTTATTTTTAATGGCCATGGTGGGCCCTTTGCTCCGAGGCTGTGTCGGCTGGCAGGCCCTGAGACGTCACTTGCGGAGGGAGCTGCCTTCCAAATGGAATCCTTTTGTGGCTTCTGTGACTCGGCCAGCTGGGATGGGGTCCAGGGAGCGCCTGCCTTTTACCACAGACCCATGTCAGCAGGAGCCCTGAAAGCAAGAGCTCATATTGCTGAGAATTCCCTCAACTGGCTCTCCTGGGGCACAGAGTTCAACTTGCAAGAACTGACACCATTTTTAAAATAAGCTTTAACATAAGCTTTCTCACGGAGATCCTGTGTAGATGGGGGCTTCCTTTTCACAGTTATCCTGCCAGTTCTGAAGCAAATACTTTCCATTCCTCAGTTATTTCACTGTGGCATCCTGCTGCTCCGGGCTATTCAAAATGGGGAAAGGCATGTGGGTGGCACTTTCCGAAAGTCCCCGCTTGCTGAGTGGACTGGGCTGGAGTCTGGAGAGGACACACCAGGCCCCACGCAGTGGCCTGTGCCCACAGGGCAGGCTGTGGGGGCCGGGCTGCCCCATCTGTGAGCAGAAGACCCCTGGTCCTCCCCAGAGCACGGGAGTGCATGCTTCCCGCCCCTGCCTCCCTGTGTTCCCAGCTGGGAAAACACCTCTGGAGAGAGCACTGGAGGGCGGCGTGTCCTCTTCCTCCTCCCCTGCCCCAGACCCCGGCTGGACCCTGAGCCCTCCCAGCGTCTTGGTGCCCGCCCCTCACCGGCCTGGGCGCCTCGCCCGCCCGGGGCAGGGATCCAACAGTTGGGTGCAGAACCCGTTTTAACTTTGAGACTTTCCTGAGTTAACGCTCTGCCTTTTTTTATTCCTAGAGCCTTTAAGATCAACGAACTGAAAGCCGAAGTCGCAAACCACTTGGCCGTGCTAGAGAAACGCGTCGAATGTGAGTGGCATTTTGTTTCCTTTCCGCTCGTGTCTCTTAACCTCTACTGAAATTGGCCACAGAAACCGCGGTGAATGGTAAGGGAGGTGGAAGGCCAGCGCCTCTCTTCTCTGTGAAATGCTCACCAATGGCCTTTGGTGTTAACAAAGGCTGGAACAGCGACTAACCTAAGCATTTTATTTCTGCTGTAAAATTAACCTGGTGACATGGGACAGTTCCAGGCACAGGGTACTCGCCCCCTATTGCACAGGGAAGCACAGAGTGAAGCACGAAGCCCCCCAGACTCTGCCTTCTTGGGATGGGAACTCCTGCCAGACATCCTGTGTGTGTCTCTACTTCCATAAGTGAGAACATGCCAACTCTACGGCTGATAGTTTTTTAGAATGTCTGTGAAATCATTCCCTCTTGGTTCCCAATCCCCACAAAAGAAAACAGAAAAACTGCTAGGAAGCAAAGGAGAGTGGAGTGAAGGGCTTGATTCAGTGACCAAGCTGCTGAAATTCTGGGAGGAAAACCTCTTCAAGTCACTCGTCCTTTACATTCTCATCCACAAATCCAGGAGGAGCACGGCTCGACTTCTGTGTGCCTCGCGGTCCCAGTCACCTGCGGGAGGCCCTTCGTCCGTGTCAAGGCCAGGGTTAACGATGAATGGGCACCGTTTTTATTAACTTCAGGGATGAGTAAACAAAAGCGCTGCAGGAGACCACCGGGGCATCGCCGCTCTCTGGCTCATTCACACCCTCAGGATTCATTGAGGGTCCCTTTTCACATCTTATATGAATTGCTTCGATTTTTTTCAAGGAAAAAAAATGCAGGATCCTGCAAGAACCAGTTCACCTAAATAACCGGAAACATGATTTACACAGTCCTACTTTTCAAAGTCTGTTGACATTTCTAAAATCCATATGGTCATTGATCTTCAAAACAGTTTTATTTTCCCCATTGCTGATGAAGAAAATGCAAAGAGGGTAAGTGATCCACTCAAGTTCATTCAGCAAATTGGTAAAGGGAATAAAACTGGGACCAGCCCTGGGGTCCTGGCTGGGCTCTCCAGCTGCCGCACCTGCCCCACACCTGCTCACCTGGGGGACCGGGCTCCCACGAGGAGCCCAGAGAAGGCAGGTTGCCAAGCAGGTGTGGCAGCTTGGTTGGGGGTGCACTGAGCAGAAAAGGGGCTTTTCCCTAAAGGCTTTGGGGGACTCCCTGGGTCACCAGGAGGGCTGGATGGCAGCAGCAGCGATGCCCCAGACCCCGGGCAGAGCTGACACCTGTCTGCTGCATCTGAGCCTCAGGTGCGTGTACCATCCCCAGCACCAGCGCTCTGCTTGGGTTCCCCTCTGGTCCCCTCGGCCCCTGCCACAGACATTGGCTGCTTCTCCGTATACTGGCCACAAATCCAAAGTCTGGATGGAGCTGGACCACATGCCTACACCCTGGACAACCTGGCTGCTAGGGAGGCCAGGGAAGGAGACCGCGCTGACTTCCTGTGGCTGCTGTCACAAAGGACCACAGACTGGGGGCTGAGAACAACAGTGGTGTGTCCTCTCACAGGCCGGGGGCCAGAGGTCCGAGGTCAAGTTGTTGGCAAGGTCAGTTCCTCCGAGGCTCCAAGGGAGAGTCTGTTCCAGGCTTCTCAAGCATGTGGTGGCTGCTGGCTGTCCTCGGCTCATGGCCGCATCCCTCCAAGCTGCCCCTGTCAGCATGCGGCTCCTGCCCTGCATCTCTACATCTCAAGTCTCCACTGCCCGTCTCCTGAAGGGCAACCATCTTTGGGTTTAGGGCCCGCCCAACCCAAGATAATCTCCTCTCAAGAACCTTAACTGATGATATCTGGCAAGAACCTTTTTCTAACTAAGGTCACATTCAGGAGTCCAGAAGTCAGGATGTGAGCATGTTTTGGGGGACACAAGTCCCCCCGCTCTAGAGAGCCTTTGGTATGTCCCTCTTCCGCAGCAGGAGGCAAACTCGGCTTCCCACCACACCCCCCAGAGTGGGGAGCCCTCCAGTTGCAGGAGGGGTTCAGCCAAGGAACAGGAAAGCATTTGGTGCCAAGTCATCGGCATTTACGGAAGCCAAGCAGCCCGGAGGCCCTGGGGTGCATATGCCTGGGTGGGGTGCCTCCTGCCCTGCGCTGCCCACTCCCGCCCAGCCCGCCCCAGCTCAGAAGACAGCTCCAGGACCCATGCTGGCCAGCGGGCGTGGTGAAGGGGCCATGAGCGAGTTTTCCGGAAGCCCAGAGAGCTGTGCTGACCCTGACTTTTGAGGTGTCCTTACCTGGCCCTGGAGACACAGTCAGGCCAGGAAGTGTTTTTATTTTGCCTTCAAGCAGCGTGTGAGTTGAGAACCATTAAGGATGAAGCCCACAGGACCTTTTCCCACACCTGTCCTTGCCTGGAATTCTCCAGAACTGGGCAGCTCCTCCAGTGGGGGAGGCAGCTGCCCCCTGGGCTCATGTGCATCACGGAGACCCTGTGGACACGCTGATTCCCGGCAGGTGTGTCAGCCCCACCCACCGATCACAGGCCCACAGCATGGTCGAGACCCCTACTGTTGTTATGTTGTTCTGATTTCTAGCACCTGAGACACGGGCACCTAGGACTGGGATCGAGGAGGGAGTACAGAGTGGGGAAGCAGCAGCCTAGGAGCTGCGGGCCGAGAGTGGCCTGGCGGTGGTCAGGTGGGAACCGTGGGCAGCAGGTTCTCCCCACAGCCTTGCTTCGGTGCCTCTCCCCACGCCAGCCCCCAGCTTTCCCACCTCCTCCCGGCTGCCCTCCTTCCCCCAGGAACATGGCCTACAGGGTCACACACCCCAGGAGGTGGCCACGATCCTGACAGGCTCCTGTCCTCCTTGAGCTGCTCCTGGTTTGGGCGCATCCTCTCCTGGCACTTCTGGCCCGGAACTTCCCAGCCTCCAGCAGCCTCCACCCTGGCACAGAGGATGCGGGGTCGGCCTCACCCGTACTGAGCCAGAGGGCCTGAGTTCCAAAGGGCCACCCAGAGACCCCAACACCTTAACCCGAAGACAGGGCTGCTGGGGTGCAGCAGGTACCTTGGAAGGGGTTGAGGGGTCCTTTTTGAGATGAGGGGTCCTACAGCCAGACCTCTCACACGGGTCACTCGGGGGACGTCATCACAGCAGCTTGGGTGAGTCCTGACCCTGCACAGCTGCCAAAAGCGAGCTGGCCTAGACCACTGGCCTGGGCAGGCTGCCAGGACCACGACTGCCAGGCTGCCCTGCTGGGCTGGGCCAGGTGTACACTCTCAAATCACACCCACATGCCCATTCACACGCAGACACACAGACAAGGGTGCACACGTGCACACACACAGACACATGCCTACACCGTGCTCAGGTGTGCACACACACACTTTGTCTATATGGGCCGCAGGTGGGCAGCCAGGAGGGGGTGGGGACTGGTGTGGGGCGAGCCGCCCGCCCCTGGTTTCCACCTGACCACCGCCAGGCGCTCCCTCCTCCCCCTGTACTCCCTTGGTCCCAGGGTTTCCTTCTCAAGTTCGAGGAGGCATCAGCTAGAACCAGCCCTCTGTGAGCCACATTACACTGGTTTGACTTGTTCTAAATGGAATTTCTTGCTTTTTAACTTTGTTCAAACATGAAATTCTTCTGAATCCAATGTAAATTTCTCCATTTTTCATCAGTCACTTTAAAAGTTTTTCTTCCTTTTTTATGACATATTTTCCTTCTTCAAGGAGTCTAGGGTCTCACTTAGGTTAAAGGTCACTTCACAAACACAGGACATGCAGATCCTCACCTCACTGCTGGGTGCAGGCAGGACATTGCGGAGGGCTGGGCACTGGCTGCTGTGCCAGGGAGCCCGCGCTCAGGCCCAGGGCCACCCTGGGTCTGGACCAGAACCCAGACACAGGGAGAGCTGGCCTGTGGGCAAAGGTTAATGCCCGGCCACACAAACAATGCAGAAGACGAAGCTGAAACCAATCTTTTCTCTTTGTCACTCGGGAAATGTGCTTTATGCGAATTCTTTACCAAAACCCTCAGAGGAAGTGTTGGAACCCGGCTCTGTTCACTCATGCGTTGTACAACTTCATGAGCTCCACGGCAGCCAAAGAGGAGCGGCCAGCGAAGAGGCGAGAGCATGGAATAGAGCGCCGTGCATTGCCTGCTCTCTTGCTCCTGCCCCGGAGGCCCCTTCCCCGAAGGCCCCTTCCCCGAAGCCAGCATCCCTCCTAGAAGGTCATTCTTAAAGGTTCCCCTTCAGGGTAGCCTGTGACTGGCAGAGGCCCATAGGACCACTTCTAAAGTCTGAGAAAGGACAGCCCAGTTTCCAGGTGATGCTGATGGTTGTCAGCCTGGCGGGTGTGCCTGGTCGGGGGAAGAAACTGCCCTTTATGGGCAGGCTGCCCAGGGCTCTGGTGCTGGGTAGGGCTGGGGAGCCTCTGCTTTATTTATTTCTTTTTTTCTTTTTTTTCTCATTTTTTTTTATTAAGGTATTATTGATATACACTCTTATGAAGGTTTCACATGAAAAAACAATGTGGTTACTACATTTACCCATATTATCAAGTCCGCACTCATACCCCAGTGCAGTCACTGTCCATCAGTGTAGTAAGATGCCACAGACTGACTGTTTGCCTTCTCTGTGCTACATTGTTTTCCCCATGATCCCCCACAGTCCCCATCTCCCACCCTCCCACACCCCTTCCCTTTGGTAACCCCTAGTTCCTTCTTGGAGTCTCCGAGTCTGCTGCTATTGTGTTCCTTCAGTTTTGCTTCGTTGTTATTCTCCACAAATGAGGGAAATCATTTGGCACTTGTCTTTCTCCGCCTGGCTTATTTCACTAAGCATAATATCCTCCAGCTCCATCCATGTTGTTGCAAATGGTAGGATTTGTTTCATTCTTGTGGCCGAATAGTATTCCATTGTGTATATATGCCACCTCTTCTTTATCATTCATCTACTGATGGACACTTAGGTTGCTTCCATATCTTGACTATTGTAAAAAGTGCTGCAACAAACACAGGGGTGCATACGTCTTTTTGAATCTGAGAAGTTGTATTCTTTGGGTAAATTCCAAGGAGTGGGATTCCTGGGTCAAATGTATTTGTATTTTTAGTTTTTTGAGGAACCTCCATATTGCTTTCCACAATGGTTGAACTAGCTTACATTCCCACCCACAGTGTAGGAGGGTTCCCCTTTCTCCGCATCTCGCCAGCATTTGTTGTTCTTTGTCTCTTGGATGCTGGTCATCCTTACTGGTGTGAGGTGATATCTCATTGTGGTTTTAATTTGCATTTTCCTGATGATTAGTGATGTGGAGCATCTTTTCATGTGTCTGTTGGCCATCTGAATTTCTTCTTTGGAGAACTGTCTCTTCATATCCTCTGCCCATTTTTTAATCAGGTTATTTGCTTTTTGGGTATTGAGGCATGTAAGTTCTTTATATATTTTGGATGTTAGCCCCTTGTCGGATATGTCATTTACAAATATATTCTCCCATACTGTAGGATGCCTTTTTGTTCTGTTGATGGTGTCCTTTGCTGTACAGAAACTTTTTAGTTTGATGTAGTCCCATGAGTTCATTTTTGCTTTTGTTTCCCTTGCTCGAGGAGATGCGTTCAGGAAGAAGTCGCTCATGCTTATATTCATGAGGTTTTTGCCTATGTTGTCTTCTAAGAGTTTTATGGTTTCATGACTTACATTGAGGTCTTTAATCCATTTTGAGTTTACTTTTGTGTATGGGGTTAAACAATAATCATTTTCTGGCATGTAGCTGTCCAGCTTTGCCAACACCAGCTGTTGAAGAGGCTGTCATTTCCCCATTGTACGTCTATGGCTCGGGGAGCCTCTGCTTTAGTTAGAGGCAGTCTGTGCCCACCTGTGTTTCAGGTTTGAGGGTGGATGGGTAGGGCGGCGATGTGAGAAACTGACGGCCAGCCCCACTCTGAGACCTCCTGGTGTCTGTGAGGGACTTGCAGGGGTGAGGCCCAGGTTCTGGGACTGGCCTTCTCCCTGGGAAGGGGCAGGGCAGGGCTGCAGCTGCAAGCTGCCAGCAGGCAGCCAGGGCCCAGAAAGGACTGGGGAGTGGCCTGTGGGTGTCCGAGTCGGCCATGAGCCGTCACCATCCTTTGACTTCCTCCTCCACTTTCCAGCTCTTAGATCCCATGACTTGTTTTTCTCATCCATTGATTAATGCACAACTTCTCCCATCTTGCTACTCACTGTCAATTTCCCTGGCAACCAGGCTCTTCACAAATGTAATTGCCATAGATTCAGAATCTCTGGGATTCAAATTAGTCATACTGTACTTCGTCTCCCAAAAGGCTTAATTTTAACATCACTCCCAATAAATGGCCAGGGAGTCTGATCCACAGGGACTCCACTATCAATAGAAGCGTGCACGGCACCCACCAAAAACCAAGAGCTAGGAGGTGGCAGCTACACGGAGAGTGCCCTGGACTTACTGGTAGTGGAAAAAGCCAGTGAGAAAATAGAACAAATAGCACGACCCCAATTTCGTCTTTTAAAAATGAAGAAAAGATATTTAGAACACATAGGGGTGGGAGAGAAAAGCCTGGAAGGATACACACCAGTATATGTAATGTTAAATGAGCTGTTTTCTGGGCCAATGGGATCATAGATACATTTAAAAACTATTCTTTGAGGTTCTCTGTATCTCCTCCACTTTCAACAATGATCATAGATTACTTTGTATTCAGAAAAATTATGTTTAAAACATAAAAATGTAACCATGGACCCTGAATGGCAGGGCACAGCTCCCCTGATCCCCCTTTTGGATCCAAGTCTATACCACGTGCCAGGGCTCTTCTCCAGATGGGTCTACTTTCTGGAATGGTCTGCCCTTCACGTGTCCACGAGACTGAGCGCCTTCTTGCCTCTGGTGTTGAGTTCCCCACCTGCTGACATCAGTGTCCCGTGGCAGACCCGCAGGCACAGCCCCACCGTGGTCCTGACTCCTGCGGGTGAGCGTCCTGCAGGGTGGCACCTGACCCACGTGCAGAGCTCAGAGGTGTGAGCTGCTCTGCTCCTCTCAGCAGAGGACCCGTGGCTTTCACCTGCTTTCCAACAGGGTCTGTGGTGCAAGAAAGGGCAAAGAACAGCAGCTCCTGGAGGCGGGTGTGGGTGTTCAGTGAGGCGCAGGACTCTGCGTTTTCCCACCTCGCTGCTTCCTGGTGGACATGGGCTGGGGAGGGGTCTGGAGCTACCCCACCATGTCCCAGGTGTGACACCCTGACCCCGGGAATGTTTAGAAAGTCAGCCCAGGAAGGTTCTGGTCCCAGCTGGTCTGCCAGTGCGCCACTCTTAAGGCGCTTCTCCCTGACATGTGCTCTGGGCCTCAGCGTCCCTTTGGGGTGGGAGGCACTGTTAGAAACCAGCAGAAATCACTGTGATGCTCTAATTTTCCTTTAAAAATCACTTGCATTTTATTTTTAGCCATATTCAAACCATGCTGGAGGAAAGAGGGAAGGAGGTAGCATCGTGGGTATCATCTTTTTGCATAAAAATTGAGGTGCGATCACAAAGTAACAAAGCTAATCTTTTTTGTTTCTTACGAACGGGCCCCAATCTGAAAGCCTTTCCCAAGCCGCTGCCCTGCGGCAGCATTTCTGCCAGAGTGAATGTGTTGAATCTGAACAGTGGCCTGGCGGCATAAGCTTCAGTTCGCTGGAAGAAGACGCAGCGTCCTGCCTTTGAAGGCACCTCCGCAGCAGGACTCCAGAAGGCGGTCAGGCCCAGGTTCTGCTAGTCCCTGACCTGGCCTGTTTACTTCTCATCCGTTTTAAGTCAGCACTTCCTCCTGGCTCACTGCTCCAGGGAGGACCTGAAAACGCAAAGCTCTCATCCTTATGCACGTTCAGGCCCCAGGCCGTCTGCATTTTAGTGCACCGGGGTCACATTTCCCCCATCTCTTTTCTTTTTGAGAAAAGACACTTCTTTGTCCCCCATCCTCGGCTGGTACTCAGAAGTATGGAGAGAAGTGGGTGCCAGGAGAGTGGGGATTGAGGAGGAGGCAGAGGGGCTTCTGTCGGAGAAACCACACATTTGAACGCAGTGGTGCCCTTGGGCCTCGGAGCAGGCCTGGGATGCCATTCGGTCATGGTGAGCCGAGTGTGGGGCAAGACCCAGATATCAGCGCTGGGGCGGGAGTGGGCACCGCTGCCCCGAGCCAGCTGCCCTCCCAGGGACAGAGAGCCCGAGCCCAGAGCTGTAGGCCGCCACCAGCCTCGCAGGCTCCTCTGGGTGTATCCATGGTAACCCTCTTGTTTGTCTCTGTCGCCAGTGGAAAGCCTAAAAGTGGTGGAGATTGAGAAATGCAAGAGAGACATTAAAGAGATGAAGGAGGAGCTGGCGGCCAGAGGCAACAGGTGAGGGCCGGGCGATGAGCCTGTGGGTGGTCGGGTGGACGGGGAGGGGGCTTTGTTTCCCAAAAGCAGACTGGAGCCATCCCATCCGGCTCTGGCTGGGGCGCAGGCAGCTGTGGGCAGCCCGGCTCCACTGGGGCTTCGCTTCTCAACTGCACAGCTTTCTTACCGTGAAGGGCAGCTTGGGGCAGGTGGGCTGGGAGACTGACTTCCCAAGAGAGGGGGGTCCTCCTGCAGGTCCTGGTGAAGGTTGACTTACCCAGCTGCACACATGCTGACTTTGATTTTAAAGAAAAGGAACAGTAAAGAAAGGGAGGAAAAAGGCATTTGGCTTACAGGGGACGAGCATCCTGGTGCCCTAGAGGCCCTGCTGTCATGCTGGCGTCCCCACAGTCAAGAGCGGCCGGTGGGGGGAGGTGCTGTGTCGGACACAAACATCACCTGTCCTGCTGGGGAGCTGAGCTGGTGAAAAAATGCCCTTCAGATGTGGGGTCTGCGCAGCAAGACCCTCTTCCAAAACCGTGGTCACAGGAGACACTGGGGCGTGGGGGGAAGGTCGGGCTCTCTGCTCACAGGCCCGGCTCACCCCTGCTTCCCTTCATGCCCATAGCAACCCACACAGGGGACCCGGTGATGATAGGGCGACTTGTCACCACTGGACCTCAGGGGGATTAACGGGGACTGTGCACCCAAGCAAACGCACCAAATAGTCTGAGGGATGGTCGCCTAACATTTTGAAGATTGTTCCCTGATTCAAAAAAATTGAAGGCGCCTGCATAGTGGGGATTGTGGCTGTGTGAAGGGTCTTCGAGGACAGGAGGTGAGGGGACGTGGCCAGTCACACTTACATGGCAGTTGATTTGGATTTGGGGGAAGTCAGGGCGAAGGCATTGTGACCACGGAAAACTGAGTGAAAATTCACCTTCTCCATCCTGGCAGCGGGAGGCTCTTTAGGGGACAGGAGACAGAGTCCATGTGTGGCCTAGTGAGAGCCCTGTGCTTGCCTGGGCGCCCGCGGCCGGACGACTGTGCCCTGGTCACAGCGTCACCCTTGGGCTCAGGATCTGCACGGCTTGGCTCAGCCCTCTGGCTTCCCTGTGCCCCGGCTGCCACGTGCTGGGCCTCCATCTATGGCCGGTCGTCCTACAGTCCAAGTGAGAAAAGCCAGTTAACTAGGCCCCTTGCCCAAGCCCCTCTCCACTGGCCTCAGACTGGCTGCCTGTGGCCAAGTGCCACGTCCACTGAGAAGAGAGGGTGGTGGCCCGTTGTAGTGCCCACAGGCCATGTACCTGAGGAGCTGCCTGGTGCAGCTGCCCCCTGACCAGGGGTCCAGCTCTGCCAGCCTTATCCAGCAGCGTCAGGGAAGAGAATCAAAACCTGAGTTCGTCCTCAGCCTAAAGCTAAGGTTCCCTGAACGTGGCCTCTCGGCCCAGACGGTGTGGCCCTCAGGCTGGAATGGGGCCGCCCTGGTTCGCCCCGGCTCTGTGGGCACCGCCCCACCCATGACCGTGCTGCGTCCCCAGAGCCCCTGCAGGAGGCGGTTTTCGAAGACAGCCTCTCGTCCCTTCTCCGACTTAACCCTGCCACCGTGCCGGAGCGGCCAGGGTGAGTCGTGAGCCCCAGCCTTGCTGTCTCGCCCCAGCCTTGCTGTCTCGCCCCTGCCATGTCTCCGTCACCCTCTGGCCCCTCTTCCTTCCTCCCCTTCCGGGGAAGCGCGGCTGGAACAAGGAGACTGAAGCGCTCCTGGCGTGGCTGCTGGCACTGCTGCAGGACAGGCTGCAAAGGGAAATGCTAAATTTTGTCCAGGTTGTCTGAGTTTCCCGGGCTGCTGTAATGAGCATCACGGCCCAGGAGACTTTGAATAGCAGCAGTGTGTCCTCTCACAGCCGGAAGGCCATGGGTCTGGACTCAAGGTGTCAGTAAGGCCATGCTCCTCTGCGGCCCAGGGGCATGAGCTGCCCAGGCCTCTCTCCTGGCTTCTGGGGGTTGCTAGCAAATGTCGGGGTCCCTGGCTTGCAGAGGCATCATTCTGGTCTCTGCCTCCATCTTCACATGATGATCTTGTGTGTGTTTCTATGTCCAAATGTGCCCTTTTTAAAAGGTCACCAGTCATAGCAGCGGATGAGAACGCACCCTGCTCCCATATGGCCACGTCTGAACTGTAACAACCCTCATTGTCAAATGAGGTCACAGTCATAGGTACTGGCCTTAGGGCTTCACCATATGACTTTGGGGGGGCACAATTTATCCCACAACACACCATGTGGGGGAGATGCACCTCATTTCAGAGCACATGGGAGGAAGCCGCCCGGGAGCCCAGAGCAGTGGGCGGGGCCAGGGTGCAGCAGGCACAGGCTCCTGGGAATAATGAGGCACCCCTCCTCGCCCCCAGGAAGAGCGCTGTTCGTGCTCACGGCACCACAGTCTAAAGAGAAGGTTCCTGGGCTCTCGCCGTGTCCGGAGGCAGCATGCTCAGCAGGCTGTCACAACAGCATCCAGCCTGAGAGACGGGCAGAGCAAGTCTGCACCCAAAGCCAGAGGGCGCCAGAGCCTCGATTACTGCTGGCACGATTCAGGAAGAGAAAAGCAGGTCTGCCCCGCAGCTGCCCTGCCTGCCTCCGACCCTGCGCCCTGGCCCCACGGCCCCCTGTGTGCCCACAAACGGGCCTTCTGAAGTCTTGGAGGGAACTGAACGCAGCAGAACGAACCATCCTCACTGGCCCTTGTGTCTCATTGCCGGCAGGGGAAATCACCCCCCTGAGCAGCCCTTTCCGGCGACGTCAGCCCAGCCAGGGGGCGATGCTGCCTCTTTGGCGGGCAGAGAGGAGAACAGAGGCACCGGGCAGGGTTGAGCCCCGCCCTGTGCCGGCGGGGTTGGCTAACGAGCCTCAAGCACCCACCCACCTCCACCCTCATATGGGCACCCCCGGCGGGGCCGCAGAGCCGGGGTCTGCCCGGACCAGGGCTGCCTTCGCTCCTCGGCAGTAGCAGGTAGCAGTCTGCCGAGCGGAAGCTCACGAGCACCCCCAGAGCAGGTCTCTGCACTCCTCTGAGACAGCCCCCAAGAGAAAAGAGCTTTTCCCCCAAGAGCAAAGAGGCCCAGCTGCCTGCTTAGTCAGGACAGGGCCAGGCCCCGCTGAGCACCACACCCGCCCGGAGAGGAGCTTGCAGGGGACAAATGACCACTGGCCTGAGCCCCAGGGGAGGGCAGGCTGGGTGCCCAGGAAGTGAAAGCAGAAATAAGCCCCAAAGACAATGGAAAGAAGAGGCACCATGCCGGATGCTCTTGTCGCCTGTTGGATGCTGGTCCCCGTGGCAAAGGGATGCGGGAGCAGCAGGCGGAGGTGCCTGGCCGAGGGGCGGAAGCCCTGGCAGGAGTCGCAGGATACCCAGCAGGTGCTCCCGACGCTGGGATTTTCAAGGGAGTACCTGGATTCCAGCAGTCAAGCCGTCTTGTTTGGCGAAAGCTTCCACAGCCCTGCTGGGAAATGCGCGCAACCTACCCAGCCAGACAGCACACGCGTGGGTGTTTATTGGGAAGAAGTCAGAAGCAGAAAAACAATGATGATGGATCTGTCTTCTTATGTGCACACACCAAGTTTGTCACTGCTCAGAAATGTCTCCATGGGACTTCTCGCTTACAGGGTGGCCGTGGCTGTCGCTTGGTTGACGCCTTTTATTGGCTCATTCGTTACTCTTTTACAAAGTCGCTTTAAATCCCCCTCCACACGTAAGCTGCCGTGAGCAAGCCAGGTGTCTTTTGCATCAGGTTGAGGGGAGAAACAGCAGTGTGTTGAGAAAAAATACCAAGGGCTTTTCAAAATGGAAAAATGGACTTATTATTGTGAGTTCACAAGTTGCACGGTCCCTGTAAAACCCCCAGACTCTACGGAGGTGGGGACGAGTCACCAGTAATGACAGAGCCAGTGGTGCCCCCAAGTGAAAGCTGGGCTCTGCGCTTCCCAGATGTTTTCAATATATAGTAGCTAGTTTTGAAAAATAACTAAGAACACTGTGTCATAATCTTTTTTCCCTTACAATGCTATAAGCAATAAGCCGATCAAATGTAGCCAACATGCAGCTCATATGTTTTTCCAGAAGGACACAGGCAGCTCTCATTTTTCACCTGCCAACGTGTCCTTTTCCCTCATACCTTAGTGAGAGTTTTGCATCACCTTTCAGTACAGACTGTAGGCAATCATTTCTTTTCCCCTTTTAACATAAAGTTCTCTCACTTCACTCAACACTCATAATTACCTTAAGGGTCACAATATAGTCCATCTTGTTGATGTACCATAATGGTCTAAATTTTTTCCCATTTGGGGAACATCTAGGTAGCTTCTAGCTTGGTTTTGTATTTTTGTAAAAACAGATAAAGCAGTGATGGATACCTCTGTGCACAGAACAGTATGTGTAATTCTTTTCTTAAATTCCCCAGAGTAGATGAACAGGCTTAAAGGATATGAATTTTCCTATGGCTTGATGGGGAAGAAACATTTTCCTCTACTCTTCAAGGATCTTACTGGTCTAAGAATCAAGCTGAGACAGATTAACAGGAGGAAATCAAATTATTTAATTTTGTACGTAGAGGAACCCCACACGCATGAGAGGCAGAAAGTGACAATGAGGCACCCACAGCACCCTGAGCTCAGGAATGGATGGATGGCCTGGGGCTGCGGGGGGAGGGGCGAGGCCTGGGCCAGGGCGAAAAGCAGGGGTTTGGGAATGAGATGTTTGCCCTCCAGATGGATGGGTCACCAGGATAGAATTTATTTCTGGTAATAAGCCCTATTTCAGGAAAGCCCCAATTTAGTTTTCCTAAGTACTTAGGGAGGGGCAGAACTTTCTCTGGAGCCCATGGGGTGTTGATTGCCCTCAGCTCAGAATAGTCCGCATGCTAATGAATATATGTTGGGGTGGCCTGTGCTGTGCCCCTCAGGCTCTAACTCGAAGGGGTTCAGTTGCTCTTCCAGAAGGTGGAGCCTTGTTCACAAATCGCAGGAGCTCGTGCTGTTGCACACGGATGGTCGGCCCCCTACCCACCAGCCCAGGACTCTCGGGGTCGGGGTGGCCCCCATCATGCTCCCCTGGGAGGACAGAGAGCGTCCGCTTCTAAGAGAGTCAAGGTCCCCAGGTGGGAGAGCGGACATGGACCGGCCACATCTCCTGGGTGGTTCCCCGACCCACATCCAGCCCCTCGGGGCAGCCAGGTCGGCCACTGTCCCCTGATGGCAGAAGGTGGCTTTCCCTCCAAAACATACCTGGCTCATTTTGTTCTGTTCTTATGTGGGATACCTTGATATTAAGTAATGAAGAAAAAGTCAGATAGCAAATTCATCTCTCAGCATGGATGTCGTGGGGAAAATTGGAAACCTCTGAAAAGCCCAAGATAGGAACCCAGACTGATCACGCCCTGCAGTTCCAGAGAAGGACTTGCTTTGTAATGAAATTGAGTCTGCGAAGCAACACGAAATGAGTTTATGATGGGTTAAGTGAAAAAAACCAGTTACAAAAAGAGTAAGTTTGGCACAATTCCATCTTTATTTAAAGACTGTGTGTGCATACCTAGGAAAATTCTGGAAGGATACCCCAAACTTAGCAAGGTATTTCCAGTGAGATTTAGAGGAAAACAATGGGTTAAGTAGGGATGTATTTTTTTTTCCTACTTGTCTACTTTTGTGTTGTTTGAATGTTTTAGAGTGCAAGTATTTGGCTGGCATCATAAAAAAAGGATTTTTTAAAGCTTGTCTGAAGTGAGGATGGCATGTTTTCCTAGAGCCCAGTATTATCTCGGGAGGTCCAGGCGGGGTCCCTGAAGGTGTAGCAATGTGCCATCCCTGGTTTTGTGACTTACTGTCCCATAACTAATAAGACCGAAGGGTTTTGTGAGTTTGGGTCAGTTTGGTTTAGTTTGGAGAGTTGTTTGTTTTTGCTCTGATGAGTCCCCACCACCAACAGCTTCCGGCCGTGCCAGGACTCATCTCCTTTTCCCCTTAGGACGAGCTGTCCCTGTAAGCATGGCTTTCTGGATGACACCAAGAAGCTGATGCCTCCCCGTGATGTCCCCACGTATCCCAAGGTAAGGCGAAATCTGGGCTCTGCAGGAACCTTGGGACTGAGTCCACCGTCCCAGGGCACATGGCCGCCACCCTCGGCCGCCCTGGATTTCCTGGCTGGCCCTGGCTCTCTGCACATTTGCAAAAACAGCTCCCACCCTTCCCCTAAGCTGTGGAGCTCCTGCTCTTCCCAGGCAGAATGCCTTTTCCCTCTGACATTTGTTTAGCAGAAGTGGTCCCAGACGGAACCTCACTTGCAGGGAGGTAATGGCTCTCGCTGGTGTCCGTCAGGCTCCCCGTTGCTGACTTGGTGAATGGTTTTTGCACTCGAATGTTATATTAAAGAACTTTAAGTTGTAACTAAATTATTTAAAATATGCTTCATTGGATGTCCTGTCCCCGAACAATACATAGTTATGAGAGGTTTTGCATTTTTTGTCCCAGGGGATTTCTCAGTTACAAGAGATCCCAGGCCCTTGTTAAAGCGGTGGTGCCCTGGGAACTGAGTGGGAGGTCAGCAGACAACTGCAGCAGGAGAGCCTAAGGCTGTTGCTTTCCCAGCTCAGCAACGCTGCCCGCTGCACGGAGATCTGGGCTTCGCTTGCCTGAGCTGCTCGGGCCCCAGGGCCTGCAGACAGTGCACCTGGGCTGGGCACCAGGCAGGACCTCCCCCTGCCCACTGTCCCGCCTGCCAGGGAGCCTTCCAGAGCTGCCCCCTCCTGGGGCTTCTTCACTTGGGCCCAAATGTGAAGTACTGTCGGAGGTTTTCAGCGGACACCTAGTGCCTTTTCCTGCAGGAGGATGGGACCGAAATCTCCCATGCCATGGCCCAGTCACGAGGCCCAGCCTGAGTCCATGACAAAAAGCGTCAGGCCCCCATTGCAATTCCTTTAAAAAAAAAAAACAGAAGACTGCAGCTGACCCATAAAGAACGCAGTGGTTAGGGGCACCGACCCCCGCATGATCAGAAATGCAGAAATAACTTTCGGTTCCCCCAGAACTTAACTACTAATAGCCTGCTGTTGACCAGAAGCCTTACTGATGACATAAGCAGTCGATTAACACAGATTTTGTGGGTTACATGGTACATACTGTATTCTTACAACACAGTAAGCTAAAGAAAAGAATTTTTTTCAAATTCTCAAAAACCTTCAAAAATTTTTCCACTGCATTTATTTATTGAGCAAATCTGGGTATAAGTGGGCCCGCACAGCTCAAACCCAGGTTGGTTCAAGGGCCAACTGTATATGGAGTGTTTCAGGATTAGCTCTCAGGGACCATCCGATGTCTAAAATCACAGAATCCTGTTTCCTCT
The DNA here is from genome assembly GCA_032199065.1 of Smutsia gigantea. Taxonomy (NCBI): domain Eukaryota; kingdom Metazoa; phylum Chordata; class Mammalia; order Pholidota; family Manidae; genus Smutsia; species Smutsia gigantea. The sequence continues at coordinate 120,016 of JAVSCE010000974.1, forward strand.
GAGTTTAACCTAAACTCTGGTATTCTGTGGAGCCGGCACCCCGCTGCCAGCACGCTCTCTCAGCCTGCAGCTAAACTAGTGACAGGGTCCCCAAAGGAGACTCGGAACAACTTCTTAGCCATAATTTGAATTTAAGTCAAGTAAGTTTTCTTCCCTTGACTTCACCTTACTGTCTTTCCTCAGAGCGGGTTTGGTGGGGGTGGAATGTTGAGACTCAGGGCCCTGGAGGCTCGACGAGCTTAGACAGGGAGGTCGGCGCCTCCACATGTCAAGATGGGCAGCGCTCCCGGCACGCCAAACTGCTGGCGCCTGAGACGCTCCTTCCTGGAGCCTCCACCCCGCACCTCCTGCTGGACCTCTGTCCTAGGGTTTTGCCCCTGCTGGACTTCTTGCAGGATGTAGCCTTTGAGTCAGGACGTCAGTGTCCTTGAAGGGGACCCAAAGGTGGAGAAAACATCCAGCCCCGGCCTGTGGTCAGGGCCTGTGTCAGCACAGGGTGCGGGTGCCCCGCTGATGTGCCCCCTGTCCTTCCCAGTACCTGCTCTCCCCGGAGACCATGGAGGCCCTGCGTAAGCCCACCTTTGACGTCTGGCTTTGGGAGCCCAACGAGGTGAGTGAGGGGCCTCTCTCATCCCCTTCTGTTCTTTGTCCTCTCTTCCTTTTCTTGTTTTGAACTTGATTCTCCAGGTTTTCGCTCAAACTGACCATCGGTCAGGTCAGGAAGGGGGCTTCGGAGCAGAGAGCAGGTGGGAATGTGCAGGAGCTGCAAGGGTCCCAGGGACCTGAGGCTGTGACCCCCGGGAACACCCTCGTGAGCACTGCCGCAGCCCCCAGGGCCATGTGCCAGGCCCGGGAACGCCGTCCCAGCCGGCCAGAGCATGCGGGGCTGATGGCCACACTTTGGAGAAGTGTTCCCTCAAGACAGACCTCAGTCAGAGAGCTCTGCCAAGAGCCGTGTCGCCGCCAGACCAGAGGATTGCAGGGCTCAGGAAGCAAAGGTGATACACTCAGCAGCTGTGGCGTCTGCAGGGTGGGGCCTCGGCGCCCTGGGTGTCTCTAACTACCACCTGCATGCCTCCACTCGTGTGGGGCCCCACGCGGAGGATGCCTCCGCACCGCGGGCCAGAGAGCCTGGTCCCGCCCACCTGACCTGGGCCCCCCGAGGGGAGTCGCCCGCCTCCTCTGAGGGGTTGTCCTACGGCAATGTTGAGCCAGGTGACGAGTGTGTGCCACCAGCTGGCGTGAGCGCGGCAGCGTGGGTGTTGATGGAGCAGGAGGCGTGCTCCGTGTGCATCAGGGTGTGAGCAGAAGTGACCGAGTGTGGGAGGCAGCTGGGCCGGGACCACAAGTGAGATCTTCAAAGGGAAGGCTCAGGACCTCTCGCCTCACAGGCTCCCACTGGACAGGGGGCCCAGGCTGGACCAAAGCCTGCCCACAGGCAAGTGGGCACAACCGTGAGCAGATCCCAGCCTCCAGCGGGTGGACAGGCACAGCCCCTGGGGCGCATGTGGAAGAGCCACGGCCCTGCGGAGGCTCAGGCTCCGGCCCTCGGGGAGGAAGGGCGAAGCCGGGCCCTGGCGGCACAGCACAGACGTGCAAGAAGGCGTTGCTGCCAGCGTCCTGTCAGCTGTCTCGTCTACTCCAGAACCCCTCCGAGCACAGCACCACATGCAGCCAGAGAGATCGCGGTCTCCAGCTGAGGGGTCGGACCCGCGCACCTGCGGTGGAAGGCCGCCTGTCTGTCCTCCCCACGCACTCACACGGGAACCTGGCATGAGGCTCCGGTGTTCCCATGAGGCGTCTCACTGCCTGCGGTGATGATCCAAAGGTGCCAGCACACAGGTGCCCTGGCCGCTGGCGAGTCTGGGGATGCCATGAGTTTGGGACCGTGGGCAGCAGAGAGGATGACTAAAAGGACATTGGAAAACTTCAGCAGCCCACCCGCCCTCCAGACCACCTCTGGCGCCCACAGCCGCGCCCCCCAGGAACGGGATCAGGGCCCCAGTGGTGGCATTCACCCCTCTGCCCCCGGGTGGAGGTGGTGCTGGGCCCAGCCCGGCATCCTCTGGATCGCACCCCAGATGAGGAAACGACCTCATGGTGCCCTGGTGCCCCTGCGCCACCGGGTCAGCTCTCCCCGGGCCGCGGTGCCTGGGCACCCAGGAGTCCCCCGCGGCGCCCGGGCTGCCAGCGCAGGAGCAGGAGCGTGGAGGGGCTGCTTTTGCCCCAGAGCTGCCACATGAGTGGCACCAGACGGTTTGGTCTGCCAATCACCTCCAACTCTTGACTGATTCCACAGCAAACGTTTCAGCTCACCGGGACTGCCGGAGCAGCGTGTGGACTGGTGGGGCAGGGCCGAGGGGGGTCTGCCCAGTGGACGCCGGTGCCGTCCCCTCCAAGAGGACGAGTGTGCGGCTAGCTTCAGGCCGTTCCACCTGTGCCATCCCAGCTCCCGCATGTGGCCTGTGGGCATCCAGTCTTCCAGGCGGAGTCCTTGCAATGCCACAGTGGTCACCGCTCCCACGCAGGTTCCTTCCAGAGCCCTCACGGATGCTGCAGCATTTCCCGTTCTCACAGACTGTGTAACAGGGAAAACTGGACGTTTGGTAGCACGCCCTGCGTAGTTCCCTGGGGCTGCCAGAATGGGCCACAGACACGCCGCTTAAACAGCAGAGACTTCCTGTCTCATCTTGGAGCCTGCGAGTCCAGGATCCAAGTGCACGCAGGGATGGCCCCTCCTGAGGCCTCTCTCCTGGGCGTGTAAAGGGCCCTCTGCTCCCTGTGTCCTCACGTGGTCATCCCTTTGCACATGTCTGTTTCCCAGTCTCCTCTTCTTCTGAGGACACCAGTCCTAGTGGCCCAGGACCCACCTCCATGACCTCTTGTGACCTTCCATACATGTGACCTCTTTAAAAACCCTCTTTCCAGACAGTCACACAGGGGGGTTAGGACCCCAACACACTGACTCAGGGAGACAGTGCAGTCCCTAACACACCCTTTTGGGAAGAGGTCAAACAGTAAACAGGCAGACGGGAGCTGTCCCAGGCGCCAGCAGGGGCTGCAAGCCTCCATAGCAGGAGGCCGCTGGTGAAGGGATGGAGGCAGGGCCCAGGTGTGCGGCGTGGGCGGAGGAGCCCTGCGCCCCCAGGGGATTGACATGTCCCTGTTCTGCTCATCTCCCTTCTCCCTGGGCTCTCCATCCAAGATCTGCCTTCCCAGAAAGCAAAGCCCACTTTGTCAAACTCTCACCTTTTAAAAATCATTTAATCTTTCTTCTTTAGCTTAATTAGCTCCAAAGCTCTGAGCTATATTTAAACAGTGACAATAAATCCTCTTTGGGACTGAAAACAAATCTGTTTCAACTCAAACAGGGTTTCTATGGAAGACAGCTCCGTGGGATACGATTTGGGGGGCGAAGCTCACACCGGAGGCTTACCTCCCAGACGCTACAAGTGACACATTCAAAAGCTTGCCTAGTCCCCACGAGCCAGATGGGCATAGCAAAGCGTGTCTGGGAGGCAAGTCATTAGAGCCTCTTTGTACCCGGGCTCAAGCAGGGAGAGAGGCACCGTTCTCAGGTCTGCCTTAGATGGAGCTGTGTGCCAGGACCTCAGAGTGTGTGCTGACCCCCTGAGGTTTTGTCTCCTGTGTGGAAATTAATAAAATTGTTCCTGGTGTGGTCCTTGGGAGGAGAGTGTTCCCTCCAGTCGCTGTCCCTCTTGCATAGAATTCTGTTGACCTCTGAACCCCGGCTGCTTTTTCAAACCGCCGCTTCCCCTCTGGGGAATCCTGAAGCCCCCAGTTAACAGCGTCGCTCTAGGGGGCTCCCTGGAGGGAGGGCTCCTTTTCTGGGGCAGGCCTTCAGAAGCTGCCCGGCTGGCCCTGCAGCGTCTCCATGACTGTGGAGGGCCGGCAGCCACCCGCGCTGACACCCTGTGCTCACGCCCACAGATGCTGAGCTGCCTGGAGCACATGTACCACGACCTCGGCCTGGTCAGGGATTTCAGCATCAGCCCCATCACACTCAAGAGATGGCTGGTAGGTGGCGGGCCCCTGCTGTCCCTCCTGGACAGGGACCTCGGTCACAGGGGAATGGGCCATCTGGCGCCTTACCAGGGCCACTGGGCTGCCTGCAAAGGGAGGCAAGAAGTGAGAGTTCCGTGAGGACATCCAGCCAGTCTCTGTGTCCCCAGAGCACTCCTTACTGCCGAGCACCTGCTCTGGTGAGTGAGAAAATGATTAAGAACTGGGGAAGCAGTACCTCCTAAAGCAGCAGTGTGCATGTGTGCATGTGTGTGTGCACACCGGTGAGTGTACAGGCATGTCCACACTGATGTGTGTATAGGCAAGCCCACACCGGTGAGTGTACAGGCATGTCCACGCTGATATGTGTATAGGTGTGCACACCGGTGAGTGTACAGGCATGTCCACGCTGATGTGTGTATAGGTGTGCACACCGGTGAGTGTACAGGCATGTCCACGCTGATGTGTGTATAGGCAAGTCCACACCGGTGAGTGTACAGGCATGTCCACGCTGATATGTGTATAGGCAAGTCCACACCGGTGAGTGTACAGCAGTGTGCACCTGCGAGTGTGCAGGGGTGGGCATGTTTATCAGGGTGTGGCTGCATCTGAGTGTGTGTGTGTGTGTGTGTACATGTGGGTGAGTATGAGCAAGCATGTGGAGGGGTGTGTGTATGAGAATGTGCGTGTGTGTAGCAGATTTTTAAAAATAAAGTACTGCTCAGAACCAAATACTAAAAGCTTAAATATTAAAAGGGGTGATGGGGGTGGGGTGGGGTGCAGAGCCCCTCCCCCAGCTCCACATCCCGTGAGGCTCCTCAGACCCTCTCTGGGGACACCTCAGTCCACGAGCCCTGGGTGGAAGCCTGGCCCCACACCTTTCCTTGGGGCCAGGGCGGTGCCCATTGGAACCTCTCAGGCCCTGGGCCACCTGGGTCTCCCCTTCAGCAAACTCAGGAATGCATCTGGCAGTGCAGGCGGACAGGTGCACCGGGTGGTGGGACGAGGCCGGGACCCCTGCCGCCGGCAGCAAGGCAGGGTGGGACCCTCTGTCTCTCTTGCAGCTCTGTGTGCATGACAACTACAGGAACAACCCTTTCCACAACTTCCGGCACTGCTTCTGTGTGACCCAGATGATGTACAGCATGATCTGGCTCTGCGGGCTCCAGGTGGGATGCGGGGGTGCCCAGGGCATGGCCCTGCACACAGCGGGGGAGGCCTCGGCTCTCCCCAGCAGCCCTTCCCCCTGGGCAAGGCTGCTCCTAGGTTCTGAGAGCAGGTGCACGCTGGCCCTTCTCACCCTGCCGGGAGATGGGCAGGTGCCCCCCACCAGGCCAGCGCTGGAGGGGGCTTCCTCCCCATATCCCTTCCCGCCACAGCCCAGCCCCTTGTCACCCCATCCCGCCCTCTCTAATCCAGGAGAAATTCTCCCAAATGGATATCTTGACCCTGATGACAGCAGCCATCTGCCATGATTTGGATCACCCAGGACACAACAACACGTACGTGAAGTTTCCTCTCTCTTTTCCTTCCAAAGGTCACCCTGGTTATCAGAGGGGGGCTTCTCAGCTCAGCGCTTAGACCAGCTCCAAATTGGGGCTGTGAGCGGAGGCTTCACCAGCCCCAGGACACAGCTCCCACTCTGGGGCTTTGTCCAGGCCTTGGGCCTCCCTGGGCAGGACCTCAAGGTCACCAAACCCCAAGGGCTGCCCTACCCCTTCTTGGTCCTGGATCCAGGCTCCACGTCTGCACAAGCAGCGCCCTGGCAGTACCAGAGCCTCCCCTCACCCTGAAGCAGGGAGTGAGGCCTGCACGGGACGGGATGGCGGGCAGCTAAGGCTGAGCCAGGGAATGGGCAGGAGGTGGGGCCACAGGGGCCAGGAGGACAGGACAAGCTTTCTGGAACATCGGCCCACTCCCGCCTCTGGGGGCCGAGGGCACAGAGTTCCACCCTGTGTAACCACCAAGTCAGCCGTGAGGCACAGATGTGTGTCATAGCGATGCAGCCATTCCTTCTGTCAAATCTGTATGTGCGATAACATCAGATGTGCCTAGAGCCTTACTGTCATTTGTCAGGACCAGAGTGGATTCCAGGGTGTGGAACTCTGTGCTCCACAGAGGAGGCTGTCGCCGTGGCCACCGGTCCCTCATTTCACACTCACGGTGATGTGCAAAGCACAAGCCAGCAAAGGGGCCTTGAACAGAGCACCTGATGGGAAATCTCATCTAATTCTTCTCCCAAATGTCTGTCTTTGCACATACTGAAAGGCTTTGCAAGGTGCCCTAACAGAAGACCTGAGCCCCTTAGGACTTGTAAGAGGGAAAAGCTTAGGCTTAGGAGTGGTGCCTTCCCCCGGGACTGTAGAGACTTGGGGGATCTACTTATAGGGACAGCACAGAGCCAGCAGGGCCAGAAGCAAGAGCCTGGGGCAGGCCAGGCGCATCACGGCTTGCCTCCTGCCTCTGTGGTCACCACTTCCACACCTCGGTGCTGCCAGGTGCTTCTGAGTGTGAGTGCCTGAGGCCCCCTTTGCCCTCTCCCCAACTCCAGGTATCAGATCAATGCCCGCACAGAGCTGGCTGTCCGCTACAACGACATCTCGCCCCTAGAGAACCACCACTGTGCCGTGGCCTTCCAGATCCTCGCCCAGCCTGAGTGCAACATCTTCTCCAACGTGCAGCCGGATGGATTCAAGCAGATCAGACAGGTGTGCAGGGGTCCTCCGACTGCAGAGCGAGGGGATGTCTGGGGACCAGAAACCCCCTCTCCACTGGCTCCCAGAAGCTCCCCATCACAACAGTGCTCACCAGGGGCCCTGGGGAACTGGTCCTCCTGCCCCATCTTCTGCAAGGCCCAGTGGCTCCCAAGAAGTGTGTCATTGGCATGCATATGTGGGAGTCCATTGACCTGCACCTCATACTCCCCATTTAACTTAACCCTCTGAGACACGTCCTTCCTCCTTGGCAGCCCAGGGAGGGCCAGCTCGTGGAGGTCAGGTAACTCACCGAAGAGCTGGGGAGTACAGCCGGGCCCTGGGCAACAGCCTGCACCAACCTAGTGGACCCTGACAGCTGTCCCCGGCCGCCCCTGGACCAGGCAGGCCCACCACCCCCTTCAGATAAGAGACCCATGGGAGGAGGGTGAGAATAGCCACCTGTCCTCGAAAACTTGCAACTCCCTGAAAATGGTGCCCACCGCCAATCTAGTCTCCCTGAGCACCACCCTGTACTCTGCCTGGCATTCTCAGCAGGGGGACGATATCAGAGTGACCTCCTGGGGGGTAGTGGGTTGGATGGTAGCACCTCCCTCCCCACCAAAAGAAGGCATGTGTACTCCCTGACCCCCAGAACTGTGAATGTGACCTTACTGGGACGGAGTCTTTGCAGCTGTGATTAGTTAGGATCTCCAGTTAAGAGGAGCTTGGATTATCCAACTGGGCCCTAAACCCAGTGACAGTCGTCCTCATGAGACACACAGGGGCAAGAGGAGATTCACGGAGGAAGGCCGTGTGAGCATCGAGGCAGAGAGGGGAGTGACAGACATGGGCCAAGGAATGCCTGGGCCATGAAAGCTGCAGAGACAAGGGGCATACACCTGCCTGGAGCCTTCCGGGGGGCACAGCCCTGCCCACACCTGGATTTCAGACTTCCGGCTCCAGACCGTGAGAGGGTCCCTTTCTGTTCTGAGTCACCCCGAACGTGGTACTTTGTATGGCAGCCACAGGGTGCCATGCTCAGAGCCGTGTTCATGGGGAGCCCTGTGGGCTGCTGCACAGGTGAAAACCTCATTTACACGTCTGGGTGGCCTTGCTTCAAGATGCACCTGATAAAGACCGGAATCCAGTGCTGGGAAAACTCTCACCTCCCTCCTGGAGAACCGATGTACTTCCCTTTATCCGAACAGCAGCCTCATAAACCCTTGTTTCCCCATTTATTCACGCTTCCAGGAAGTTTAGAGCTAAATGTGGTGCCTAATTACAGTCATCAGTGAATCACCAGTTCCCGGGACAATTATCTCCCCTTCGTCGATGGCCTTTCTGGCCTCTGTACCGTGTTTACGGAACCACCTGGCAAGCGGGCGCCCGTGGTGCTGTGGTCAGCCATAGCACATCATCCTCTGAAGCAGGCGAAGGGTCAGTCCTGAAGAGGGAGCCTCTGCCACTGCTGCCCAAGGCTGCCAGTGAGGAGCTCCTCCAGGAACAGGACTCGGGGGTCAGAGCAGCGCCCCAGAGGGAGGGAGGGTGCCGGCTGCAGAGCAACACCCCGCGGCCCAGACCCTCACACTGTCTGCCACGGGGACACACCAGTGTTGTCCTGCCTCAGACACTTTACGTACATTAAAATGAGGCTATTTATATGGGTAAAATCACTTGTCCCAATTTTTAATGATATTTTGTCCTTGAGTATTTTGAGGGATAACTCCTCGTGGGAATAGATCCTTCACTGATAACACGATTAGATTTTTACAGAGAAATTGCATTATTCAAAAGTGAGCGATGTTTCACCTCCCCGGATACGTTTGGGATGATCTGCACTGACCCATTTGAGCTGGCACTTAATGCTTCTGGGGCTGTTTTCTTCAAAGCAATGTACACACATATAATTACATACAGATTAGACAATAGGAAAAAATATTCCTGAAAAATCAGTTACTGACATCAAGAAGATCTGGAAGGAACAAACCATGTATCTAGGTCACTAGATCGAGGGGAGGCATGTGTCCTCGGCTGAAACCGGCTACACATCCCAAGGAAGCACAGTGCCAGGCTTGCCATCTGCAAGCAGACTGTCCTGGCAGGCCCGGTGTGGTGTGCTCTGCCGAGACCCAGCAGGTGGGGGTCACTGACACCCACTTGGGCTTGAAGTCCAGGTTAAGTCTCAGTCTCTTTATCTTAAGACTTAGGACAGTGACTGAGCTGCACATGGAGCATTGGCACGAGGACCGATGCTGTGTGCCGAGGGCTCGGTACACACGGTGCTCACTGGTGACTGCTGGGGTCATGCAGGTGTTAACCCTGTGCTCTTTCACCATTCAGGGGATGATCACGTTGATCTTGGCCACCGACATGGCAAGGCACGCAGAAATCATGGATTCTTTCAAAGAAACAATGAAGAATTTTGACTACAGTGACGAGGAGCATGTGACCCTTGTAAGTAGCTGTAAGCATCTCTGGGACGGCCGCCTAAGTGGCCTTCCCTCAGCTCAGACTGGAAACCAAGAAACCAGAGTCGTTAACCTTGCCTTGGAGTGCGTGTCAAAGCTGGTTTCAAAGTCACACTTCTTATCAGGATGCCCCCTGGCAGTGCCCTGTCCTGGTCAGAGGCTGCGTTTCCGATTCTGGTTTCAAAGTGCTAAGCAGTGAGGCGGTCCATCTCGCTCTGGTTTCCTGAGAATAAAGTGGGCTCTACCCGAAGACAAGGCCCCAGAAAACACACTGAGTACCAGCCTTTGTGGGTCAGCTCAGGGACCTGGCAGGACCCCCATGCCTTAGGATGCAGCACGCCACCTCTGGGTGCCCCCATAGCCAGGGAGACCAGAGAAGGGCAGGGTGCACCTGAGCCTGCCCTTGGGAGAAAGGAAGAAGGCACAAAAATCCCTCCCATCTTTGGAGACGGGGTGTTGAGCCTTGTCTAAGCGTTCAGTCTCCTCTGGCATCCTCGCACTTTTAAAGCCAGCGCCATCACTTTCCATCACTCGAGGGTCATTAACAAGGACAGATCAGGGACCATCCACCCCACAAAACAGAACTGTAGATAATACACAAAGTCTACAGGCCAGGGCCTCACATTTTCAATGACTGAGCACAGGAGAATGTGTCCCCAAGTCAGGGCCTCCCGAAGCACCCCTCCCAGAGATGGGGCGGCAACGCCCGGCTCCTGACGCCCATGGAGTGTGGGCGCTGCTGCCCCCAGATGTCAGGAAGGGTGAAGACGGGGATGCCCCTGGGGTTGGGGAGGGAAGCATGGCCCAGGCCCTTCGGATGCCCCTTTCCCACCTGAAATGTAAGGGAAGGCCAGCTGAAGAGATGGGAGGTGGGCGGGAGGCCAGAGTGTCTCGCTGCCTGGTGTCAAGTGGTCACTTGGGACAGGGGCCGCGCCTCTGTTCCCTCCCTGCAGCTGTGCAAGTGAAGGGGAGAAAGAGGCCGGGTGTTTCCCGGTGTTCCATACACCCCAGGACCAGGCAAGGGTCAGGGCCATGCACACAGACAGGGCCTGAACAAAAACTCCTGCCTCTTTATGGACTTGGGGTTTGAGGGTGGAGGCCAGGAATGGCAAGGTTCTGGGCCAACGCGGAGAATAGGGCTGCAGCCAAGACCCCATGAGGAGGCCTGAGGCCTCTGTGCAGCCCCCTGGACGGCAGGGCCTGCGGCCAGCTTCCCCAAAGGCCTATGGGCGGAACCCTGCCATCACCTGTAGTCTGGAGGCTGACTGCTCGCAGGAAGACAAGAAAGGCCGGGATCAGTTTCCGGGCACAATAAGGAGTATCCTGTGCGGGGGACAAAGGGCAGCCACACCGCCTCAGGGTTCACCTGAGGTCAAGCCAGATGAGCTCTGCCCAGTCACCTTCCCCAGCCCTCCCTCCAGGAGGACCTGGGGGCAGGCAGCCCACGAGACTCAGGGCCCACAGCCAGAGTCCACGTGCCCGTGGACCTGTGCCCAGTCAGCCGCAGACCCCGAGTGGCAGAACGTCGGCCGTTCCCCATGACAGTCATTTGCCCCTGAAGCCAGGCAGCGCCACATGGTGCCAGCCCTCTGCAGCCGCTCCTGAAGACACTCACCGGACTGGTTCAGGTGGAAACGCTCTGGCTGAGTCCTTTGGCCTGACACAGCTCCTTCTGAGGGGCCCACCGTGTGCTGAACCCCAGCAGGCTTGGAGGGGGGCAGTCTTCTGGGAGGGTGAGACATGCCCCTGTCTGGGAACAGCACCAAAGAGATAAGGCCCCTCGGGCAGGGCTGTGGGGGACACCATCGGAGGCGGGGGCAGCTGGCCAGGCTGGAGGGAGGGGCAGAGCAGGGCCTGAGGGCATACACTCTGCTGTCAGTGGCAGGGACAGCGAGGCCACGTGGTGGCTGGGGTCCCAGCACTGTCCGCCTCCGGGGGTCCCTTTTTTCCCTTTAACCTCTGCCTCTCAGTGATGCCCTCTGTGTGTGTGTGTGTCTGTGTGTGTGTGTGCGCATGTGCACATGTGTGCACACCAGCAGCACCCTCAGAGGGAGGCAGCAGCCCGCTTGGCCAGCAACGCTGCCCCGACCCCTCCCGTGATGCGAGCCGAGGCCCACACGCAGGGCGACAGCGGGATATGCTGTGCCCGTGCCTCATGCCAGACCTCTTTTCCAGCTGAAGATGATTTTGATAAAATGCTGTGATATCTCTAATGAGGTCCGCCCGATGGAAATTGCAGAGCCCTGGGTAGACTGTTTATTAGAAGAATATTTTATGCAGGTAAGAGCACTGCGGAGCAGCCAGACCTGTCACGCTCCTCAGCCCCTTTAATAGGCTCCGCTTGAAACAAGGTGGGCTTGCCAAGGTGGACCGTTTCTGCAGGCCCCAGAAAGCTGTCACCACAGATGTACATCAGAAATGAAATAGGTTATGATTTGAGACCCAAGGGGCAGTGACAGCCTGGAGAAGCTAATGTAAAACTGCCATCTGTGACCGCTCACTGAGCGGCTGGTAGGGATGGACATGTTGGATGGCCCCGAAGCCAAGAAGCAAGGGCTGCAGAGGCAGGAGGGAGCCCCCAGGGTGGGAGAGAGCAGGCAGGTCAGCCTGCCGTGGCTGTGGGAAAGGCCCCAGACAGGGAGCCCCGCCAGCCTGACCAGAATGCCGGGGAGGACAGTTAGCCTCTCCCTACGGCCACTCAGTGGGCCCAGGAACACGGCGGATCTGTAACCTCTTCTGCCTCTGAGCAGCCCTGAATGCACTTCACTGGCCCCTGCTGTGCCCTGCACTCGGTCCCGTGAGCACTCCAGCCAGCCCCCAAGATGCAGCTGCCCGTCTGTCCCTGTCGCAGCTAGTGCACCTCGGACGGGCTGGTGGCTTGGACTGGTGGTGGCATGTTCGCCTGTTTTTCTCCAAGAGCAGTGACCCTCAGAGTTCTCCAGATTCCACAGGATTCCTCTCTTTAATGTTGCCATCTCCTGTATCCCCACAGAGTGACCGTGAGAAAGCAGAAGGCCTTCCCGTGGCCCCTTTCATGGACCGGGACAAAGTGACCAAAGCCACAGCCCAAATCGGTTTCATCAAGTTCGTCCTGATCCCAATGTTTGAAACAGTGGCCCAGGTGAGCGGCCGCTACCACCGGCTGGATGACGCATGACAAATCACACTCATGTGCATGCTCACATGCTTACACACATGCGCTCACACATGCCTGTGTGCTATGGCTGCCTGCCCAGCTCCTGCCCAACGGCAGTCCCCCTCCATCATGTCCAGACTCATCCCTGATGTCCCCGCCCTGTCCTCCTGTCCTTCCCACCCTGCTCGCTCCAACGGGAGACCCTTCCCACAATGTCCCCGCTCCGTCCGGGCACCAGCTGGGAGCTTCTCATCTTCACCTTCAGGAGAAGCTCCTGACCTGCCCATACTCCACCCAGCACACAGCTCCTCTCTCTCTCTCTCCCCTGAACCTACTATGGCCCCCATGCCCCCAGCGCAGGGCACTCAGCCCCACCCTCCCTGACACTCCTGTGTTGCAGGACAGCCCACAGCTCCTGGCCCTCACCTTTCTTCAAACCTCCACCTCTGAGCCCATTGCTTCACCTAGGGCTCCCCAGCTCGGCCCCACGTCACCCCACCAACCTACAGATCTACATCAGTGCCTCCTTCCTCAAACCCCATAGACCCTTTCTTCTCTGGGAACTTGTCCTCCTATCCGTAGGGTAGAGCTGTCCCGTGCAGCTGTGCGATCCTCTAAGGAGGGCCCTGGCCCCTCCCACCTCCTGCAGGAACCGGGCTGTGCTGGGGGCTGTGTGCACGGGGTTCTAAGGATCAGGGCAGAAGGGGCTGGCCTCGGGGGCTACAGAGGGCTCCAAGTGGAGGTAGCCCCCCTGAGCTGAGACCCAGACAAAGGGATGTTCACCCGGTGGACGTGTGGGGTGTGAGTGGCAGGCAGGAGCACAGAGCCCTAGCGTCGGGGCAGAGGGTGTGAGTGGAGGCAGAGGCCCCAGGCCACATAGTGGGAATGGCCTCATTTCTCTGGCCTGGAGGCTCTTGGGACTAGTGGGCAAGGTTGGCGTTTGGAAGGTGGGAAACTGCAGCGCAGACAGCGGGACCAAGGAGGTAGGGGAATGAGGGGCTTGTGCCAGGTCCGTGTGATACGTGAAAGCAGGAAACAGGAGGGACCCTGGAAATGGTGGGCGGTGGCCTGTGGGAGGGCTCCACGCGGCCTGAGAACCTCGGTCTGGATGCCGCTGCCTGCATGGTGTGGACTCCCTGCGTGACCCCCTGAAATGCAGAGGGCCTGACACCCGTTTTTCCCAAACATGGTCCATCACCGTGAGGATGACGGGCTGAGCGACCATTGTCTTCTCCGCAGCTCTTCCCGGCAGTGGAGGAATTCCTGCTGCAGCCCCTGTGGGAATCCAGAGATCACTATGCGGAACTGAAGCGAATGGACGACGAGGCGAGGGAGGTAAAATGTGCCGTTCAGAGACGTGGTCTTCTTGCGGCGGGCAGGTCCCAGGCACACCGCACTCCACACACCTGGTTTGGGAGCAGGCCCCTCTGCATAGGAGCTCACAGCCACCCCAGCAAAAAGCCGGCCCAGTGGAACTAGGGGGCCTGTACTCTCCGCAATGCCAGCCGCAAAGGCCGAGGACACCGGTGCTCTGCTCCTTCGAGGGAGGCACCCAACCCAAGGCTGCGCGCCCCCAAAGGCAGCAGAGTGTGTCAGCAGCCCACGCACACGGACCCCTCAGAGCAGCGCCCGGTCCCCGGTGGGGCCCTGTCCGCCCATCCCCAGAGGTGGCCTGGTTCGGTGAGAGGGGGTGGCACTGAAAAAGCCACCACCCACGTCCTGCTGCTGGGCCACAGCGCTCTCGGCGTGGCAACCTGGCCCCTCCCAGGGTTCAGGGAGACAGTCTGGCTTTGGGTCACTATTGGGATTGGTACCGTTCAGGGAAGGTCCAGGTCCCCAGCTCAGAGCCAGTTTAGAGGGTTTTCGCAAAGCCCCTGCACTGGTCTGGCCAAGTCCTGACCCCAGTGTGTGCAGACTCCCAGCCCCCTATCCAGGGGCCCCAGTACAGGCAGAACAGTGTCCCCCCTCGTGACTTGCCCCCATCTGGCATTGGCCGGCACCACTCCCCCCACCCGTCCCACACACTCACTTCAGGCAGGGTGCCCCAGTTACTGTGCCCACACACCCCTTCCTTGCCACCAGGAATGCCCCCCGTGTCCCACTGAGAGCTGAGTTGTAGCTCTGTCTCCCTCAAACTGCTTTGTGATATACAATACTGGACATAGTGTCAGTGCTCAATAAATGCTTACGAGTCAATTGGCAATCCCGACTGGCAACCAGTTTCTCTAGGTGAAGTCTTCTACCAGGTCACAGGGAGGTCCTGAAACTCCAAACACTTAAGAGCAAGTGATTCAGAGAATAGATGCAAGAGCAGGTGTCCCCCTGGCTGGCCCCCGGGGCATCCATGAGCATCTCTATGAAGGCCTTGAGTCTCCAAAGCCCAGGCCTGGCTGCCCAGTGGGGGCCCCTAGGACCCTCCAAGGCGCCTACCCACCCCCAGAAAAGGCAGAAGAGCCTTGGGTCCTGCACTTCCTGCCACCAGGCTCCTGGGGCTGAATGCTGTAGCCAGCGTGAGCTCCTTGTCCAAGCACCAGATAGTTGCCATGAGGGGCGAGGTCCCGATAGCAGGGCGGGTGGCTCATGCACACAGCTGCGTGTGAACAGCTCACACCATGTGTGCTCTGGCACACCAAGGTTGTAGATGTCCGTCCCCATTACATGGTTCAGGCATCTTGTGCAATGGGAAGCTCTTAGGCAGACACGCAGGCACCTGCTTGCTGTCTCCTGGGGCCTGATCTGTGTTCTGTGTACTGTGTTCTGGTTATAGAAGATTGAGAGCCTGACATCTGGAGGCACCGACAGGTCAAGAGAGAAAAGCAGAGATGTGAAAAACAGCGAAGATAATGTTGTCTGAGTCAGCGTCTCAGTGGGTATGATAATTCAGACTCAAGTGGGGATCGTGCTGAAAATCTGTGGGAAGAGGGAAAAGAGGGGGCAGAGAAAGTCAATATTTTTAAGGATGTGAAACTTGGATTTCTTGCATATAATTATTACAATTAGGCTCTGAAAGGGAGAGGTGCATTAGCTATTAGAAAAGGTCGATAATTAGCCATTGGCACCACTTATAAAGGAAAACACTCTTTAAAGCTTTTCAAAAATAAAAAGCAAGTATTTGCTTTTGTAAGCATGCTCCTGTGCACAAGTTACTGCGAGCTGTTCGTTCAGCCCGTGCAAAAGGCAAACCAGCCCACTTGGCCTCTGCATGGTAAGTTCACAGCACTCAGGTGTCTAGAGGATCATTCAAGATTCCCAGGTGTAAAGCGCTCAGGCTCAGGGCATGAGAACTGGATTTGGCTTTGCAAGAGGAGCGATGACAGGCTCCAGCCCTCAACCCACCGTGCCCTGCAAATTACAAGCTGAGGGACGGGCACGTCTGACGTGTCTATGCCTCAGTGCCCAGGCTTCAGCTGGCGGGAGCGACAGCATTTCTGCCAGTGTATTAGCAGTGACGTGGGCAGGACGCTGGCATATCCGAAGTGCTTAGTAATCGGTGGCTTTTCTTTTTCCGATCAGATCATATCTTTTAATGGCTTGGCAGAGGGATCAAAATTGTTTGATTTTGCCTAAACATGATCAAGAGTATGCCCAATGCCTTTGTTTCTTGGGCGTTGTCTGTGTGTAATCCTGTGACATGTGTGATATCTCCTGCACATTTTCCATCCCAACAGAAACGAGCCCAGTAGTCCTTTTCCTCCTCCCAGCAGACCGAGCCTGCAGACGGCAGCAGACGGACTGCGGCCTGGGCCAGTCGGCTGAGCTCCTTGGGACTCCGCCACCCAGAGAGGAGCGCGTTCTGAGCAGCTGCACCACAAGACCACGCTTTCTAAGAACTGTTTTGTTCACGGATATTAAAAACAAAAAAGGAAAAAAGGGAATTTCTTGATGCTGTACAGAATTTTTATTTTTAAATTGTCTTTTAAATAATATATTCTTATACAGAAATGGGTACTGCACTTTTCTTTGGTAGAGGCGTGTGTGCCGGGGCTGCTGCAAACCACGGACACCTCCCCTGTCCTCGCATGGAGACAAAGGATCAGATGGATCAGAATGATTGCCCAGTGCGGTGTGGTGTGCGCACCCCGTGTGAATTCAAAATTAAATGTCAGCCCGGTGCCCAGAGTGCAAGACGTGCACATACTCTGTTTGTGGGCCGGCGTCACGGGGCCAAGGCCACACACTCAGACTGAGGCAGTGCTGCGGAAGTCCATGTGGGGCGTGAATGCGCCACAGGGCGGGCGTCCATTTACAGGCGGGTGGGAATGTAACATTAAACAGGCAGGTAAGAAAAGGAGCTGGTCTGCGCATGCACTGGAGGGTGTCTTCCTCGGCCGAGGAGAGAGCCATCCTGTCTTCCTGCCTGGGTTTCAGGGACAAGCACCGGGGACATTCTGGGCAGCACTGTGCCCACAAAGGGAGGGCCAACCCCCAGCTTGGTGGTCAGGCTTGGACAGGTGGCACTCGCCTGAGCTCTCAGCCCCCTACGTGTGCTTAGGCCCCTCACTGCTCCCCAGGGCCTTAGGTTCCCTCTCTGCCCCCCTCTAGGAATAAGAGGCTCCGCGCTAAAGAACTGACCTTCAAAGGCCATCTGCGATCTGAGCTCAGTGACGTTGCATTTGTTCAGTCCAAGCCTTTATACCCTGTTGGTGAATTCCAGAACATTCCTCCTAGCCTTTGAATAACTCATTTTGAGCTTTGAAGTTTTCCATCTCTTCTTGAATCCAGTGCACTGTGGACAGGGCCCAGGCTCCTACATCTCTTAGGTTTTTCCATTTTTGTTTTTGTTTTCCATTTTAATCCTGCTAAAGATGATACACATGGTGGCTTTGACTAAACTACAATCAAACCGTAGCAGGTGTTCCGCTATCAATGCACTTCAGCTTCTATGTCATCCCTTACAAAGGATTGTTGTCTGCTCTCCCCACTGGTGAAAGATTCCTAGAACACTACTTTCTCAAGTATGCTGAATGCCTACTTCCCCGAGCTCTGCCTCCCTTATCAAACGTCATACAATTACTGAATTTTATGCAGATACATGCATACTTACATACACATATACATGGTCATACATGGGGCCACACATGTATGCACATGCATACATATACAACCACACACATGCATGTGTACATATAATCACACATGCACATGCCCACACATACATGCTCATGTGATCATACAGATGTGTCCACATATATACTTAAGTGTGTACTACATGATCACATATACAGTGTGTCCATGTGTGTATATGCACGCATATATACACAATCACAAGTGTACAGGTGTTATAAACATGCACATGCTTACATATATGCAATCACACACATACACACACTCCTACATGCTAACATTGTGTCGCTCACTGGCTTTGGGTCATACCAAGTCCTGGGACAGTGGAGTCACTAAGGAGGCGTCTGTAGGGAAAGGACACCAGGCAGCCTGTGACAGTCCCGTCCTTGTAGCCGCCCTGACTGCTTTGGTGGGGCCCTTAGAAATAGTACCAGAGCATCAGGCTCCCCACAGATCCTCCCCACTCTGCTTCACGTGTGTCCACATGATGTGGGCAGTTCCTCCCCCCTGAGCTGGGCCCGTGGGGATAATGCAGCCCCAGCCTGAGCTCCATACAGGGCACGTCCACCCCAGAGCTCAAGGACCGTGGCCCCATGCACCGTGGGCAGCCTGCTCACCCAGAGCCTGGGTCTCCGCTGCCCCGGGACACACCACACACGTTGGCTGAGCCAGCGACCTCGTAGGAAGAAGATGTGGCCACCGCGCAGGCATCGGTGTCAAGGCAGCATGAAGGGTAAAACACTGAGAGGCAGGCTGCAGGCCAGGAGACGCAGCCGTGGCCGTGCTCTCCACAGGAGCCGGAGCCGCCGCTGCACAGCCTCGCCTCCCTCACCGTGTGTTCACACAGGGAATAAGAGAACGCTGTTTCCCATGGTTTTTCTCCCCAGATATCTAGGAACTCAAGGAATGATGCTTGTGTCACGACTGGCTCTCCAATCTCCCTCCTAAATGTCGCCCTGGAAGCTCAGAACGTGACCAGTGGCCTTGGGGGGGCAGTGCCGAGCCCACCCATCTCCCCCTGCTAACAGAAAGGCAGAAAGCTCTGCGACTCTGCCTGGCCTCAAACGTAAGGGCAAAAGAAAGAAATGTCTGGTACTCCCGCCAGGACGGTGTCCCCCAGCCCTCGCCCCCACCCCGCCCCCCATAGACCCCTGTTCTCTCTCAGACCACAGACACCCTCCGCTTCCTTCATTTGCACATCAGAAGCCAGCAGGACAGTCTTCGTAAGCATCTTTAACCAGATCCCAGAGGAAAATCGATTCAACACGCAGGTGAATGAACGCTGAACACACAAAATACTCACTCCCAGACAAACACCGGTCAGCGGGGGCTGCTGGCTCTGGTCGCCTGTGGTGCAGAACAGTGTGCTGCTCCGCGTGTCCAGGTGCCCCACGTCTGTCCCCGCAGGAGATGCCACGCTCGCAGCAAGGCGCGGGGGCCACACCCTCACCCAGGAAACAGCTGGCGGCCAGTGCGTTGGGCAGATGCGCGGGAGGAGAAGGCTTCCCTGTCGTCTGTTCTTCCAGCATTGCCAGGAGAGCTGGACAATTTTAAATCAAAAGAATTTAACTGATATCTAAGAGGCAGATAAAACCACTGCTCGGGATTTGGAGGGGCTGTTCCCTGTCAGTAGCTGAGAGAGGCTGGGGATCCAGTGTCACCCGTGTCCTCAAGTGAGCTCCTGGCCTCACCGTAGGGCTTCCAACCTGCCTTGGGACCCCGGGGAGCTGTGCACGGCGGAGTCCGCCTTGCCGCTCACAGGGCAGCTTGGCGGAAGCAAGCGGGGATTCGCTGCAGGGAGCGCCAGCCCTGGGAGCGCCCGGTCCCCTTGCTGTGGGCTGAACGTGGGCCCCGAAGGTTGAAGGCCTCCCCGCAGCACCTCCAGATGGGACTGCATTCGGAGACGGGTCTTCACAGAGGTGGTTAGGTTAAAAGGAGGTCACTGGGGGCCCTGATCCAGCCTGACTGTGTCCTTATCAAAGAGGACACACATGCACAGAGGGACGGCCCCAGGAGGACATGGGAAGAGGGCGTCCACACTCGAGACAGGCCTCGGCAGGACAGGGCGGCACGGGGAGGTGGGGGGACCAGCCCTGCCCTTACCTGCGCCCCCAGCGGGCCTCCGGGACTGAGGGAAAGGACGTCCGTTCTGTGAGACCCCGGTCTGTGGCGCTTTGCTGCAGCCACCCCAGGACACCGATACCACCCTCATCTCTGTCCCCGGCTGCTGACATGCTCAAGACAGACTGAAGCCGGGCTGGATGGCCCGCAAGCCAGGAGCTGCCCTCCCTGCCCTGGGATGCTGCGTGTTTGCAGAAGACGGGCGCCTCCGGACCCTGGAGCCTCCTCCATGCAGGTGCTCCCCGGGCGGAGCATCGCCTGCATCGTGCACGCAGTCCGTCCCCGGGGTCTCCCCAGGGCTGCTGGGCCCCACCAGCCAGAGGGAAGCCCGAGGAGAGGAGAAGGTTCTGGACGATTCCTCAGGTTCAAGGCCTCAGGGGAGGGTTTCATTCCCTGCGAGCAGACACTGTGGGAGGACGGCGGCCCTTGGAAGCACGGGGCAGCCACGGCTGCGCCTCTGCAGGGCGTTCCCGCCCGGGGCACCGCGGGAAGGACGTGTTCCTCCAGCCCAAGGCAGGCCGAGGTGCAATTCCGCGGAAACACTGGCGGGGGTCTGTTATTTTTCCTGTAGTTCCCAAAATTTCGACAATGACTGGTTTTACTTTTATAAATAAAACCAATAAATAAATGTTATTTTGTTTTAAAGATGGGCATGGAAATGGCATGCCTGTGGGGAAGTTTGGTGCCGAGTTGGAGATGTCGGGGGCGGACGTGCCTCTCCTGGGTCCTGGAATCCCTCCCCCCACGCCCAGTGCCTGGCGTCCTCGTGACCTTCAGCAACCCTGATTGCAGGTCCTGGCCCTGCCACCTTTGTCACAGAAGTTTCCAGAGCCGGGGACCCTTTCACGTAACAAGAAATCCTTTCCCAGGTGATGTACCTGCTCTTCCTTTTGAAAACGCAGGGCCCCCCCTGCCCAGCCGAGCCAGTCCCCCAGGGCCCCCCCCTGCCCAGCCGAGCCAGTCCCCCAGGGCCGCCCCCTGCCCAGCCGAGCCAGTCCCCCAGGGCCCCCCTGCCCAGCCGAGCCAGTCCCCCAGGGCACCCCCTGCCCAGCCGAGCCAGTCCTCCAGGGCCCCCCACAAAGGGAGGCCTTCCTCGTGGCCTCGGGGAGGAACAGGAACCCAAACACGGCCTGGCCCTGCTGCCGTTGGTCCCAGTCCTTCTGCCCTCCTCCCACCCCTGGGCCTTAAGTGTGTGTGGTGCCCACTCTGACATCTGCCCGCAGGAAACCCAGAGAAGAAAGAACCGTTGAGAAGCCACGGGTCCTGTGCACTGCCCGTGGCAGCACGGGGAGCCCTGGGGATCCGGGGAAGGAGGCGGGAGGAGGCAGGGGCTCCCAAGTCACGTCTTGAAAGAAAAGACCATGAGCAGGAGGACGAGGAAGGAGGGCCTCCAGGTGAAGGCCCAGGGGGCTGGGAGCCCCGCCTTTGCTCTGCTTCCTGGAGGAGCGTCCTGCCAGTGGGTTCCAGCCCCGGGCAAGTTCACTGTGGATTCAGTGTGACCAACGAATGACAGTAAAACGTTCTTGGGGTGAAAGGGTTATACCCAACTTTATTTCCACAGTGGCAGGTCAGTCACTAAAATCCCATTTGCTCAGAGCGAGTCTGCATGCAGCAAGCCAGTCTCTGCCTCTGAGCCCCTCTGCCCGCACAGCCGTCCTCTGGGCCTCTGTCCTCAGTGCTGCCACCCACTCCAGCCTCTGCTCTGCTCTCCTGCAGCTTTGCAGCCCTACCACCTGTCACCCAGAGCACTGGGCAGGGCTCTTTATGTAGAGTCAATAACGATGCATTACCCACACGTGTATACTGAGCTAGCCAACCAGGGCCAGGTGAGAATCCTGGCCACAGGAACTCTCATTTTAGACACAAGGAGGCAGCCTTGTCCTGGCGGGTGGTGAATGCAGGGAGCCAGATGGAGATCCCAGGGGCAGCAGCCACACGGGGGATAGTCTGACAGGCCCGCAGGCAGAACAAGCAGGTGGGCTCCAGAGCTTGGCGAGTGTGGGCAGAGGGCCAAGGTGCAGCGGTGAGGCAGGACAAGGAGGGGGCCTGGGCTGCAGGGGCTCTGGAGCTCAGCTGTGCACAAAAGCGGGGCTCTACCCCTTGTGGAGGACTGAGGCCAGTGGGGGGACATCCAGCTCATCTGGGGAGAGACGGAGGTGGGGTCTGGAGACCACTGAGGCCATAGGCCCCGCTGGACTTGGCGGTGGGTTGTGAGAACCAGGGAGAGATGTCGCCTGTGCTCACCAAGTGCCTCACAGGTGGACCGGGCCCTGCTGGTGGTAGCCTCCAAGGCCTAGCCCATGGGAGGGAGCCCGGCTCCCGGGCCTGCCCGGCGGCCCCACTGCTCCAGGGAAGGTCCAGCAGCCCAGAAGCTGATTTGGATTGTTTTGTTAAGAAAGCCACCCTATAAAAATGATTTCCCGGGACCCCGTGCACCTCAGGAGCAGCCCTGGTGACGGGTATACGGCTCAGAGCTCAGACATGTACTGAATGGATGGATGAATTTGAGTCTGTGGCTGGTGACAAAGAGACAAGTGACACTGCAGAGTGGGCGGTGGACAGGGGTGCCCTGCTGGTGTGTGGGGAGTGTTAGAGTGTGGGTGAGGGGGTGGGTGTGCATGTGTGTTAGTGTGTGTTTGCATGTGTTTGAGTAGGTGGGTGTGTGTGTGGGTGTGTGAATGAGTATGTACTGTGAGAGTGTGTGAGTGAGTGTGCACGTTTATGCGTGTACTGCCCCTCATGGGCGCCTAGCCTCTTTCCCAGCTAAGAGAAAGCAAGTTTAATGGCAAGCATTCAGCCCCGGCCAGGTTTTCCACACTTGGCAGGGAACAGGGTGAGACAAGGAACACCTGGGCTTCATTAAGCAGCAAGAGACAGGCGTGAGGGGAGGTGGCAGAGGCAGACGGCAGGCCCCTCGTGGAGCCGTGAGGCGTGGCGTCGAAGCCCCCCCCCCCCCCCCCCCCGCAGCAGCCAACAGTTATTCGTGACAGTGAGCATTCAGGGCTAATTTCTACCATTGTCCTGAAAATAATTTTACAAAAAACTCAAAATGCTTTGGACATGCCTGTTAGAAGGTAACAGAAGGAAATGTTAAGCCATTGTGGTTAGCTGACCAATCTGCCTGCCAGAAGCCCAGAGACACCTGTTAAATAGTTGATGGGTGGCCCTCGGGTGCTAAGTGATGCTGAGGAAGCCACTGGCAGCGTGACACACAGCTCCCAGTGCTATGGAAACGTCCATGGGCCGGAGGTGCCCTCCAGCCTGATGTATGCAGTGTGCCACCCACAGTTTACCAGCTGGAAAGGAACCTGCAGAAATGTTCCCTCCGTTTATATCCTGTCCACCCACCTCAGACAGGCCCATCCGTCCTGAACAGAAACCCTGGGAGGCTTCCAGAGGACATGCTGGCCTCCTCCAGTGGCAGCCTCTCCAAGGGCATGCGGAAAGGCTGCTCCTGCCACCAGGATGGAGGGCCATCCAGAGGCCACCTGTTATGCAAGAGTCTGGCAGGGCTGGGTTTGGTCCCTTCTGGATTTCTCTACTCACCGAGTATGTGGACCACCCACCTTCAGTATGAGTGTCCTGTGGCCACAGTAACAAAGTATCACAAGCTCAGTGGCTTAAAACAACAGGAACTTACTCTCTCACATCTTGAGAGGCCGAAGGTCCAGGATCAAGGTATGGCCCTGCTGCTCTGAAGGCACTGAGGCAGGTCCTTCCTCATCCGGCCCGATTCCGGTGTTATTGGTGATTGGTTGTGCTCCCTGGCTCATGGGTGGTTCATCCCAGGTCTACCTCCACTGTCACGTGGCGTCTCCCTGTGTGTCTGTGTCCAGGCTTCCTTCTTATGAGGACGCCAGTTACCAGCCTAATCCAGGATCTCATCTTATTATAACCGCAAAGACCTTATTTCCAAAGAAGGCTTCATGCACAGGCCCAGTCATTACGGTCTCTTCGGGGAGACACAAGCCCACCCACTCCATCCTCAGGGGCCTTGGCTTCCCCATCTGCCAGTTTCTGCCTCTCTGGGTTGCTGTGAGGATTAAATAAAATAGCGTGGGCCAGTGTTTTGCACCATGCCTGGCCCTCACCAGCGGGTCCCAAGGAGCCTGCCTCTGTCTCCGTGGGCTGAAGGGTCATGGCACTAGGCTGTCACTGGTGTTCCCCACCCGCCCTGCGCAGGGGTGCAGCTCTGCCGCTGGGGCTGTTCTCTCCTGGTCAGGCCTCCTCAGATGAGCCAGCAGCAGGCCGAGGAAGGTGCCGTGATGGCCACTGTCCACCTTTTCAACGAGGCAGATTCTCAGTGTATTTGTCTTTAGGAGTGTATTTGTCTCAGTGTATTTGTCTGCTTTGTTCAGAAATGAAAAGGCATGAAGGAGGTGGGGGAGCATATCAGTGAAGGGGGAGGCGTCCTGCTCACAAAGGGTCACAGAGGGTCATGTCGTTGCGAAAGCAGCCCGTGCTGCTCCAGGCAGCTGCCTCTGAAAGGGCCAGGCCGCCGGGAACGCTGCCCTCCCGCATCCCACCTTAAGTCGTCCTGCCCCCGCACAGGCCGCCAGGCCCCGCAGCGGGGCGAACAAGCAGCCCCCTGGGGAGGTGTGCGGTGTGCAGCTCGGTTTAACAACCGTGGCATCCTCGCGGACCACAGCCTGGTCGGTGAGCCACCATTTCTCGCCGGCTGTGCCCCAAGGTGGATAAGGGGGGCCCCCAGTGCCATCCATCACTGCCTCTCAGGAGCTGCAGAAAGCCCCCCACTGAAGGTGCGGGGCCTGGTCATCCCTCCTGGGTCATCTGCTGTGGCTCTAGGCACAGCACCACAGCCGCTTGGGGCTCCACGAGGGTGGGCAGGCCTCCGCAGTCCCCTCCACTGGGATCTCCTGTGGTGCTTTCACATCCCCCACAAGGGCCGCCAACACTGACTGGTTCACGGGGGACCCTCGTCATCCAGGCTGGGGCCAGTGACCACCCAGCCCACAGGCTGCCCCTGCCCTCCCCAAAACCAGGGATGCACCGTTCCAAGCCAACAGGTGAACCGTTTTCTCTGCAGCGACCCCATCAGACTCACATTCCCATGTTCAAGCCTGAGTGCTGCTGAACTGCCAAGGGTGCCTGGAAAGGAGAAGGGGTTCCCTAGGGGTCTGCCTTACGGTGAGGGTTCCCACAGCATGGGGAGGCCCAGGAAATGTGAAAGTCTGATCATTTAACTTCTCTTCTACATGTCTCCAGAAACCAAGAAAATGATCACTGTTTACATTAAACTTTTTGTTCTTAAATAATCACAAATTCCCATGCAGTTGGGAGAAATCCATGCAGCCTTTACCCAGATGCCCAGGGGCAATCCCTTGCAGAACTGTCATACGCCACATGCAGGATGGTGCCCTTGGTACAGCCCAGACACAGCAGCCCGCGCCCATGATGGCCCTTCGGCCGCCCTCCTGCAGCCACACCCACTCGTCCACCACCCCCTCCTAGCCCCTGGCAGTCACGGGCCTGGTTTCCAGCCTTGTGATCTTGTCCTTTCATGAATGTCCAGTAAACAGGCCCCTGCAGTGGTGACCTTGGGGGTTAGCTCCATCTGCTCACTCTGCACGTTCCGTGGAGACCCATCGGGTGTTGTATGAGGCGTATCTTCCATTTTATTGCTGAGTAGTACCCATGCTGTGGATGGATCCATTTGTCTAACCGTTTACCAGCTGAAGGACATCTGGGCTGATTCCAATTAGGGGGTATTGAGAATAAAACTGCTATAAACATTCACCAACTGTTGGTGTGAATATGACTTTTCGTCTCTCTGGAATGAATGCCTAGGAGTGCCTGCTTTGTTAGATTTACACCTAACCATTTTTTGTTGTTGCAAATGACTGTCAGAATGTTGTATTTATCTCAGCATGTTCACTGATAGTCTGTAGATACACCATTGTATATGTGGGTCTTGTATCCTGCGACCTTGATGAACTCACTAATTCTAGGAGGTTTTTATAAGTTTCTTGGGATTTTCCACGTGCACAATCATGTCATCAACAAACAGGAACAGTTTTATTTCTTCCTTTCTGAACTGTATCCATTATGCTTCCTTTTATTTAGAAATAACCTTGCTTGTACACAGTACTGGGTCTTTTTTCATAGAAAAGGGTATTAATACATGAGCATCTGCAAACTGAAACAGCTCTTGGTTTCCTTGGAACGGTAAAATTGCACTCAGCGTCTCAGAGTTGAGATTCTGGCCTTTGTCCAAACCACCTCGACTAGACAGAGAGTGAGCAGGAGGGTGAAATCGCTGCGTCTTTGCACCTGTATCTCAAACTAAAGTGGCAGAAACACACAGCTTACTGAAGTGTCCCTCTCTGAGTGTACACGCGCATATCTCCCCACACAGAATTTGCAGGGTGTGGGTTTGACTTGCATTATCAAATGTTTGTGCTCTGGTTTCATGGAGAAGAAGAAAACAGTTTCGTTTGCACAAAAGTTCATGTACTGGGGGTTTTCTTTTCATTGCTGGTTGGCTTTTGTCTGTGAATTTAATACAAATAGAGATCTTCTCAGCATACGATGTGGTTACATCCCAATAAACCCATCATAAGTTGAAGATATTGGAAGTTTAAAAGCTGACATTAGCCTACAGCTAGGTAAAGTGACCTGACCCAAAGCCTATTTGATAATAAAGTGTTTATTTATCTCACGTACTTTGTTGAATACTGTGCTGAAATGAAACACTGAATGGTTGTATGAGCTCAGGGGCGTTGTCAGTGTATCCACTGTGGTCTCCTGTGACCACATGGCTGAGTGGGGGCCATGACCCACTGCCCTTGCCCTGCCCCATGAGAGAGGGTCTCACTGTACATCGCTAGCCTGGGTCAAGATCCAGATTCAAAATTCCAAGTATAGTTTCTACTGAATTCATATTGCTTTCGCACCATCGTAAAGTCAAAAAACTGCAAGTTGAACCATCATAAGTCAAGGCTGTCTGTGACGCAGAAGAGCCAAGGTGGTATGTGAGGGGTGGAGGCGTAGACAGGTCAAGCATGGGGCTGCTCTTCCCACTGTGCCCCTGCACCAGGGGGTACCATTTGGTGTAGGCCTTGGTCCCCTGCTTCCGAGACCTCCCTAACCCCGACATGCTCATCTCAATAAATGAGCCCCTGGAGCCCTGCATTTTGGTGTGTGGGCCGCCAGCCCTTGGAAGCCCAGTGTTGGGGGCCAGGAGGGAAGCATGGGTCACGGGGGCCTCGCAGGAGTGGGACCAGCGGCGGGGGCTGGCATGGCCAGAGGCCTCTGAGGTAGGGTGACTGTGGAGGCAGCAGCAGGGCCTCTGGGTGCAGGAGGCCCAAGGGCTTGCTGGTAGGGCCCAGGCTGGGTCCAGCAGTGAGCTGGGTGTGGTACTTTCAAGCCAGGTCCCAGATAGAGTCCTCTCAGGGTGGGACTCTGGGACAGGGCTCACACACATCTGTCTTTCAAAAGGCCTCCAACCTGGCACACAGGGGCAGGTGGCAGTAGTCACTCTTGGCCCACTGAGGGAAGGGGCTGGGAGAGTGGGGAAGAGCAGGCCCAGGCCCAGGGGTGTGCTTGCAGATGCCATGCCGTGGTCACCTGGTCAGAGCTGCCAGGGAGGAAGCTCTGTATGACCTCAAGCTTGGTGTGCTGTAGCCACGCCAGCTCCTTGCAGGAGAAAGAGGCACTGTCAGAGGACACCATGCTATTCTGTCCCATCGGTGTCCTGGGAGAGGCTGGCACTGCAGCTGTCACTCTCAGTAACAGTGACACCACACTGGGAGCCCACAGTGTGCCAATCAGAGGTGAGGGTACTTTATTTCCTTTTCTTGCCTTATTGCACTGCCTAGAATGCCCAGACTGTGCTGAAGAAGAGCGGTGAGAGCAGACACCGTTGCCTTCCTGCTCTTTGGGAAGGCACTCAGTCTTTCAACACTAAGTATGATTCTTGTAGGTGCTCCTTATCAGCTTGAGGAAGTCCTGCTGTATTCCTATTTCTGAGTGCTTTTATCCTGAGGGGCTGTACCATGTGGTCAAATGCTTTTTGTGCATCAATTGACAAGATGCAACTTTTCCTTTGTTAGCCTGTTAAAGTGGTAGATTACACTGATTCATTTTTGAATAATGAACCAGCTTTGCATCCTTAAAATAAACTCCACTTAGTCATAGTGGTTACTTGTTCTCATACACCACTGAATTCTATTTACTACCATTTTGTTAAAGACGTTTGCATCTATATTCTGAAGGGATAATGGTCTATGGCTTTATGTTTTTTGCACTGTCTTTGTCCAGTTTGGGTTATCAGGGTAATACTAACTTAATAAAATGAATTGGGAAATACTCCCTTCTCTTCTATTTTCTATAACAGATTGCGTAGAATTGGTATTAATTCTTTAAAAGCCTGCAAGAATTCTCCAGTGAAAATATCTGAGTCTGGGAGTTTTTCTTTTAGGGGAGTATTTTGATTACTGATTCAATTTCCCTAATAGTGACAGAGCTATTCAAATTATGTACTTCATAATGTGTAAGTTTGCTAATTTGTGCTTTTCAAGGAACTGGTCCATTTCAACCAAGTTGTACAGTGTATGTGTGTAGAGTTGTTTGAAGTGCTCCTTTATCCTTCTGATGTCTGCAGGGTCTATAGTCACAGCCCCCTCACTCCGGGTCTGGGTGATTCGTCCTCTCTCTCCGTGTCCTTGTCAGGCTTGTTAGGTGTTTGTTGATCTTCTCAAAGACACAACTCTTTTTCATTGACCTTCTTTACTGCTTTTCTGCTTCCAATTTCATTGATCTCTTCTCTTTATTATTTTTTTCCTTTTGCTTGTTTTGGGCTTATTTTGCTTTCTTTTCGTTGAGGGTGGAGCCCAGGTTCCTGAGATTTGTACTCTCTTCCAACATAAGCATTCGGTGGTGGTATTGAGTTCTATATCCTTGCAAGTTTTACATGTAGCCACAAATGAGCTGAGATCTTTCCCTGAGGGCCACCGCTCCCGCTAGTCCTCTCCACATGGCCACCCTCTCTGGACCCCTTGCCCTTCTGGGCCTAGGGGATGCCACCACGGTCTGACTTCTTGAGTCCTGGAATAGTGGGTTCTCCAAACTTGCCCCCAGCAGGGTGACTTTCCTCAGCAACCCACTTTTCTGTGCCATCCATTTCCTGCTGTGGCCTCATCACATGATGTATAGCCTAGGGGACTCCTGCTATTACCCAGGACTCCTACAGTGCAAATTCTTACCAGAATGAACTCACAGAGTAAATTAGCTAGGTTTGGGTGCAATAAAATGCATAACAGAGACTTGCATTGCCACTTAGAATGCAGGAAGCTGCCAAGAACCTCATGCCCACAATAACCATGATAAAAGTCAGAATAATCCTCAAAACCCTGAGAGAGATGAGTCACAAGGGAACAAAGTAAACCTTTAAGGACAGAGAGAGTGAAAGTGCACAAGTGTTTCATCTTTAACGTGACACAGTAGGAAGAGGTGGTGCCATAGAGACAGACAAGAAAGACCCGGCTAAATTTTAAGAAACTCCTAAAGGCTGATTAGTGCAACAGTTGGAAAGAGCTTGGGTCCCATACATAAGTGAAATTTGCACTCATTTGCAAGCTCCCTGCCATGGGCCACCACCCAGCTGCTGCCGAGGGAGACTGGGGACAGGGCAGAGACCAAGGACAGCCCTCTGGGTGACACAGGTGTGCACGGAGTGGTCAGTGGCTCCTGGGCCAGGCACAAGGCCCATGTGCTTCCTGGACTTTTACAAGCAAAAGAGTCAGCTGCAGAGGGCAAGGTATAACCCTCATGTCCCAGGACATAAGCAAAGATCCGGTGGTTCTTGGGAAGTGTAGGAGCTTAGAGAGGGACCCCTCTGTGGGAGAGAACTGCAGGGACAGCTAAAAGCTGAGGGGGCCCAGGGACCCTGAGACCCTCCAGCACTGCAGCTCCCACACTAACCCCAAGCCCATGGCTGGAGAAGCTGGAGTCTGTGGAGCTGAGATACCCATGTCAACACAGACCCGAGCCAGCCAGGCTCCTGACCAGATGGTCCAATCCTCCATCCTGTGGCCTTCAGGAGATGAGGTGCCCTGATTTCCAGGACCAGGGAGCTCTGTCTACTTGTTCTAGCAATGCCTGAGAAAGGACAGCTGTAATTGTGGATTTGTTTATTTCAGTGTCCAATTCTTTCAGGTTTGTCTTCATGTACTTTGTGCTCATGTATTTTACATGCACATTCACGGCTGTGATGTCTTCCTGGCACTGTGACCCCTGCATCTCTACCCAGCGTCCCTCGTTATCCTTTACTGCAGTCAGCTCCATCTGACACTAATATCAGCACTCCAGATGGCTTTTCCATTTATGTCTGCACAGTGTATCTTTCTCCATTCTTTTATCTTTGAATTAGGTATGTCTTTATATTTGAAGTGGTTTCTTTTATTAAAAATAGCCTATAAAAAATAGCATTCATAACACATGAAACACGATATCATTTTTTTAAAAGCAAACAAAAATTTAAGACATATCCATTATGATTCATTGAAATAAAAAGTATAACATAAGGATCAGACAGTAGACCAGACACAGCTGAGGAGAGAATCGGGCAAGAGAACTGGAAGGCAGGTCTGTGGCCCTGGGAGATAAGGTTGAAATTATTAAGAAAACTTTAAACCAAGTGGAATGAGAAGCTCAAACATAAGTTTTCTAGAAAGAGGGACTAGAATATGGAAGAGGCAATATTGAAAGAAAAAGAGAACTTTCCAGACTTGGGGGAAAAGGACCCTACCGAATGGTGCTTTTGCTGGATATTGCATTTGGCTGCGAGTTATAAAAAGTCAAAATAATTGTAGCTTCAACATGACGGAAGCTTCTTTCCTTTCATGTTAAGATGACTGGTGGAAGGCAGTTACAGGTGAAACCTAAGGAAGCCTCTTGCCAAGGTCACAGCTCCTCAAGGCCCAGGGAGCATTCTCTAGGAACTGGAATCGTTGCAGAAGATGACACCGCATCTCCCAGTCTCCTGAGGGGAGGAGGGAGACGGCCTGACTTCAGCTGCCACCGGACTCCAAACGCAGACCCCTAGCTCCGGTCAAAAAGATGCGAGACACTGAGCGGTTTCCTCCAGGACACACGACTACAAAGGGTGCATCTCCTTAGCTGTAGACAAGCATAAGACCCCTTTCCGTATTGACAGTCTTGTTAGCAGATTGCCTGTGATACACATCACATTCTAGCTAAATGCGTATTCAGTGGGGAATGTGCTTGCTTTCTCTTCTACCTTTGTAGAGGAGTTTTCTGATGGGAGGAGATTTTGTTATTAATTCTAGTTCCCCACCACAGTCCTGCTAGCAGAGCAGCTCTCCCTTCTCTCAGAGTTCCAGGTCCTTTTGTGTTTCTACTTCACCATCCTTAACACACAGCATCATGGAAAGAAATGAAACCCACCCAAATGAGAAAAACAGAGTCAATCACCCCCTGTGGCAAGGGGGTCATCCACCACCACTTGCATCTGGGGGAGACTCATAGGCTGGTAGAGGGGTGCAGAAGCTTCCTGGTGTAAACAAGGGAAGGCTCCAGGCATGTGCTGATTGGAGGCTGTCGGCCTGGGGAAGCCGCAGATGGCTAATATAGATGTCACACAGATGGCAGGGCATCCTATGTGATTCCTTAGGGGTGCATATCTGGCTTTCTCTCGTCTTAAGTTGGAAGCAGGGACAAAAATTAGAGAAGCTGTCATTTACTAATCAAGGCCTGCAGCAGAACAATAAGACACCCTACAGTACAGGAGAATATATATTCGTAAATGATTTATCCAATAAGTGGCTAACATCCAAAATACATAAAGAACTCACATGCCTCAACACCCAAAAAACAAATAACCCAATTTAAAAATGGTCAGAGGATATGAACAGACACTTCTCCAAAGAAGAAATTCAGATGGCCAATAGGCACATGAAAAGATGCTCCACATCACTAGTCATCAGGGAAATGCAAATTAAAACCACAATGAGGTATCACCTCACACTGGTTAGGATGGCCAACATGCAAAAGACAAGAAACAACAAATGCTGGCGAGGATGCAAGAAAGGGGAACCCTCCTACACTGTTGGTGGGAATGTAAATTGGTACAACCTCTGTGGAAAGCAATATGGAGGTTCCTCAAAAAACTCAAAATAGAAATACCATTTGACCCAGTAAGTCCACTCCTAGGAATTTACCCGAAGAAAACAAGATCCGTGATTTGAAAAGACATATGCACCCTTATGTTTATCGCTGAATTATTTACCATAGCCAAAATATGGAAGCAACCTAAGTGTCCATCAGTAGATGAATGGATAAAGAAGAAGTGATACACATATACAACAGAATATTATTCAGCCATAAGAAGAAAACAAATCCTCCCATTTGCAACAACATGGATGGAGCTAGAGGGTTATTATGCTCAGTGAAATAAGCCAGACGGAGAAAGACAAATACCAAATGATTTCACTTATTTTTGGAGTATAAAAATAAAAGCAAAACTGAAGAAACAAAACAGCAGCAGACTCACAGACTCTAAGAAGGGACTAGTGGTTACTGAAGGGGAAGGGTTGGGGAGGATGGGTGAGGAGGGAGGGAGAAGAGGATTAAGGGGCATTATAATTAGTGCTCACAATAGAGTAGGTCGTGGAGAAGACAAGTAATGACCCCATAGCATCTTATTACACTGATAGACAGTGACTGCAATGGGGGTGAAGGCTTGATAATATGGGTGAGTGCTGAAATCACTGTGTGACTGCATGTCAATGATACTTTAATAATTTTTTTTTTTAATCAAGGCTGGGACATTTTGAGCTTTATCATTTGGCTTCCTGCGCTGGTTACTAGACATAGCAGTCTAAATTTCTACACATCTGACTCATATCAAGCCAGCTTCCTGGGCTGGTTACTCTAAATAATGGGTCGGCTTTCTGGCTGCCGCAGCATGTGGGTCAAAGTTCTATTTTTTTACATACGGTCTGGCCATTGTCTGTTTATAAATTCAGTCTCTCAGCATTCATCAGGGAGGTGACCTCATGGTCTCAATATGGCCCCTGCAGATCCAGCCACAGGGACCACATTCCAGGCAAAAAGAAGAGAGACAGGAAGATAAAGAGCACGGCTGGAGGGTGAGTCCCTGCACAGGGCTTCTTAAATGAGGCTCCACCCACATATATTTGCTTGTATCCCTCCAGCCCTCCCTACCTGCAGGAGTGCGGGGAAATGCGATTTGCTTACTGGGCACAATGATGCCTCCCTCCCCCCACAAAAGGAGGCCTTCTGCTAAAAGGGAAAGAGGGAATGAATATGGACAGACAACCAGCAGTCTCTTCCACACCTTTAGATTGAAAAGTTGGAAGAATAAATCTATTTTTAAGACATGTTTATGGAAATATATCACTGAATAACGTTTTGAATTTGTTCAATATGAAATTTTTATCTTACGACAATTATTTTAATAAAGAACTGGTTGATCAGAATTCATCGTAGTCAAGGTTATATGCATAAAATGTGCCCTCCAGTGCCTTTTCAACTGCCCCTTTCTATGCCCCTCCAACGCCAGGACGCTGAGGCAGAGACAAAAGAGCAATGTGAATATACTGATATGAACACAAATTGGAAACTGCTCAGCTAAAACAAATTAGTTCAAAGAAATAATAAATTCAAGGAATTGGTCACTTGGCAAATTGGCTCTTCAGAGAACTGGCTCTTAGCAATGACTGTAGAGCAAGGAGTGAATTCAAGCAAAAGTGGGCTGGGGTGGGGGCATCTGTTCAGGACCCTAGGGGGCTTTTGCGCAGGGCTGCCGGTCCCCGGCCATGCTCAGAAGAGGTCCGGAGGGCTGGGGTGTTGACCCCACGGCACAGTGTGCACTCCCTTTGAAGTGTACCGTTTATGTCCTCCAGAAACTCAGAAATGAAGCACATGCTGAAAAATCAGAGTTTGGGAGAGAGACTAAGTTCTGAAAAAATTCATAGAAAGGGGTCCTTTGCACATTTGAGACCAAGTGTGCTTTCAGGACGGGACTCCTTGGCAGCCTGGGAAGCAGGAGGAGCTTGCTGGCGAAACAGAGGAAAGAGGCATGAGCAGGGGCTGCACAGCCTTTCCAGCAACTCTCTGGGGCTGGGGCTCTGCAAGGGGGGGACGGGTGCAGATGCTGCAAACCCACACACACACGCACACTCCACTTGCCTTCCCCTCCCTGGGGTTTTCCATTTTCTCTGCTGCTAAGAAGATTAGAAGGTGCTTTTCCACTTCTGCTCTGTATGACTTACTCAGCACTTGCTTTCACCCTGCAGCCCCGCCTACACAGCCTACCCCGCTGCCCACTGCCCACCGCCAGAGGAGGAGCTGCTCCCCACCTGGCCAGAGGAGCACACACACACAGTCCTCCTGCCACCAACTCTCCTTGAAGAAAATTCTTTTTTTTTAATTCCTCTATCAGAAATTCCTTACTTTCCCTTAAGAAAGTATCGATTATTAAAATGCGAAATGGGAGGAAGGAAGACACTTGGAGTGGTGACTTCCAATCTACAAATTAAACTTGGGAGCAGGTCTGATCCCCCGGGAGACAGACAGGCCTGCTTTCAGTGCCTACTGGAGGCAAGAATAGTTAGAAGGAAGAATAGGAAATTACTGGATTGGAAACTCTGTAATGGCTAAAAAAAAGAAATGATGAGTTGATGCATCATTGACAATTTAATGGGAATTAGTCCTCTGATCACGTCTGACTGCAGCTGACAAGAAAGGGCTTCGATTCAGGAGGCAGAGATCCAATCGTGCACGCTGGAAAGGGCCGGGAAACGCATTTCTTCACATGCCTTTGAAGTGATTTCATCAGGAAACTGCTGACTTGAAGAAGGAGACTTGCAGGGCTATTGGGGGGGCAGTGAGGTGGGAGATGGGGAAGATGGGCTCCCACAGCCCAGCCACAGGCTTTCCCAATGTCCCAGGCCAGCCCCAGGCAGTGATTTCCCCTGGACAGGCAGGGGCCCCGGGCTAGGCCTCTGAAGCCAAATAGCTGGGTCTAAACCCAGGATCTACTCCTTGCTTCCTTTGGGCCTCAGCTGCCCTGCTTTAAAGGAGAGCTAGAACCACAGCCAGCTCACTGTGAGATCAGACAGGTGTCAGCCGCAATGGCCGGTGCTGTTCGCTCCAGCCTGTGTGATGAAGCCTCCAAAAAACCCCAGCAGAAGGAGCTCAGAGAGCTTCTAGGGTGAACCTGTCCACATGCTGGGAGGGGGGTGCACCCCAACTCCACAAACACAGAGCTCCTGGCCCCACGACGCTTCCGGACCTCACTCTAGGGACCTCTTCATCCGCCTTTCTCTCTGGGGTTTTTCCTCACCTTCTGGACTGCTCAGGACTTTTTATTCTGTTTTTTCTATTTTTTCAGCATTATCTATGTATTCTACGTCTAGTCTTTTCATGCATGGTGCCATTCACACTTTCTCCCATGCCCACTCCCCTCCTCAGTCCACTTACATTTCCAAGTGTCCACTCAGGTTAATGAAGCCTGAGGTCGCCAAGTCCGCCCCCTGTCAGATGCAGGTGTCTCAGGTCTTCCGCTCCAGTTCTCTCCTTTGGTTTGTGTTATTGTTGCCGGTGTTTTGGGGTCTGCCTTAGGGTTTAAACAGCCCACATTAGACGTTCTTACCGTGATTTTCGTTTAGCACAGCCAACACTCATTTATATTTACCTATATTTTCCACCATTGTTCACCCTCTTTTCCATCTCAGCTTTGTTCCTCTGACAGGGTGGACCCTCCCCTGGTAAACTCCCTTGGGTTCTGCTTGTTCGAATGCCTTTATTTCATCCTAGTTTATGAAAGATGATTTAGCAAATCCACCAATCCTGGGGTGGAGGGGTGCTTTCCCTCAGCACTGTGAGTATCCCACTACGTTCCAGCTGCCTAAATTGCTATTGAGAGGACTTCCGGGAAGATGGCGGCGTGAGCAGGGCAGCAGAAATCTCCTCCCAACACTATATTTATCTACGAAAATACAGCAAATACAACTATTCCTAAAAGAGAGACCAGAATACACAGGAAAGTGCACACCGTGCAGCTAAACCCGAGAGGACTTGGCACCCCGCGAGGCGGGTAAGATACGGAGCCGCGACCCTGCAGGACCCAGCACTCACCCATCCCGGCACACCGGCGGGAGGAGAAGATTCAGAGCTGGGAGGGAGTGGAAGAGCAGGCCCGCGAAATACCCAGCCCTGGTGGTCTGCGCCGGGAGCACTGACACACATCGCGCAGTGCATTGGGCATTGGAGAGGCAGAAGGTGCAGGTTTTGAGCTGGGAACACGCCGGGTCCGTGCAGCCAGCGCCCCGGGACAACAGAAAAGCGCGTGTGGTTTGTAGCGGTCTTGGAGAGGCGGGGGGCCCAGCGACGGAACACCATCACCACGGCAGGCTCAGCCCAGCAGGCTGGAAGTCCTGAGGAACTTCAGACCCCTTGGCTGGTGACTGAGAAAAGGTAGCAGCCACACTAAAACTTTATACAGAGAACAACAGCGTCCCATTCGTTCCCGCCCCGGCCAGAGATACAAAGAGCGGCGCGGCTGCGGCTGTGGAATAGTGGAGCAACAGCGACACCTACAGCACCCTTACAGAATCCACTCCGGCTGGGCTTTTTTTTTCTTTTTGCCTTTCTTTCTTCTTTCTTTTCTTTCTTTCTTCTTTTTCTCTTTTCTTTCTCTCCCTTCTTTTTTTGCTTGTTTTTTTCTGCCTTTTTTTCTTGTTTCTTAGCAGAATGACAAACGTGGCACCTACCAGTGACCACTCCTATCAACATGAAAAGACAGAGGAATATGGTACAGACCAAGCTCACCCAGACCCAGACAACTCCTGAGAGGGAACCTGAAGGGATGGAAATGCAGAATCTTCCTGAAAAAGAATTCAGAATAAAACTCATAACCATGCTGATGGATCTACAGAGAAATATGCAAGACCTGAGGAGGAAGTAAGGGAAGTCAGGAAAGACAATGCAGAAATGAGACAAGCCATCGACGGGATCAGCAGCAGACTGGACGAGATGCAAGAGACTGTTAATGCAATACAAATCAGAGAACAGGAACAGAGAGCAGCTGAGGCAGAGAGAGAGAAAAGGATCGCTAGGAATGAAAGAATATTAAGAGGATTGTGTGACCAATTCAAATGGAACAATATTCGCATTATAGGAGTACCAGAGAAAGAAGAGAGAGAAAAAGGGATACAAAGTGTCTTTGAAGAAATAATTGCTGAAAACTTCCCCATGCTGGGGAAGGAAATAGTCTCGCAGTTCATGGAAACCCACAGATCTCCTACCACAAGGGACCCCAGGAAGACATAACCAAGACACATAATAATTAAAATGGCAAAGATCAAAGATAAGGACAGAGTATTAAAGGCAGCTAGAGAGAGAAAACAGATCACCTTCAAAGGAAAACCCATCAGACTATCATCAGACTTCTCAACAGAAACCTTACAGGCTAGAAGAGAATGGCATGATATATTTAACATAATGAAACAGAAGGGCCTCGAGCCAAGAATACTGTATCCAGCATGATTATCATTTAAATATGACAGAGGGATTAAACAATTTCCCGACAAGCAAAAGCTGAGAGAATTTGCCTCCCATAAACCACCTCTACAGGACATCTTAAAGGAACTGCTCTAGAGAGAAGCACTCCTAAACCTAAAAAGATGTCACCAGAGAAAATAAAATCATAGCAAAGAAAGCAGACCATCCAAATACTAACTAAAGGCAAAGAATAAAACACCTAGTATATAAAGAATGGTGGAGGAAGAATCAGAAGGGAGAGAAATAAAGAAACATCAGACTGTGTTTACAATAACTTAACAAGAAAGTTAAGTTAGATTATTAGATAGTTAAGAAGCAACCCCTGAACCTTTGGTAACCACGAATCTAAAGCCAGCAATGGCAATAAGTATATATCTATCAATAATGACCCTAAATGTAAATGGACTAAATGCACCAATCAAAAGACACAGAGTAATAGAATGGATAAAAAAGCAAGACCCATCTATATGCTGCTTACAAGACACTCACCTAAAAGTGAAGGGATGGAAAAAGATATTTCATGCAAACAACAGGGAGAAAAAAGCAGGTATTGCAGTACTTGTATCAGACAAAACAGACTTCAAAATGAAGAAAGTAACAAGAGATAAAGAAGGACATGACATAATGATAAAGGGGTCAATCCAACAAGAAGATATAACCATTATAAATATATATGCACCCAACACAGGAGCGCCGGCATATGTGAAACAAATACTAACAGAATTAAAGGAGGAAATAGACAGCAATGCATTCATCTTAGGTGACTTCAACACACCACTCACTGCAAAGGACACATCAACCAGACAGAAAATAAATAAAGACACAGAGGCACTGAACAACACACTAGAACAGATGGACATAACAGACATCTACAGAACTCTACACCCAAAAGCAACAGGATACACATTCTTCTCAAGTGCACATGGAACATTTTCCAGAATAGACCACATACTAGGCCACAAAAAGAACCTCAGTAAATTCAAAAATATTGAAATTCTACCAACCAACTTCTCAGATCATAAAGGTATTAAACTAGAATTAAATTTTAGAAAGAAAACAAAAAGGCTCACAAATACATGGAGACTTAACAACATTCTCCTCATTAATCAATGGGTTAACGACCAAATCAAAACAGAAATCAAAGAATATATGGAGACTAATGACAACAACAACACAAAGCCACAACTTCTGTGGGACGCAGCAAAGGCAGTTCTAAGAGGAAAGTATATTGCAATCCAGGCCTATTTAAAGAAGGAAGAACATTCCCAAATGAATAGTCTAAAGACACAATTACTGAAATTGGAAAAAGAAGAACAAATGAGACCCAAAGTCACCAGAAGGAGGGACATAATAAAGATCAGAGAAGAAATAAATAAAATTGAGAAGAATAAAACAATAGAAAAAATCAATAAAACCAAGAGCTGGTTCTTTGAAAAAATAAACAAAATAGATAAACCCTAGCCAGACTCATTAAGAGAAAAAGAGAATCTACACACATAAACACAATCAGAAATGAGAAAGGAAAAATCACGACAGACCCCACAGAAATACAAAGAATCATAAGAGAATATTATGAGAATCTATATGCTAAGAAGCTGGAAAACACAGAAGAAATGGACAACTTCTTAGAAAAATACAACCTTCCAAGACTGACCAAGCAAGAAACAGAAAAACTAAACAGACCAATCACCAGCGACGAAATCGAATTGGTAATCAAAAAACTACCCAAGAACAAAACCCCCGGGCCTGATGGATTCACCTCTGAATTCTACCAGACATATAGAGAAGAAATAACACCGATTCTCCTTAAAGTTTTCCAAAAAATAGAAGAGGAGGGAATACTTCCAAACTCATTCTATGAAGCCAGCATCACTCTAATACCAAAACCTGGCAAAGACCTCACCAAAAAAGAAAATTACAGACCAATATCCCTGATGAACGTAGATGCAAAAATACTCAACAAAATATTAGCAAACCGAATTCAAAAATACATCAAGAGGATCATACACCATGATCAAGTGGGATTCATCCCAGGGATGCAAGGATGGTACAACATTCGAAAATCCATCAACATCATCCACCACATCAACAAAAAGAAGAACAAAAACCACATGATCATCTCCATAGATGCTGAAAAAGCATTTGACAAAATTCAGCATCCATTCCTGATTAAAACTCTCAACAAAATGGGTATAGACGGCAAGTACCTCAACATCATAAAGGCTATATATGACAAACCCACAGCTAACATCACACTTAACGGCAGATGCTGAAAGCTTTTCATCTAAGATCGGGAACAAGACAGGGATGCCCACTCTCTCCACTGTTATTCAACATAGTACTGGAGGTCCTAGCCACGGCAATCAGACAAAACAAAGACACACAAGGCATCCAGATTGGTGAAGAAGTCAAATTGTCACTATTTGCAGATGACATGATATTGTACATAAAAAAACCCTAAAGACTCCACTCCAAAACTACTAGGACTAATATCTGAATTCAGCAAAGTTGCAGGATACAAAATTAACACACAGAAATCTGTTGCTTTCCTATACACTAATGATGAACTAACAGAAAGAGAAATCAGAAAAACAATACCATTCACAATTGCATCAAAAAGAATAAAATACCTAGGAATAAACCTAATGAAGGAAGTGAAAGACCTGTACCCTGAAAACTACAAGACATTCTTAAGAGAAATTAAAGAGGACACTAACAAATGGAAATGCATCCCATGCTCTTGGCTAGGAAGAATAAATATTGTCCAAATGGCTATATTACCCAAAGTAATCTACAGATTCAACGCAATCCCTATCAAACTACCAACAGCTTTCTTCAATGAACTGGAACAAATAATTCTAAAATTCATATGGAACCACAAAAGACCCCGAATAGCCAAAGCAATCCTGAGAAGGAAGAATAAAACGGGGAATTACGCTCCCTGACTTCAAGCTCTACTACAATGCCACAGTAATTAAAAGACAATTTGGTATTGGCACAAAAACAGACCCACAGATCAGTGGAATAGAATAGAAAATCCAAACATCAACCCAAACATATACAGTCAATTAATATTTGATAAGGGAGCCTTGGAAATAAATTGGGGAGATGACGGCCTCTTCAGCAGCTGGTGTTGGAAAAACTGGACAGCTACATGTAAGAGAATGAAACTGGACTACTGTCTAACCCCATACACAAAGGTAAACTCAAGGTGGATCAAAGACCTGAATGTAAGTAATGAAACCATAAAACTCTTAGAAAAAAATATAGGCAAAAATCTCTTGGACATAAACATGAGCGACTTCTTCATGAACATATCTCCCCGGGCAAGGGAAACAAAAGCAAAAACGAACAAGTGGAACTATATCAAGCTGAAAAGCTTCTGTAAAGCAAAGGACACCATCAGTAGAATAAAAAGACACCCTACAGTATGGGAGAATATATTCATAAATGACATATCCAAAAAGGGGTTGACATCCAAAATATATAAAGAACTCACACACCTCAACAAACAAAAAGCAAATAGTTCAATTAAAAAAATGGGCAGAGGACATGAATAGACACTTCTCCAAAGAAGAAATTCAGATGGCCAACAGGCACATGAAAAGATGCTCCACATCACTAATCATCAGAGAAATGCAGATTAAAACACAGTGAGATACCACCTCACACCAGTGAGGATAGCCAACATCCAAAACACAAACAACAACAAATGTTGGCAAGGATGTGGAGAAAAGGGAACGCTCCTCCACTGCTGGTGGGAATGCAAATTAGTTCAACCATTGTGGAAAGCAGTATGGAGGTTCCTCCAAAAACTCAAAATAGAAATACCATTTGACCCAGGAATTCCACTCCTAGGAATCTACCCTAAGAATGCAGCAGCCCAGTTTGAAAAAGACAGATGCACCCCTATGTTTATTGCAGCGCTATTTACATTAGCCAAGAAATGGAAGCAACCTAAGTGTCCATCAGTAGATGAATGGATAAAGAAGGTGTGGTACATATACACAATGGAATATTATTCAGCCATAAGAAGAAAACAAATCCTACCATTTGCAACAACATGGATGGAGCTAGAGGGTATTATGCTCAGTGAAATAAGCCAAGCCGAAAAAGACAAGTATCAAATGATTTCACTCATATGTGGAGTATAAGAACTAAGAAAAAAACTGAAGGAACAAAACAGCAGCAGACTCACAGAACCCAAGAACGGACTAATAGTTACCAAAGGGAAAGGAACTGGGGAGGATGGGTGCGAAGGGAGGGACAAGGGGGAAAGGGGGGCATTACGATTAGCGGATGTAATGTTAGGGGGGCACGGGGAGGGCTGTAGAACTCAGAGAAGACAAGTAGTGACTCTATAGCATCTCACTATGCTGATGGACAATGACTGTAATGGGGTTGGTGGGGGGGACCTGATGAAGGGGGTAGTTTAATCACCATAATATTGCACATGTAATTGTAGATTAATGATACCAAAATAAACTTAAATAAATAAATTGCTATTGAGATGTCAGCTGTCAGTCCTAATTGCCATGTAGGACATTTAGCTTTTCTCTTTTCATGCCTTCAAGATCTTGTTCTTGTCTCCCAGTTAGGAAATGGCAGAAGTGGGAAAGCCGCAGAGAAGAGGATGAGCCAGAGTCCCAGGGGCTAAAGGTTTTGTCCTGTGTGTTCTCCTAAGGCTTTATTGTTTCAGGTCTTACATCTAGGTCTTCGATCTTTATTAAGTTTTGTATTTGGTGTTAGGTAAGGATGCAGATTCATTCTTTGGCATGTGGACCTTCAGTTTCCCCAGGACCATTTGTTGAAAGACTGTCCTTGCTCCATTAAGTGGTCTTGGCACCCTTGCTGGAAACCATTCGATCATATATTCAAGGGTTTATTTTGATGTCTATATTATCTTCCATTGGTCTATGTATCCGTCTTTATGACAGGACCATATTTTGATTACTGTAGGTTTACAATAGCTCTGAATCCAGGGAGTATAAATCCTCTGGCTCTGTCCTTTTCAAGACTGTTTTGGCTATTCAGGTCCCTTGAGATTCCATATGAATTTTACAATTAGTTTTTCCATTTTTGAAAAAAAAATCACTGGAATTTTAAGTTATTGCATTGACTCTATAGATCACTTTGGGTAGTATGGACATTTTAACAATATCAAGTGTTCCAATCCTTGAATGTGATGTGTCTCCATTTATTATGTCTTCTTTAATTTCTTTCAGAAATATTTTGTAGTTTTTGTAATGTGTTAGGTTAATTGTTAGGTATTCTATTATTTTTGAGGCTATTGTAAATAGAGTGGCCTTATAATTTCCTCCTCAGATGGTTCATTTGTTAGTGTATAGAAATGCAACTGACTTATGTGTGCTGCCTGTGTATCATGTTATGTTGCCAAATTCACTTATTAGTTCCAGTAGTTCTTTACTTTTTGGTTTTCTGTGTGAACACTCTAGAGTTATTTACATATAAGACCATACATCTGCAAACAGAGATAATTTTATTTCTTCCTTTCCAATTTGAATACCTTTCATTTCTTTTTCTTCCCTGATTGCTCTGTCAAGAACTCCTAGTACTGGATGAATAAAAGTGGCAAAAGCTGGCATCCTTGCTGTTCCTGGTCTTAGAGGAAAAACTTTCAGTCTTTCACCATTGAGTATGATGTTCACAGTGGGGTTTTCTTTTCATTTATTTATTTACCTATTTATATATTTTATTTCAGTATCATTAATACACAATTACATGAGCAACATCATGGTTATGTGGCTCCCCCCTATTATCAAGTCCCCCCCACCTACCCCATTACAGTCACTGTCTATCAGCATAGTAAGATGCTATAGAGTCACTACTTATCTTCTCTGAGCTGTACAGCCCTCCCCGTGGCCCCCCCCCACATTATGTC
This sequence comes from Smutsia gigantea, assembly GCA_032199065.1. Taxonomy (NCBI): domain Eukaryota; kingdom Metazoa; phylum Chordata; class Mammalia; order Pholidota; family Manidae; genus Smutsia; species Smutsia gigantea. The sequence continues at coordinate 162,994 of JAVSCE010000974.1, forward strand.
TGCTAATCGTAATGCCCCTTTTTCCTCTTTGTCCCTCACCTCCTACCCATCCTCCCCAGTCCCTTTCCCTTTGGTAGCTGTTAGTCCATTCTTGGGTTCTGTGAGTCTGCTGTAGTTTTGTTCCTTCAGTTTTCTCTTTGTTCTTACACTCCACAGATGAGTGAAATCATTTGATACTTGTCTTTCTCCACCTGGCTTATTTCACTGAGCATAATACCCTCTAGCTCTCTATCCATGTTGTTGCAAATGGTAGGATTTGTTTTCTTCTTATGGCTGAATAATATTCCATTGTCTATATATACCACATCTTCTTTATCCATTCATCTACTGATGGACACTTAGGTTGCTTCCATTTCTTGGCTATGGTAGATAGTGCTGCGATAAACATAGGGATGCATATGTCTTTTTGAAACTGGGCTCCTGCATTCTTAGGGTAAATTCCTAGGAGTGGGATTCCTGGGTCAAATGGTATTTCTATTTTGAGGTTTTTGAGGAACCTCCATACTGCTTTCCACAATGGTTGAACTAGCTTAATTCCCACCAGCAGGGTAGGAGGGCTCCCCTTTCTCTGCATCCTTGCCAACATTTGTTGTTGTTTGTCTTTTGGATGGTGCCATCCTAACTGGTGTGAGGTGATATCTCATTGTGGTTTTAATTTGCATTTCTCTGATGATTAGTGATGTGGAGCATCTTTTCATGTGCCTGTTGGCCATCTGAATTTCTTCCTTGGAGAAGTGTCTGTTCAGATCCTCTGCCCATTTTTTAATTGGCTTATTTGCTTTTTGTTTGTTGAGGTGTGTGAGCTCTTTATATAATTTGGATGTCAACCCCTTTTTGGATATGTCATTTATGAATATATTCTCTCATACTGTAGGATGTATTTTTGTTCTACTGATGGTGTCCTTTGCTGTACAGAAGCTTTTTGGTTTGGTATAGTCCCACTTGTTCATTTTTGCTTTTGTTTCCCTTGCCTGTGGAGATATGTCCATGAAGAAGTTGTTCATGTTTATATTCAAGAGAGTTTTGCCTATGTTTTCTTCTAAGAGTTTTATGGTTTCATGACTTATATTCAGGTCTTTGATCCATTTTGAGTTTACTTTTGTGTATGGGGTTAGACAGTAGTCCAGTTTCATTCTCTTACATGTAGCTGTTCAGTTTTGCCAACACCAGCTGCTAAAGAGGCTGTCATTTCCCCATTGTATGTCCATGGCTCCTTTATCATATATTAATTGACCACATATGCTTGGGTTAATATCTGGACTCTCTATTCTGTTCTGCTGGTCTACAGGTCTGTTCTTGTGCCAGTACCAAATTGTCTTGATTACTGTGGCTGTGTAGTAGAGCTTGTAGTTGGGAAGCGAGACCCCCTTGCTTTATTCTTCCTTCTCAGAATTGCTTTGGTTATTCAGGGTCTTTTGTGGTTCCATATGAATTTTAGAACTACTTGTTCCAGTTCGTTGAAGAATGCTGTCAGTATTTTGATCGGGATTGCATTGAATCTGTAGATTGCTTTAAGCAGGATAGCCATTTTGACAATATTAATTCTTCCTAGCCAAGAGCATGGGATGAATTTCCATTTATTAGTGTCCTCTTTAATTTCTCTTAAGAGTGTCTTGTAGTTTTCAGGGTATAGGTCTTTCACTTCCTTCGTTAGGTTTATTCCTAGGTATTTTATTCTTGTGGATGCAATCATGACTGGAATTGTTTTCTTGATTTCTCTTTCTGCTAGTTCATCATTAGTGTATAGGAATGCAACAGATTTCTGTGTATTAATTTTGTATCCTGGAACTTTGCTTAATTCAGATATTAGTTCTAGTAGTTTTAGAGTGGATTCTTTAGGGTTTTTTATGTACAATATCATGTCATCTGCAAACAGTGACAGTTTGACTTCTTCCTTGCCAATCTGGGTGCCTTTTATTTCTTTGGGTTGTCTGATTGCCATGGCTAGGACCTCCAATACTATGTTTAATAAAAGCGGGGAGAGTCGGCATTCTTGTCTTGTTCCCGATCTTAGAGGAAAAGCTTTCAGCTTCTCGCTGTTAAGAATGATGTTGGCTGTGAGTTTCTCATATATGGCCTTTATTACGTTGAGGTACTTGCTCTCTATACCCCTTTTGTTGAGAGTTTTTATCATGAATGGATAATGAATTTTGTTGAATGTTTTTTCAGCATCTATGGAGATGATCATGTGGTTTTTGTCCTTCTTGTTGAAGTGGTGGATGATGTTGATGGATTTTTGAATGTTGTACCATCCTTGCATCCCTGGGATGAATCCCACTTGATCATGGTGTATGATCCTCTTGATGTATTTTTGAATTCGGTTTGCTAATATTTTGATGAGTAGTTTTGCATCTATGTTCATCAGGATATTGGTCTGTAGTTTTCTTTTTTTGTGGTGTCTTTGCCTGGTTTTGGTACTAGAGTGATGCTGGCTTCATAAATGAGTCACAGTGGGGTTTTCATATGTATTTTTTATTAGGTTGAAATAGTTTCCTTCTACACCAAGTTCACTGAGTGTTTTAACACAAAAGCTTGAATTTTGTCAAATGCTTTTTCTTCATTAATTGAGATATTCATATGGAGTTTTTTCCTTAATTCTATTAATATAATAGATTGCATTGATCAATTTTCACACTTTGAACCATCTCACATTCCAGGAATAAATTCTGCATGGTCATGTTGTATAACCCTTTTAGTATGCTGCTGAATTCAGTGTGTTAGTATTTTGTTGAGAATTTTTGCATTTGTTTTCATAGGGATATTGTCTGTAGTTTTCTTTTAGTGTCTCTGTCTGGCTTTTGTATCCGGGTAATGCTAGCCTCACAGAATTAGTTAGGCAGTGTTCCTTCCTCTTCAATTGTTTGGAAAAGCTTAAGAAAGATTAACATTAGTTCTTCTTTTTGAACTATATTAGTACTTCTTAAATGTTCGGTAGATTTCACCAGTGAAGCCATCAGATCCAGGGCTTTTCTTTGTTGGGAGACTTTTAGTTACTTATTCAGTCTCCTTACTAGTTATAGGTCTATTCATATTTTCTACATCTCTATGATTTAGTCTTAGTAGGTTTTGTGTTTCTGGAATTTGACTATTTAATCTAAGTTAACCAATTTGTTGGTGTATAATTGTCCATAGTAGTATCTTATAAATCCTATTTACTTCTACAGAATCAGTAGTAAAGTCCCCACTTTCATTTCTGATTTTAGTAATTTGAGTCTTCTCTCTTTTTCTTGGTCCATCCAACTAAATGTTTACCAATTTTGTTGATCTTTTTTTAAGAATAAACTTGTGGTGTTAATTTTCTCTTCTGTTTTTTCCTAGTCTCTATTTCATTTATCTCTGCTCTCATCTTTATTATTTTCTTCCTCATGTAGCTTTGTGTTTAGCTCATTCTTCTTTTTCTAGTTCCTAAGTTGGAAAGTTAGATTGTTAATTTGAAATCTTTCTTGTTTTTTAATGTAAGCATTTATAGCTATAAATTTTCCCCTTAGCACTGCTTTCACTTCATCCTGTATTGGCATGTTTTTGTTTTCATTCATCTCTAATTATTTTCTAATTTTCCTTGTGTTCCTCTTTGAGCCATTGACTCTTTAAGAGTGTATTGTTGAATATTTACAGTTTTATGAATTTTCCAGTTTTCCTTCTGTTGTTAATTTCTAATTTTATCCCATTGTAGTCAGAGAAGACTCCTTAGAGGATAACTACATTTTCTTATCTATCAAGATTTAATTTGCGGCCTAAGATATGGTCTATCCAGGAAAAATATCATGTGCACTGGAGAAGGTGTGTGCTGTGTATCTCGGGTGGAGTGCATGTATCCATCTGTTGGCTCTAGTTTGTTGGAATGTTGTGTTGTTGACATCTTTCCTTACTCATCCACTGTCTGGTTGTTCTATCCATTATGCAAAGAGGGTACTAAAGTCTCCAAGTATTATTGTAGAGGTATCTCTTTCTCCCCTTCAATTCTGTCAGTTTTTTCTTCATATATTTTGATGGTGCGTCATCATGTATGTAAATACATATGGTTGTATTTTTGTGTTTGGCTGATGTTTTGTCATGAAGTGTTTAAATCCCCTTCTCATTTTCTCTTGTGTGTGTTCTCAGCTATTTTCTTAGTGGTTGCCATGGGGATGACACTTAACAGATTAAAGTCATAACACTCTTATTTGAATGTATACCAGCTTAACTTCAAGAACACACCACAGCTCTGCTCATGTCCAGCTGTCACTCTCACTGATGTCACAGTCACATCTCATACATTGTGAGCATGCTGATTCTTTCTTCTTCTGACTCATATCTGCTTTTGTATCCATCTAGTGAATTTGCCATTTCAGTTGCAATTTTAAGCTCCAGAATTTCTTTTGCGTTTCTATCTCTGTCTCTTTATTGATATTTCTATGTTGTTCATACATCACCTTTTTGTATTTTCTCCACATCTCCCTGTATTTCTTTGAGCATCTTTAATATGGTTGTTTAAAAGTCTTTGCCTAATAGATCTGACATCAGATCTTTTTTCAGGAATGGTTTCTGTTGATTCATTTTTTCCTTTGAGGGGGCCGCAGTTTCTCTTTCTTTGTATACCTCAAGCTCTTTTTGTTGAATACCGGACATTTGAATCTAACAATGTCGTAACTCTGAAAATCAGATCCTCCCACCTTTCCCAGGGTTTGCTGGGTTTGTTGAGTTCTTTACTGGGCTGTGTTCTGATCACCATGGGCCGCCTCTGTGCTGACCATCAGCCTAAGGTACAAACTTAGTATCTTATGTTTTTTCTAGCCTTTCCTTGAACATACAAGGTCACCTTCTACTTTTCCCCATATATGTAGTTGTTTCTGAATGTCGTAGTCTCGAATGTCTGGCTCCTGAAATGGGAAAAAATCAAAAAAGAGAGAGGGGAGAAGAAAGGGTTCTGGGCCTTTAAATCCCCTGGAGTCCCTTCAACTGGAGGAAGAAGGGCTGCAGCCAAGGGGGAAGGGCCACAAAGGCTGCTGTCTCTGTCTGCACCTGCGTGATAAAATCAGTCAGCCATCAGAGCACAGGTTCCCAATATTTGGGGGACACAGTCCATGGTACCCACCCTGGCTCCAGCTGCTCCGGGAACAGGTGCCCAGCAACCCGCCAGGTGGTGGGGGTGGGAGCTGGGTAAGTGCTGCTGTGCGAGGAGCCGGAAGGAACCAGAGTCAACCACAGCTCACCCTCTGCGCCCTCTCCGGGAAGCCGCAAGCCTTCAGTAGGCTCCAGGGCTCTACCTCAAGGCGACAGCAATCTGGCACACGGGAAAGGCAGGACTTGGGAGGCGGGAACACCAGCCAAGCCCCATCTCTGCACCTGCTGTCACCATGGGCAGGCCACTGAGCCTCAGGGCCCTGACCGGGAGATGTGATGACAAGGGCTCTTGTGGGAAGTCAGCAAGATAGCCCGAAAACACCTGCCATGACCAGCAAGCCAGAAACACTCAGGAAATAGCACTTTTCTTCCCATCTCCATGGAAACAGCCTTCAAAGTCCTCCCCCAAATCTGACAACCTTAGAGGGAAAGCCATTTCTAAATCCAAAGAGTTACCACTCACAACTGGGAGGTCCCCCTGGTGAGAACCACACTGTGGAGGGACAGTGGTGCCCTGCACCTGGCAGAGGGACAAGCCAAATCTGCTGATGTGAACTAAAGCTGATGAGCTAAACAGGAGTTCCTAAACTTGAAATTCTAACTCCAGATCTCTTTCATTCATTCATTCATTCCCTCACATTAAGCCAGAACCCTTACACTCAGAAGGACGTGCGTAGCATCTTCCAGCATGCCACACAAGAAGAGTCGCAGCAGGACATAGGCAGTGACCCAAAGCTGAAAACCATGCAGACTGTAAGGCAAGGCCTGTTCGCAAGAATGTGGCTGACCCTCGCCATGATGTAAGAGGAAAAACCAGACCCCAAAAAGAATGTTCTGCATGATTCCATGTGGATCGAGTTCAAAAGCAGGCAAAACCAATATATGGTATTAGAAGTCAGGGTTATGGTTCCCAGGAGAGGGGACAGCAAGCACAAGAAGACTCCAGGGGAGAGGGGCTTCTATGCGTGGCTGGTGTCCCACTCCTGATTTGGGAACACACCATGGGAGCAGTCAGGATGTGCTGCACGTTTACAGTTTGTGCACACGGATAGTCTCCCCAACAGACTGGGAAACTTACATTTCAGGTTAAAAAATGAAAACACAAAGAGCAGAGGAGCAGGATCTGATCGACGCAGACTGTTCTGAATGAGAAGCCAAGAGCATCTTGCGGGGCATAGGTCACCTGAGCCTGAGCTCGGCACTTCCTGGCAGACACCCGCTGAGGTGTCAAGAGCGAGCCTGGTGCCCGGGGCCTCAGCAGGGCTTGGGGGTGTCTGAAGATGCCTGGCTGGCTCTGCAGTTGGAGGGGGCCTGCCGTCAGCCTGCCCCAATGTGGGAAGCACCAAAGGCTCGGGTGGCTGACCTGGGTGCAAGTCATGCAGGCAGCGGGTGCCATCTGGGCTGAGGAACACACTCCCCCATTTCAGGCTGCTGCTGAGCTAAATTAAACGACATTCCGAGCTCCGGATCGCTGCCCCCCCACCCCTTTGAAGGTTACCAGTGGTCACCTGGGCACCCCCGCCCTGCTGCCCAGCCTGCATGCTCAGCAGAAGGTCAGACAGAGGACAAGGCAGGGGGAGGATGGAGGAGGGCATCCAAATGGGGTCCGCCGCTGGGTGTCCGGGGCACCTCTGACCATTTGCCATCACCGTTTGTCTGTTCTCTCATGGGACATTAAGAACTGGCTTAGACATACTTCCGGGAAGATGGCGGTGTGAGCAGGGCGGCAGAAATCTCCTCCCAACACTATATTTATCTACAAAAACACAGCAAATACATCTATTCCTAAAAGAGAGACGAGAATACACAGGAAAGCGCACAGCGTGCAGCTACACCCGAGAGGACTCGGCACCCCAAGAGGCGGGTAAGATACGGAGCCGTGACCCGGCGGGACCTGAGCCCTCCCCCACCCCAGCGCACCGGCGGGAGGAGAGGATTCAGAGCCGGGAGGGAGTGGAAGTGCACCCCGCGAAGTAGCCAGCCCCGGTGATCTGCGCGGGGAGCGCTGACCCACATCACGCAGTGCAGCGGAGATTGGAGAGACAGAGGGGCAGGATCTGAGCGGGGAACGCGCCAGGGTGCTTGCAGCCGGCTCCGGGAAGGAAAAAAAAAAGCGCGTGCTTTCGTCAGCGGTCTTAAAGAGACAGGAGCCCAGCGGAGGAGCCGGATCGCCACAGCACACTCAGCCCAGCAGGCTGCGAGTCCTGGGGAGTTTCAGACGCCTTAGCTGGTGACTGAGGAAGCGTAGCCATACTTACACTTCTCACTGAGATCAACAGCCTCCTAGTCGTTCCCACCCCTGCCAGAGCGATAAAGGGCCCTGCAGAGCGGCGCAGTCACAGCTGTGGAATAGTGGGGCAATAGCGCCACCTACAGCATTCCCACAGAATCTACGTCCAGTGGGCATTTTTTTGTTGTTTTTTTTGTTTTTTCTTTTCTTTCTTTCTTTTTTTTTTCTTTTTTTCTCTTTTTTTTTCTTCTCTTTTTAAAGTCTTAAAGAGCCCAGCTGACATACGTGGCAAGTATCAGTGACCAATTCTATAGCCATGAAAAGACAGAGGAATATGGTTCAGACCAAAATCAACCAGACAACCCCAGAGAGGGAGTCTGAAGGGATGGAAATGCACAGTCTTCCTGAAAAAGAATTCAGAATAAAAGTCATAACCATGCTGATGGACCTACAGAGAAATGTGCAAGAGCTGAGGGACGAAGTGAGGGAACTGAGGAAAGACAATGCAGAAATCAGACAAGCGATCGACGGGCTTAACAGCAGAATGGATGAGATGCAAGAGACTGTTAATGGAATAGAAAACAGAGAACAGGAGTACAGAGCAGCTGAGGCAGAGAGAGATAAAAGGATTTCTAGGAATGAAAGAATATTAAGAGAACTGTGTGACCAATCCAAATGGAACAATATTAGCATTTTAGGAGTACCAGAGGAAGAAGAGAGAGAAAAAGGGATAGAAAGTGTCTTTGAAGAAATATTGCTGAAAACTTTCCCTCGCTGGGGAAGGAAGTAGTCTCGCAGTCCACCGAAGCTCATAGATCTCCCAACACAAGGGACCCAAGGAAGACAATACCAAGACACATAATAATTAAGATGGCAAAGATCAAAGATAAAGACAGGGTATTAAAGGCAGCTAGAGAGACAAAAAAGATGACCTACAAAGGAAAACCCATCAGACTATCATCAGACTTCTCAACAGAAACCTTACAGGCCAGAAGAGAATGATATGATATATTTAACGTTACGAAACAGAAGGGCCTCAAACCAAGAATATTGTATCCAGCATGATTATCCTTTAAATATGATGGAGGGATTAAACAATTTCTAGACAAATGAAAGTTGAGAGAGTTTGCCTCTCATAAACCACCACTACAGGATATCTTAAATGGACTGGTCTAGATGGAAGCACACCTAAGGCTAAAAAGATGTCACCACAGAAAACAAAATCATAGCAAAGAAAGCAGACCATCCAAATACTAACTAAAGGCAAAGAATAAAACACCTATTATAGAAAGAATGGAGGAGGAGGAATAAGAAGGGAGAGAAATAAAGAAACAGCAGACTGTGTTTACAATAACTTAACAAGAAAGTTAAGTTAGATTGTTAGATAGTAAAGAAGCAACCCTTGAACCCTTGGTAACCACGAATCTAAAGCCAGCAATGACAATAAGTACATATCTATCAATACTCACCCTGAATGTAAATGGACTGAAGCACGAATCAAAAGACACAGAGTAACAGAATGAATAAAAAAGCAAGACCCATCTATATGCTGCCTACAAGAAACTCACCTCAAATCCAAAGATATACACAGACTAAAAGTGAAGGGATGGAAAAAGATATTTCATGCAAACAACAAAGAGAAAAAAGCAGGTGTTGCAGTACTTGTATCAGACAAAATAGACTTCAAAACGAAGAAAGAAGCAAAAGATAAAGAAGGACATTACATAATGATAAAGGGGTCAGTCCAACAAGAAGATATAACCATTATAAATACATATGCACCCAACACAGGAGCGCCAGCATATGTGAGACAAATACTAACAGAATTAAAGGAGGAAATAGACAGCAATGCATTCATCTTAGGAGACTTCAACACACCACTCACTCCAGAGGACAGATCAACCAGACAGACAATAAGTAAAGACGCAGAGGCACTGAACAACACACTAGAACAGATGGACCTAACAGACATCTACAGAACTCTACACCCAAAAGCAACAGGATACACATTCTTCTCAAGTGCACATGGAACATTTTCCAGAATAGACCACATACTAGGCCACAAAAACAACCTCAGTAATTTCAAAAATATTGAAATCCTACCAACCAACTTCTCAGATCACCAAGGTATAAAACTAGAAATAAATTTTAGAAAGAAATCAAAAAGGCTCACAAATACATGGAGACTTAACAACACTCTCCTAATTAATCAATGGGTTAACGACCAAATCAAAACAGAAATCAAAGAATATATGGAGACTAATGACAACAACAACACAAAGCCACAACTTCTGTGGGACGCAGCAAAGGCAGTTCTAAGAGGAAAGTATATTGCAATCCAGGCCTATTTAAAGAAGGAAGAACATTCCCAAATGAATAGTCTAAAGACACAATTACAGAAATTGGAAAAAGAAGAACAAATGAGGCCCAAAGTCACCAGAAGGAGGGACATAATAAAGATTAGAGAGGAAATAAATAAAATTGAGAAGAATAAAACAATAGAAAAAATCAATAAAACCAAGAGCTGGTTCTCTGAAAAAATAAACAAAATAGATAAACCCCTAGCCAGACTCATTAAGACAAAAAGAGAAACTACACACATAAACACAATCAGAAATGAGAAAGGAAAAATCACGACGGACCCCACAGAAATACAAAGAATCATGAGAGAATATTATGAGAACCTATATGCTAACAAGCTTGAAAACATAGAAGAAATGGACAACTTCTTAGAAAAATACAACCTTCCAAGACTGACCAAGCAAGAAACAGAAAAACTAAACAGACCAATCACCAGCGACGAAATCAAATTGGTAATCAAAAAACTACCCAAGAACAAAACCCCCGGGCCTGATGGATTCACCTCTGAATTCTACCAGACATATAGAGAAGAAATAACACCGATTCTCCTTAAAGTTTTCCAAAAAATAGAAGAGGAGGGAATACTTCCAAACTCATTCTATGAAGCCAGCATCACTCTAATACTAAAACCTGGCAAAGACCTCACCAAAAAAGAAAATTACAGACCAATATCCCTGATGAACGTAGATGCAAAAATACTCAACAAAATATTAGCAAACCGTATTCAAAAATACATCAAGAGGATCATACACCATGATCAAGTGGGATTCATCCCAGGGATGCAAGGATGGTACAACATTCGAAAATCCATCAACATCATCCACCACATCAACAAAAAGAAGAACAAAAACCACATGATCATCTCCATAGATGCTGAAAAAGCATTTGACAAAATTCAGCATCCATTCATGATTAAAACTCTCAACAAAATGGGTCTAGACGGCAAATACCTCAACATCATAAAGGCTATCTATATATGACAAACCCACAGCTAACATCATACTTAACGGCGAGACGCTGAAAGCTTTTCATCTAAGATCGGGAACAAGACAGGGATGCCCACTCTCTCCACTGTTATTCAACATAGTACTGGAGGTCCTAGCCACGGCATTCAGACAAAACAAAGACATACAAGGCATCCAGATTGGTAAAGAAGAAGTCAAATTGTCACTATTTGCAGATGACATGATACTGTACATATAAAACCCTAAAGACTCCATTCCAAAACTAGTAGAACTAATATCTGAATTCAGCAAAGTTGCAGGATACAAAATTAACACTCAGAAATCTGTTGCTTTCCTATACACTAATGATGAACTAACAGAAAGAGAAATCAGAAAAACAATCCCATTCACAATTGCATCAAAAAGAATAAAATACCTAGGAATAAACCTAACGAAGGAAGTGAAAGACCTGTACTCTGAAAACTACAAGACACTCCTAAGAGAAATTAAAGAGGACACTAACAAATGGAAATGCATCCCATGCTCTTGGCTAGGAAGAATAAATATTGTCAAAATGGCTATACTACCTAAAGCAATCTACAGATTCAATGCAATCCCTATCAAACTACCAACAGCTTTCTTCAATGAACTGGAACAAATGATTCTAAAATTCATATGGAACCACAAAAGACCCCGAATAGCCAAAGCAATCCTGAGAAGGAGGAATAAAATAGGGGGAATTACACTCCCTGACTTCAAGCTCTACTACAAAGCCACAGTAATCAAGACAATTTGGTATTGGCACAAAAACAGACCCACAGACCAGTGGAACAGAATAGAAAATCCAAACATTAACCCAAACATATACAGTCAATTAATATTTGATAAAGGAGCCTTGGATATACAATGGGGAGACGACAGCCTCTTCAGCAGCTGGTGTTGGAAAAACTGGACAGCTACATGTAAGAGAATGAAACTGGACTACTGTCTAGCCCCATACACAAAGGTAAACTCAAGGTGGATCAAAGACCTGAATGTAAGTCATGAAACCATAAAACTCTTAGAAAAAAACATAGGCAAAAATCTCTTGGACATAAACATGAGCAACTTCTTCATGAACACATCTCCCCGGGCAAGGGAAACAAAAGCAAAAATGAACAAGTGGGACTATATGAAGCTGAAAAGCTTCTGTACAGCAAAGGACACGATCAGTAGAACAAAAAGACATACCACAGTATGGGAGAATATATTCATAAAAAAAGTATCTGATAAAGGGTTGACATCCAAAATATATAAAGAACTCATGCACCTTAACAAACAGAAAGCAAATAATCCAATTAAGAAATGGGCAGAGGACATGAATAGACACTTCTCCAAAGAAGAAATTCAGATGGCCAACAGGCACATGAAAAGATGCTCCACATCGCTAATCATCAGAGAAATGCAGATTAAAACCACAATGAGATATCACCTCACACCAGTGAGGATGGCCAACATCCAAAACACAAACAACAACAAATGTTGGCGAGGATGTGGAGAAAAGGGAACCCTCCTACACTGCTGGTGGGACTGCAAATTAGTTCAACCATTGTGGAAAGCAGTATGGAGGTTCCTCAAAAAACTCAAAATAGAAATACCATTTGACCCAGGAATTCCACTCCTAGGAATTTACCCTAAGAATGCAGCAGCCCAATTTGAAAAGGACAGATGCACCCCTATGTTTATTGCAGCGCTATTTACAATAGCCAAGAAATGGAAGCAACCTAAGTGTCCATCAGTAGATGAATGGATAAAGAAGATGTGGTACATATACACAATGGAATATTATTCAGCCATAAGAAGAAAACAAATCCTACCATTTGCAACAACATGGATGGAGCTAGAGGGTATTATGCTCAGTGAAATAAGCCAAGCCGAAAAAGACAAGTATCAAATGATTTCACTCATATGTGGAGTATAAGAACAAAGAAAAAAACTGAAGGAACAAAACAGCAGCAGACTCACAGAACCCAAGAACGGACTAATAGTTACCAAAGGGAAAGGGACTGGGGAAAATGGGCGGGAAGGGAGGTATAAGAGGGAAAAAGGGGCATTACGATTAGCAGATATAATGTTGGGGGGGCACGGGGAGGGCAGTACAACTCAGAGAAGACAAGTAGTGATTCTATAGCATCTCATTACGCTGATGGACAGTGACTGTAATGGGGTGGGTGGGGGGGACCTGATGAAGGGGTAGTTTAATAACCGTAATATTGCACATGTAATTGTAGAATAATGATAATAAAATAAATTATATATATTAAAAATAAATAAATAAATAAATAAATAAAAGAGCTGGCTTAGAAGAAGTGTAATGGTCATAAAGGTTGCTTTCCTGATCAGCTCATATCCTCAGAGCCTGGTATTATTTCCTCAATGATGTCATACAGTGTTCTACGTAATAATCCTACATAGAGCAAGAAGCACAGTGTATTTCTTATTCCGTATCTAATAAGCAAGCATTTATTAAGGGCTTAACATGTGCCAAGCACAGCTGTGAGCAAGATACAGATGAGTATGTGTCGATTCTGTGTCGTTTTCACAGTGCTAGAAGTGGACGTGCTAATGTCCTCACTATAGATGAGGCCGGGGCAGAGGCCGGCTGTGGACTTGCTCACGATCACAGTGAGTTATCTAAGCCCTCTGTTACGGGATGAAGGCAGCTCCCCCAAACCCCCATGCTGAAGCCTAACCCTAGGGTGACGGTGTTAGGAGGCAGGGCCTTAGGGAGGGGAGGAGGTCATGAGTGGGAGCCTCACATTGGGACTGATGCCTTTATGAACAAGACCCCAGAGATGGCCTTCATCCCGCCCCACAGGAAGACCCACAGCAGGAGGCACCATCTGTGACCCAGGAGGGGAGCCTGCAATCTGCTGGCTTTGCAGCCGCCAGAACTGCAAGAAATGAATGGTGTTTATAAGCCCCGTGGTCTGCAGCCCAAACAGACTGAGACACCTTCCCACACCTCTATATTTTCTCATTTTCCCACAATGAATATGTATTTCCAATCAAGTCTCACTTCAAAATAGCCATTTAAAGAGCACAGAGAGAACACCCTGTTGGCAAGGATGTAGAGTGGGGCTGTCATGCATCATAGTGGCACCCCCGCTGGGGAACGGGCAGTTTCTGATAAAATCACGGATACACTAATGGCCCAGCAATCCTATCCTTCGGCAGTTACCCAAAACACGTCAAAGCATGTATCCACAAAGAGGCCTGTACAGAAACACCCACAGCAGTTTTTCGTAATAGCCAAAAACTGAAGACGAACTAAATGTCCATGAAAAATCATACTGGCATAGTCACACACAGCAATGAAAACGCCCAAGGAGCTGTGCACGGGCTAGCGCGGATGCACCTCTAACGCAGTGTCATATGCAGAGCCAAAGAAGCCAGACCCAGGAGACAGCAAATGCCTGATTCGGCCCACACGAAGTTCTGGAAGAGGCAAACTACCCTACGGTAATAGAAACTTAAGGCTTGCCACCAGGGGGCCCAGGATGGAGGGCAGGCAACATTTTTTTGTGTGTAGTGTCCCCTTGTCATATAAATAGAATTTGGTTTGAAAATATATTACAAAATTCATGGGCATAGTGGTTCATGGAGGGGAAGACCTGGAGCAGGGGCAGAAGACAGGCTTCTCATCCTGCCTCTCCTCCCTACTGTCAAATGTGCTGACCCTGCTAATTTCCCGCCTCCCCCTGCAAGACAGCTGGCGGTGCTGCGATGGCTCACAGTGTGCTGGTTCCTGTTTGCGTGGAAACAACCTAGATCTTCGCACCTCTGGGTCCCCAAGGCCCCTTATTGCCTGTTGCCCCATCACCGTCAGGCTGCCATGAATGCTGGCTTCCAGGCAACCGACACCTGGTTGATGGGGACCAGAAATGCTCCTGCGAGCAACAACCCATTTGTTGGTCCTGCAGACTTACTGCTGAGATTGTCCTGGAGTGGTCTTCTAGCCCTGTCCCCTCTTGGGCTCCTCACGGTGACCCCTGCCTTCCCAGAGCTCTGTGCAGCCCCGGCCAGCGTGAGCCGACCACACCTCCTTGACAGAGGCAAGAAACCACAGAGGTCCCTGGTGCGGATCAAGGGTCTCAAAGCCCTTAGGGGAGATTGGTGCAGCCACCCCAGGCCCCTGACAAGTAGCGTGGAGCCTGCAAAGGGGAGGGGTGACCATGTTGGGGACAGCCATGGGCACTCAGGACAAAGGACGCTCGCCATCACCCCACCACCTCTGGGGGCTTTCCTTGAGAGATGGAACAGTAGTTCAAGCATGGAAGGGCGAGCAGAAGCTAGGTGCACACACACGTTATGAGAGAGAGGTGCAGAGGATCAGAGAGTGCCTTGGAAGGGAAAGACGGGGCAGCCTTTCCCAGGCACCAGTGGGACTTAGAAACTCCTGAGGAAGGCACTTCAAAGTGTGCGGCCCGCCCCTGCTGACGGTGCCAGAGCGTTTGTATTCCCTGAACCTGTCCACCTGGGAGGCATGGGACCCTGCAGGCGGTTCAGTGTGGCGCGTGGCACTGAGCACCGGGAGCCCACGGGAGCTGGGGACGAGCACTCCCCCTCTGGCACTGGAGGATGGGCTGTCAGCGCCCACTGACAGAACCTGTGCGCAAACTCAGCCCCCCAGAATGCGGCCGCCCACACGGGGTGGGAAAGCAACCATGGGTCCCCTCCTGCCCTACCCTCTCCTAGCTCATCAGCCGCTCCCTCCCGGCCCGTTCATTCCCACAAACACACAGAGGGGCCGCTACTTCCCACATTAAAAGTGCTCCCACTAACGTCCTCCCTTTGCTCCAGGACCTGTGCTAGGCACCCCACTGCCCCAAGATGCCAGGTGCCCTGTCTCCTCCATGCCGAGCCTGTCCCCAGCCTGTCCTTGCTTGGTGGTGGTGATACAGGTTTGTCTGGCGTTGTTTCCTGGGGTCCCCATGTGGGTGGGACAGCAACGTGGGGAGCCCTTGCAGTGGCTCCATGAGCTTTCAGCAGGTCCCCCATCTTGTCCAAGCACTTATTCCCTGCTCCCACAAGATGCTCCCGGCTTGGCTTGTTTTCCCTGCCCCTGTCCTGGAACCAACCAGTTCTCCAAGAATCCCCGGTTTCTTGTATTGGAGAATGCTGTAAACACCACCATTTGGGTGTGAGGTGAGCTCACTGTGACTGAGATGTTGTCTTTGAGCAACAAGAACTAGTAGAAAGATGTAGTAAATAGACTAACCAACCACATGCACGCATCTGTATTTATTCCTGTATCTATCTGCACACACACAAACTAAAACCACACTCATGCCTCCGCTTCTGATCCTGTACCGCTGACTCCTTGTAGAGAGAAATCTGGCCTTCTTACCAGTTTATTTATTCAGTCCTAATGTGCACATTAATGTCAGTATTGCTAGCCTACACTCCTGTGTGAGACAAACCTACCTAATGTACAGTATTTTGTCCAGTTCTTTTTGTCCCTAGACTTAGTATGCAGTCAAAATACTGTGTTTCAAGGCAACTGAAGTTGATTCTTCCCTCCGCTTACCCCAGAGGGGCTCAGTTCCTCACTGCAAAGGAGTTAAGTTAGTTGGTTATGGCTGGCGGTCCTTGTCCCCCATATCCTGGTTTTATTTGGGGACGTACATTAGTATGATTCCTACAAGAAAGGAAACCTGGAATAATGTTGCTCCCCCCCATCTCATGACTAGTCCACTTCTAACCCACCCACCCCATTCCCACCCACCCTGCTGGTAGCCGCCCTTTCTGCTTTAACCTTCCTCTTTGGCACAAGTGAGCAGATGCTGTGTGTTTCCTTCTGCCTCCATCTTCTTATGCGACACAAGCCTCCTATGGACGTGCTTGTGCACTGCCCTCACGCTCAGCAGCGTGCCCCGGCAAGCACTCTGTGTCGGGCCACAGAGCTCTTCGCTCACCGCTACTGCTGTCCAGCGCTCCGTGGCATGGGCCCGCCAGTCTACTCACCACTCTCCCACGGGTGGGATTTGCATTGCTTCCCACCGTTTGCGATGACAAACCGTGCTCATAAATAACTTCATGGTTGTGTGTTTCCCTAATGACAGATAGGCATCTTCAGGGTAGATCCCAAGAGCAGGAAGGGTGGGCCGCAACAGTTTGTTAGGTATTGCCAAATTTCCCTCCGGCAAAGCTGTCAACGTACATTCCCACCAGCAACGGATGAGAGGGCGTTTCCCCTGACGCTTAACAGTGGAGTCATTTAAGTTTTTGGCAAGCTGGTAAGTGAGAAATAGTATTTGTCATTTTAATTTGCATTTCTCTGGTTTGAACATTTTTTCATGCTTGAAAGTCACTTTTATATCTTTTTTGTGAATTATTTGTTCACATCTTTTCCCTGATTTTCCACCTGATTTTTGGTCCTTTGTCTCTCATTTTCTTACGAGCATTTTAAGTCCAGGCTATTACAAAGCGACAGGTGAAGAGACAGCTCTTTGTGGAAGATGCTAATATTTTCTTCCAGTGTGTCACTTTTTACTGTTTATGGCCTTTACTGTCATGCAAACAGTTCTTATTTGTATGTAGTCAGATTTATCGATCCTTTTACTGCCTCTGGATTTGAGACATAGTCAGAAACACTTTCCCTAACAAGTCAGCAAGGAACCCACAGGCACATTCTTCTGGTACTTGTGTGGTTTTACTTTTTAGTTTCTAATCTATTTGGATTTCATTCTTATGTACAGAGTGAAATATGGATCTAATTTTATTTTTTTCCAAATGGCAACCTAGTTGTTCCCACACCATTTTTTTTTTTAATTCCTCTCTACCCAGGGCTTTGAGACCCACCTGGACATACACTAGGCTTCCGCCTATACTGGTGGTGACCCTGGATTCCCTCTCCCGTTCCCCTGGCCTATATGCCTCGTGCCTATGCCACACAGGGGCGGTTCTAGGGGCTCAGTGGTGTGTGTTAACGCTAGCAGGGTTAGCCCCCCTTGTAGTTTTTCTGTTGTCCTGGCTATTTTTGTATGTTTGACTTTCCATATGAGCCTCAGTGTCAACTTGCCTAACTCCATAAAGCAGCTAGTATTTTGGGGGGGATTACTTTAGATTTATGCAGTCAGGGAGAACTGACATATTTATAAAGTAGAGTCACCCACTCAAGAGCAGAGGTGGGTTGCCATTTGTTCAAGTCTGCCTTTGTGTCATTATTCGAGACTGTTCTAAATTTTTCATTATAAAGGTCTGCACATCCCTTAATTTTATTCCCAAGCAAGCTTCTTTGTTGCTATCATAAAGGGAATTCTTCTGCTTTCTGTTTATTGTTTATGTATGAAAGCTACTGACTTATTTCATGTTAACTTTGCATCCAGCTACTTTCATGTAGGGTGTGTGATCCCCGATGCTTCTGGGTTTTCCAGACACTCAGCCAAGAGACTGTCTAACAAGAATTCTTCACCACTGACGCACCTCGGGTTCCCCCTGAGCAGCCGCGGTGGCTGAAACCCCCAGTATGAGGTAGGAGAGCAGAGGAGGCAGGGGCCAACAATCTTGCCTTGGTTTGGATCTTAGCAAAAATACCTCTAGCATCTCATAACGTGAGACCCGGCTTTAGGGCTAAGGCATGTGTTTTTTTGTGTAAGACTAGGTCCCTCAGGTTGTGGCACAACGTGAATGTAAATCCCACTGAACTGTACACTAAAAATGGCTCAAACAGCAGGTTGTATGTGTATTTTACCACAGATTTTTAAAAAATATCCCTCAACTCCTATTTTACTGAGTGGTTTTATCATGGATATTGAATTCTGTAAAAGATGGGTATCTATGGAGATAACTGTATGAATTTCTCCTCAGATGTGCTATTATACTAAGAGATTTTCTAATACTGAACACACCTTACATCCTTAGATTAAGTCCCATTCAGTCATGGTGTATTGTTTTCACAATGTGGCGCTGGATTCTAGTTGCTAACAGTAATTTTGCACTGATATTCATGAGTGATATTGGGGTTCAGTTTTTCCTTTCGGCTGCCTCGTTCTGGCTCAATCACCCACCTGTATACTCGCCCCAGAAAAGGGGTCAGCAGGCACCCTTTCCTCCCAGGCTCTGGGACACTGCACAATGCGCTAGGACCGCCTGGCCTTGGAAGTTCGGTAGAAAACCCCTGTGCACTTCTGGGTCTGGGATTTTTCTGGGGTGGTTCCTTAGTAACATTCCCTTTCAGGAATGTGTTCCTGCTTTTAACACCTTGTTATCCCTGTTTAACCACACACAGTGAACAGCTTTCAGCCGGCACCTGACAGAACAGTCTCTTGCTTCCTCTCCTCTGTGGTAGTGGCTTTACAAATCTTTTGAATACTTAATTTTGTTAAGGTTCAAAGCTAGTTTCACAGCCGGGGCTACCCGCACAGTCACAGGGGCCATGGCCACACAGGCCCATGGAGCCAGACTAGGCCCGGCAAATCTACCTGAGAGCAGGGCCAGCACGCCGGGACCCTGGTATCTCTGCTCCTGGCATCGGGTTCAGAGAGCTGGAGAACTGAGGCAAATACCCACTTCATCTTACATCAAGGACAGTGCCTGCCTTGTTTTCGGAAAAAGCCACTTGTGCCAGAAAGTATGAAGCAGCATGTTTGCAATGGTCCAAAAAACCACTTTCCTTTCATTAGACTATTTTGTAAAAGAACAGGTGCTCTGAGCTGGCCACCCACGACAGACGTGTCGCACCCCTCTGACGCCCCCGGCTAGTGGTCTGCGTGCCGCGACCTCAGGACTGCTGGACCAGTGCCAGGGCCCCTGGTGCCACCAGCTCGTGGGCTCCCATCCCGTCGTCATCCCTGCTCTTGCTGGTCACACAGGACACGGGGATGACGCTCCTGCCCATCCTGACGTGCAGGGACCACTCACAGGCTCTTCTGCCTCCAGGCACCTTCCCTCTGCCGTCAAGCCAGCAAAAAAAACAAAGAGCCATGAAAACAGCTTTATTACTTCAGTTCTTTCAATTCTTTGTCACAGAATTGGAAACAGCAACCAATACCGGATGCAGGGCCTGCGATTTTCTGCTTCACAAACTGGCAAATCCCACAGTTAATTCCGCAGCACCACTGTGTTCCAGGACACAGGTACAAAGGCCAGGGTCCAGGAAGGACAAACCACTGGCAAGCTTCTGACACGGTTCCCGGCATTCCCCTACATTCACCTCGCTTCCGCCTCCCGTCATCACACTGAGGCAGGGGCGCTTGTGCGTCCTCAGCCTCCCCCAAACAGACGGGTTAAAGGTACACGCGGTGGAGAAGACCTTTCTGATGCCCAGAGATCATAAACAAAAAGATGGATAAATCTGACTACAAAAAAATCCATATTGAAAAGAAAGCAACACATTCAAAAAGCCCAAAGTAAAACTGGAAAAAAATCTGCAATTCATACAGATGACGGGCTAGAAAAATCAGCCCATTTCCCCCCAAAACAGAGGGGCGACAGGGCAAAGATTCCTCGCGGACAGTTCAGACGCCCTTCCTCGCTGCCCCCTGGCTGTGGAACAGCAGCGCAGCACAGACGTGTGCTTCTGACCCCCTGGGCGGCTCAGCCTGGGACAGCCCTCCCACCACGAGGGGAAGCCGGCAGCATAGGCCAGCATCCCCGAGAAGGGACGCACATCCTCAAGGCCTTGCCCAGACGTGCCCCTGACTGCAGCGCAGGTGTTCGTGGCCGGCTCCTGCACCGAGAGGAGACAGGGCGAGCTGCGGGCAGGGGGCCCGGAGAGGGAAGGGCCCCGGAGCCCTGGGCGGAGCACCAACCTCTCCGTGTGGGTGAAACCCGACACCAGGGCGCGGCACCCGAGCCCCCCCCTCCCCCCCCCCCAGCCAGCATACAGACACGGCTGAATACACGGCTGCTGGCCAGGACGCCCGTAAGGAGGGCTGCAGCTCGGGCATGTGGCTACACTGTCCCTTGGGGGGCCACTCCCGACCCCCCTAAGAAGCTCACAGACATAAAAGGGCCACCTCAATGCCCAGAAGCTGCCCGCCTGCCCCAAAGACTGAAACATCCTTTGAGGAACATGACAAAACTCGACACGCAGCCAGGAAAACGTCACAGTATCAGACAGCCAATCAGAAACGTTCTAGACACACTCAGGAGCTGAAAATTGTGTCCCATAAACAGATGATAGATTAGTCAATAGAAACAGACCCAGAAGTGACAAAGATGATGGAATTAGCAAAAAGGAAACAATTATTTCAAATTTGTTCCATTTATTCAGACATTTTTTAATGAGTATGATTAGAAGAGAATGGGAAGACACTTTTTCAAAGCAAAACTGAACTGACACAGATGAAAATTACAGTATCAGATGTGGGAAGTACCCGGACTGGCGTCAACGGCAGCTTAGATACCACAGAAGCAGAGTCGAGGGACTGGAAGATACAGAAATGGAATCTACCCAAAACGAAGCACAAACAGAAAAAAGCCTCAAGAGGAGCTGAGCGTACAGATCAAACAGCCTCAGGCAGAAGGCCTGGCACGGCCAAAGGCCGGGAGGGAGGCGCAGAGAAAGACGATTTGAAGAAGCAATGGCTGGAAATTTCCAGACTTGATCTAAGAAAGCCAACAAGCTCTAAGGGGGATACACACACACAAACCCTCAAAGAATATCATAATCAAATTACAGAAAACCAGTGATGAAGGGAAAAAAAGCAGCCAGGAAAATAAAATGCATTTTCTTTTACAGCAGGAATAAAAGAATGTGTATCAGTCAAGAGACAGAAACCACACAGATAGTTTGAAGAGGAAAAAAAATGTGATACAAAGAATTATTAAAGAGTAACAGGACTGTCACTGAGGTGTAAACAGCCTCCAGAGCAGAGGAAATGTGAGGTCTGGGAGCAGCCATCCTCTCCAGGACCGAGGCAGAGGGTCCCAGAGCAGCAGACCTGAAGGGGCACTGGCTCTCTGGGCCTCAGTAAGAACCACAGCATCCCAGCAAGGCTGGGGAGTGGACCTCGTTTGAAGGCGTGTGCCTGTGACGTGCATGCTGTGATGTTCACTGGACTCCCGGGGGGCCTGGGCTGGCGAGCAGAGAGAGCCTCCTGCCGTGGACCACAGGACTCCCCGGCAGCCACCTGCTGGCTTCCCCCATCCTCTGCTTCACCTGTGCTCAGCGTCCCATTCCCCTGGCGGGGGCTCAGTGGCAGCCATGCACCATAGAAGCCTGGGTAGGGAACACTCTGGAACCCAGAACAGCAGCCCCATCCTCCTGCTGGCTCCCTGACTCTTTCTAGTGACCAAGCTTGACACCGTGTCAGTCGGCAAAGGAGAAATGTAGGGAGGGTCCAGCTTCAGGGTTTTGAACCCCAACAAAGATGGACACAGAGACGCGCTGGGAGCCAGCACAGAAGACAAACTGTTGGCAAAGCTACACAGACCAGGGGACAAAGCAGGAGTGCCTCTAAAGAAATGAAATTTTTCTGTCACACAAGAACCACATCTAGTGAAAATATATTTCAACAATAAAGGTCACAAAAACAGTTCAATGGAGGAGAAAAAGCCTTTCCAACGAGTGGGGCTAGGCCAGGTGGGTGTCCACAGGCAAAAAGGACAGATCCTCACACCTTATAAAAGACTGGCTCATAATGGATCATGGACTTAAATGTAACACTATGAGACGTTTAGAAAAATCAGAGAAGAAAATCTCGAGGACCTAAAGCTAGGCGAAGAGCTCTTAGACTTGACACCGAAAGCACCATTCAAAAGAGAAGCTGATGAATGGATCCCGTCGCCATTAAAAACACTTGCTTTGCAAAAGACCCTGTGTTAGAGGATGAGGGACAAATCACACATGGGTGGAAATTTCATAGTCCATGCATATGGCAAAGAACCCAGGTAAAGAACTCTCAAGATTCAAAAGGAAAAACAGTCCAGTTAGAAATGACCAGACACGAACAGACACTCCACTGAAGGGACATACGTACAGGTGACCCACGAGCACACAGCAAGATGCTCGACATCACCGGCCACCAGGGAAGTGAACGTTAAAACGACAGCGAGGAACCACCACACACCCAGCAGACAGCTGAAATGAATCAACAGTGACAACACCAAGTGCTAGCAAGGATGCTGGGAATGTGGGTCAACGATATATTGCTAGAAGGAACATAAGCAGTGCAGCCACTTGGTGAAAATGTGGCCCTTTCTTAGAAAACTACATGTGCTTTCTACAAGCCCTCAGTTGCACTCTTGGGGCTTTATCCTATGAAATGAAAACTTAGTTCAAAAGAAACCTATACCCAGATATTTACAGCAGCTTTACAGATTACAGCCAAAACCTGGAAGCAACTCAGACGCACATGCCACAGGCACCAGGGCAACAAACTGCAGTGTGGCCGTGGCAGTGGAACACTATTCTGCCCTGAAAAGGACAAACTCTGGATAAAGCCAACGACTTGCAAAGATCAGAGGACTGTGCTGGTGAAAAAAGCCAGCTTCAAAAGCTTACATACTGTCTGGTCCCATGTAGGTCACTTTCTGAAACGAGAAACTGACAGAGATGGAGGACATGGTAGTTGCCGGGGGTCGGGCGGGGGAGGAGGGAGGCTGAGGGGGCACTGTGGCTACAGGGGGGCAGCATGAGGGACCCCTAGGATGGGAACGTCTGTCCTGTATCTTGACCATGGTGGTCACACGAATCCATACAGGTGAAAACATAGCACAGAACCTGAATCACACACCAATGGGTGCACAACGACGCTAGCTCCTACCTGTTAATTTCCTGGCTGTGACATTGTACTGGGTGAAGAAATATGGGACTTTTCGGTATTACTCTAATAACCACGTGTTAATGCACAATTATCTCAAAAGGGTTTTTAAAGTCAAATACTTTTAGGGGGAAAAAAACCCTGAGGGGATCATGACCAGGCAGCCTGCAGCGCAAGGAGGTTAAGGTTCAGAAGGAAAACGGCGCGACTACACACAAATCTGGATCTACACAAAGGCTTGAACAAGACTGGAAATGGTAATGTGTGGGAAAACATAAATGTTTTTCTCAATTTTAATCTCTTTAGAAGCCATAATATTCTAAAACACTGCTGTCCACCAGAACTTCCTGCAGCAACAGAAATATTCTCCATCTGTGCTGCCCAATATGCTAGACACTGGCCTCATTTGGCCATTAAGCACTGGAAATACGGCTAATGTGACTGAGAAACTGAATTAAAAATTTTTTTTTAATTATTTCAACTTAAACAGGCACAAGTGAATAGTGCCTGCCGCATGCCACAGGGCGGGTATAAAGCAGAAGTGATTACCATGCATTGTAGGTTTGAAACATAAATAGAACTATATGTGTGACTACCCAAGAGCACCCCAGGTTTGGGGAGTCGCTGCGACTCACAGGGCCAGCACATGGTCCTACCGCAGCTGAGTCACTACAGCGCGAGGACACACCGAAAAAGCAGCCCAGGGAAAAGGCGCAGGGCACAGGCCTGGCCTCGGAGCCCTCCCACGGCCACGGGACGCACTTAACTCCAGCACCGAGTGTTGACAGGTGTGACATGCTGCAGCCAGAGCAGCTCGTCAGACAGGCGCCCAGGACCCCCCTGCGAGCTAACCGCGTGGACCTCTACCTGGCACGAAGGAGAACACAACGCCCAGGAGGAAGGCAAGGGCAGCAAAGCCACGCTGCATGTGCGCTTTCAGCACTGGGTCCGCCTCCGTGAGGTGACGTTTCTGTCGGCCACGTCAGCTCCCAGACAGGCCCCTCAAGCCAGCAGACCCTTCTACGGCCGGCGGCCTTGGGCTCACCTCCCACCCACACAACTCCAACAGCGCAAACCAAGGAACAGGAGGGCACAAAGGAGGGGGGTGGAGGGAGATCAGCTTGTGCGCGCGGGAGGCGCTGTGACATCAAAGGCTGTGATGAGTTACAGCTGTGTAATCACTAAAAGAAAGAAAAAAAACACTACTGATTAAGTGGACTATTAAAAACCTATCAATTCACCCAAAGAAAGCTGGGAAAGAGGGGAGAAGGAGTAAGTTATCATGGGACAAGGAGAGAACAGATGACAAGGTGACAGCCCAGAGCCGCAGGACCGAAGGCTACACTACATACAGGTGACCCTCACATACCAGTGTGAGTACCATTTGTCTCGTGTGGTTGCGGAGCCTGAAGCATGGCTAATCGAATTTGAGAAGTGTGAAGGTCTAATTTATACGTCAGATTCCCAAAGTCAGGATTAAAAATAGAATGCAAAACGGTTCAAGAATAACTTTTATATAGATTTTCTGCTGAAATACTCTTTGCAGTATTGGGTTAAAAGAACTACATTCTCAAAATTAATTCCACGTTTTAAAAACTTCAAGGTGACTACTGGAAATTGTTAAATTTCATTAGGTGGCTCAGATTCTATTTCTATTGAAATCCAAAACCTGGGGGATAAAAGACGCCTTGTCTACAACAACCCACTTTACATATAAATATAGATGCATTAAAGGGATGGAAAAAATGCCACGCTGACACTAATCAAAAGGAAGTTGGAGGGGCTAATTCACATCAGGTAATCTGTATTTCAGAACAAAGGCTATAAAAAGACAGATCATGATGAAGAGGTCACTCACAAAGACCACACTTCCAAATTCACAAATCAAAGAAATCCCAGAGAAATTAGAAAAAGCTCATGTCAACACATCTGGGATTCGGGTCACAGGGATGCAGGACAGTCTACAGCGCTGTTTGTTAAGAAAGCGGCTCTTCCAAGACAGCTCTCCTTGGAGGAGAGTCGAGCTGGTGAGTCAAGGCTGGCTGCTGGCAGGAGGCCTGTTCCTTGCCACACTGACCTCTTTGCAGGCTGGTTGAGTGTCCTCATGACCTTCTGGCCGGCATACCCCAGAGTCGGTGATCCAAGTTTTTTTTTTTAAGGTGACTTTGACAAGAACAAGTTTAACTCTGAACACTAGGTGGGCAGCTTCACTGTCTCCCACACAGAGGCTGGAAACTCCAAGTTTGTGCCTTTGCAGTTAAACAGTGTAACAACCTAAATGCTGAGTGTTGAGAACACACAGAATTTTAGGTTCTGCTGAATTAACAAGGCTTGGCAGTTATGTTGTAAAAACACAAAACAACCAGCAATTCCAGTCCACCCAACAGGAACCTTTACGTATGTTCCAAACGGGACCAGAATGTTCATCACAGCTGAAATTTGGAAACTATTCATATGCCCATGGACAGAATGGATACACTGTGGTATTTTCACAAGGGACCACTATGTAGCAATGGGAATGAACAATCTATAATCACAGGCAACAATGTAGATGAATCTCACCAAAGAAGTTGAACCAAAGGAACCAGAAGCAACAGAGAGCAAACAAATGTGTTGCGGGCTCGGCCTTTGGGGGTCATTCGGCTTGGCCTTGGGGGGACAGGGTGTATGACTGCAAGGAGCTCTCCGCTGCTGGCAATGTCCTGCTTCTGGGGGATGCTACCATGTGTTCAGCTGGTGAACTTCCCATCTGGGCAGTCCCAGCTGTACACCACACTGGGACCAGAACGAAGAACAAGCGCTTAGAATTAAGAAATATAATAACCAGTTTTAAAATAATAAATGAACTGTAACAAAAACCAAGGCCCTCCCCCAAAGTAAATCATATAGAACTAGACAAGAATGAAAAATAAGAGAGAAATAAAACTGAAGAGCTATGTGGCAAGGCTCCAATAGTTGGTCAACAAATGGAACTGAGCGGAGAAAGAGCTGAGTCAAGAGACAGCAGCGGGCTGGGCTTCTCACCTCAGCAGTCTCAGGAGGCAACGGGGCAGCTGAGACAAAAGGCCCTTTAAATACAGCATGTGGGGTGCCACGGGTCTAAGTCCCAATCAACCAACTGCGAAAGACATCTCCGGGACACCTGAGGGCCTGAGGGGACTGGTTTATCAATCAGGTCCCTGCCAGAATATGGCTCACATTCACCTAGGATTGCTAAGGGCCTTTAATGGACAGACTAATTCTAGAAACCTGGACAAGGTCTTGGGAGGAAGAGGAAGCCATTCTGCCCTGGGGAGTGGGAAGGGGTGCAGCCCCTCAGGAAGGATGCTGGGGAAGAAAAGGGTGCTGTGCACCCTCACCTCCCCCACACCTGCTATGGGGACTCCCACAGGCCAAACCCAAGGTCAGTGTGTCCTCAGGCAGAAGGGGAACAGGCGCACCAGCAGGGCAGGACCCCTGCCACCACCTTAGCACAGGTGTGGTTACAGGAGGGTCAGACACAGGAAGGTAAGTACAAGGAGCCAACACAGCAGCCCTGGGAGGAGTGGGGAGTGTCATGGTCACCATCAGCCCCTCACTTGGTCTGTCAGGTGTGCAGGAGGCCGAGGGAAGAATGAAAAGCAGCCACTTGAAAGACAGTTGGTCACCGTGGTCCCTCCCGACACCGCTCTGCTCAGCACCACTGTACTCAGGCAGGTCTGAGTCTCCCGCCCTGGAGCAAGAGGACCCACCCGCCTTACACAGGCTCAGTTCCGCCCCTGCTGTCCGGGGCTCCTCGCTCCCACCCTGGGCCGGGGAGGACCCTGACTGACACCCACCCCAAGAACACAATGAATGTGTGGTGACAAAGGTCAACATGAACACAGACAGAACAGGGTTTTGTTCTGTTTTCCAAAGAAATTTAGCCAGTTCGTTTTAAAACCACATGGGTTTAAAAGGAATCTTCAACAGGGACAGGCCAACTTTTCGAGACGGGCCAAATAACGACCTACTACCTTAGACTTTGCAGGCCCTGTGGCCCAGTGGCAGCTACCTCACCGTTTGTAGCAGAAAGCAGACACCAGGCCTCAACGAACAGGCGTGGCCTGTGTCCACTACTCTAGGATTGAAATTGCATGTGGTTTTCACATGCAGTATTATTTTTTCCAACCATTTAAAAATATGAAAACCATTCTTAGCCCATAAGCCAGAGGGGCAGTGGGCAGGACCTGATCTGCAGGCCAGTCTGGTGACCCATCTTAAGCCAAGACACCAACAAGACCAGTCCTAAATTTCTCCAAAAACCGAGAATTTCACAGATTATTTGCAACACTCCTGTGCCCAGTGCAATGGTAATGAGGTCAGGCTCCTCATGCGCCGAACGCACAAGTACAAGGCCCCTGACCAGGCCCTGTTTCCATCCCAGGCACATCCCTCTGCTCCTGAGCTACATTTGCCCAGCCCCACGCCTGGCCGGGGCTGTGGTCCTGAGCAGCCCGCAAACAGCAGTTTTTACATCAATGTTATGGCAGCTGGGGAAAATCTGAAGCATTTTGGCTTTTTATACACAAATCATCTGGTTTCTAAGCACCCCATGAAATCCACTGAGGTCAACATGGACATGCTTGGTTTTTCCTGAGCTGAGAGCAACCACGGAAAGTGGGAAGAGTAGGACTGAGCAGCCAGCAGACACCCCTCAGAGCCCAGCCATCAGAACGTTTCTTAAACCGAGAAGTAAATCATCCAGGCATGAACTGCAACTCATCAAAACGGTTTTGCTCAATATATTTTGTGGTTAGTTCCACATGTTGCTGAACATTTCCAGAAGCTGCCAAAAGTTCTTTATTGATCAGTGATTAGAATTCATCTGACACCCCTTGCACTCTGAAGCATGTGCAAGAAGTTCAAATCAAAATACAACACAGACACAATGTCTTCAGTCATTTCTGTGAAGAAGGCCCAGGCTCCTATGTTCCAACACATCCTGGACAAGTCTGCTTCCTGGCCAGCGCTGCCCAACCGAGCACTCCGCTGCAGCTGTGCTTCCAACGGGCACCACCTGCCACGTGGGAATGGAGCTCAGTGCAGCGACTCTGCTCTTCAACAAGGGCTGCCTAGCATTCAATTCCAGCTGGGTTTCCGTTGCCCATGTGGCAAGTGGCCAACATGCTGGACAGCGTGGTGTACCATCCAGGGGATGAGAGACAAAATGAAAACGTGGTCATGCTGCTGTGAAAACGTCTGCTTGTAGGTTTCCCTTTGAGGAAGACGTAGCTGGCACGGGTGACCCAGCAGAGCGGAACCTACACAACCCACAGCCAGCACAGCACTGCCCGAAGTACGAACATCAGGCCTTCGGGGACCGAGCTGCACACCGGAGCGGCTCTAGCCAAGCCTGTGCTGCCCAGCTTCCCTCGGCAAGGGTGTTCAGATGCCAGGCAGGACAGCCTCTGCCCAACACCAGGAAGTTCCAGAGCCCAAGACACCAACATAATCTGGCCCCCCGCTGGCCACCGGGCTGGTAGGGACCCAACAGGGGGAGCCACCATGGTGCTAGGACGAGCCTCTCAAGGGCGCCCCTTCCAGCTTCACCCTCTTGGTTTGTGTGTCAGGCCTGGGCGGCGGGCTCTTCCGGCGCTGCTGTGTCAGCCGCTGCTCCTTCCTCTGCAGGTAGGGGGTCACGTTGTCAAAGCTGGCCTTGTACAGACCACTGAAGCCATCGTCTGCGCCCGCACAGCCTGTACAGGAGGGACAAGGACAGGTGCCAGTGGGCCAGTGAGTGAGACCCTGCCTCCAGTGGCAGGACTCCTGTAGCAGGGAACTAACTCGGTGACCACCTGGTGTATACAGTGGACCTGTGGTGTCTTCTCCAAGATGGCCGCTGCTATGCCCACCTCCTGGTAGCCACGCCAACTGGGCCTGGGACTCACTTCCAACCAACACACACGTCAGGCGATCATGGGGAGACAAGGTCCCAAGGCCACAGCTCATGCCCTGTGGGCATTTGCTCCCTTGTGCACTCGAGCTGGCAGAGGCCCGGCCACGCTGTGCACTTCCCAACAGAGAGGCCCTCGGGCAAGGCACGGGCCAGCATCCAGCATCAGCCAGTCAGGAAGCGAGGTGCTGTCACCAGCCTGTGGGGACCTGCGCCCTGCCAACAACTTCTGTGTGGGAAGCAGACCCTGCCTCGTTGACCCCGAGAGGACTGCAGCCGCCGAGACAGCGTGCTGTGCAGCAAGGAAGCATCCCAGGCTGGAGGGCACAGTGAGCCGCAGAGCAGCCCCACCGAGACCACTTCACCCTGGCCGTCACGTGCATGCCTGTGGCCCCTGCACAACCCAGCTGCCCCACAGCCCGTGTGACCTCCGAGCTCCTCTTGTGACTTTCACCCATCCACTCACTGTCCTCCCCTGTGCTCCCTGCCACAGTGCTTCCCCCTCACCCACACTATGAAAGGCTGCTTTATCACAGGACCTCTTAGGAGAACCAAGCACGGTTTAGGCCTGGCCCAGCGTGAGGTGATCTGCAGCAGGATGGGCTGACCCCGGGTGCTGGGCGAGGACAGCAGGTGCCAGGCCCAGGCCAGACCACCAGTGCTGCTCCCACAGACCCCGTAGGGAGCCCTGCTACCCGTCCACTTAGACAGTGCTGCTGCCAGGGCAAATGCAAACAGGGCTGAGAGCACACAGCCCTGCCGCTGCCCCTCCTTCAGCCCCAAAGGGAGAAGGCAACTCTGGGACACAGATCCCCTAAGTCCCCAGGAGCAGTTCCCACTGCTGCCAGCAAGAACGGGAACTGATTGACATCTGACCCTAGAGCTCCACAGAACCGACTTCCTGGAGGGCAGTCTGTCTTTACAAGATGTCTTGTGGGCAGCAACTTCTTTATTCCAACAAAGGGACCGGAATTCCAGTGCTGGTTCATAGATTACCCTCAGACACAGTCACTTCAAGTCTCTGCCCAAGAGAAGCGTGACATAAGGACCAGAAGCTGCGTAAGTAAGGGCTGCCGCCTTCTACTGATCCCAGTGGGACGGCCCCATCGTTCGAACATCCCGACGGGACTGTCCGAGCGGCTGTACTCGGCACCGCAGCCTCCCACTGACCAGGACAGTGCCTCACCGCCCTCCTCGCTGAGTGCATCCCCACAGGGCAGCCCTCCTGCTTACCGTGGGCCCCAACCCCTCCCCAGGCCTGGTGCTCCCACTGGGACCTGCCCTGAAGACCCTCAGCCTCTGTGGACTGCCCTCACATCTGGCTCAGAACTGCTCGCACCTGTGGAGTCAACGCCAACAGCTGGGCACTACCCTCCCCCCAGCCCAGGGACTTGCTATGCACAGCCTGGACGCAGAGCAGCGGGACACTGCTCCACTGTCCCCGACTCACAGGTGATTCATCCCTGGCTTTCCTGCCTGGATAGGGGTCACCTCCTGGCCCCAAGCAGCTGCCTGCCTTCCAGATGGGGACACATGCCCCACCCAGCCTGGATCCTCACTCACAAAATGCCTCCCTACTGTGTATCGTGTTCTGTAACCTGCTTCGGTCCGCGGCCAGTTTGGGACACCATCCTGAAAGGCAGGCCACACTCATGTTCTCACCGTCCAGCATGGCCCAGTTCCCACGAAGCTCAGCGGAGACTCTCTTCACTGCAGCGTTTTCCCAAACATGCTGAGAAAACAAGGGGCCCTTTATCAGGGAGAGGCAGGACTGCGCTAGTGGGCAGAGCTACCAGTGAGGGCAGGGCCACCACTGGGGGAGAGTCCCGCTGCCCGCCGAGCATATGGAGAGGGCGGGGCTGCCCGCATGTTACAGGATGGCTCTCCACACTGACCTCGCCTACGGAGCCGGACAGACCTCCCAGGCGTCCTGTCCACCGCTACCTGACAACAATACCTGAAGGGTCAGGGCATCTCTAAGGCACTCAGTCACATGAGCGCCCGTGAGCCTTTGTAAAGGGCCTGGTGTGCTTCATGGAGTCTCCCCACAGCAGTCCTGCGAGACGCGGGACAGCCCTTTACAGACAGGAAGTCAACCCAGAGGAGGTCCGAGGCCTACAGCCTCTCCCTCACCAGGTGCTCCCAAGTCCAGTGGGACCACCGCCCCAAGCACAGGCTGTGCCAGGCCTGCCCACTAAGGACACACCAAGCCACACCAACAGCAGTTTCTCTGCTGAAAAGACGTGACCAGCAGGCTGACAGGGAGCACCCGGTGATGGTCATTCTGCACCCCCACCCAAAACCACTGCAGGCAGGACACCGACAAGTTCACCAGGCCCCTGGCCGCTTCATGTCTCCCTCCAGCCACTGCCCCCCAGGACACAGCCCCTGGCACCAGGGCCTGGTCAAACGGGAAGGGTCACAGCTGTCCCCCACCCTGCACAGGCACAGGGGCAGCAAGGACCCAGCTGGTCTCACCTGCCAATGGCCATCCACAGGTCTACAGAGCAGCAGGGGGGCTTCCCGGCAGTCCTGCAGGACCCACAGCCCCTGGCCCTCCTCGAAAGCAACGTCCCACACTCTGTGCTGGAAAGACAGCTGCTGTTTGTAAACCAGCTGCCGGCTGGGGACATCAAGCTGGAAGATGCAGACCACAGGAACGCTTCCCAGGAAGAGAGAAAGGAAGATCACCACGACCCCCAGCTGGGCACAGAGCAGCCCAGCACCCAGCCCCAGGCCCGCCCCGGCAGATGCGGCCTCGCCAACATCCTGGCTGCAGCCCCATGACACTCAGCCCGAAGCACTGGCTGAGCGACTTCCAAGTCCCACAGCCACAGAAACCATGAACTAATGAGAGTTTAAGTCAATGACGTCTGGGGTAACTTGTTACACAGCCACAGAGAACATAGGACAAAAGGAAACAGCAGAGAGAACAGAGCCATTCCACGACACGACATTCCTAAGAGCATGTGATCTAATACCAGAATTTTAACTACACGGAGCAAAAACCAGCTCCCAGTAGGCTCTCAGGGGGTGCTATTGTGACCAGCTCTCCCGTGGGGCTGACTCAGGGGGGTTCTCTCACTCTGACCCCTTACGTGCAAGGCTATCATGCACAGAAGACCAGTCAGAGGCCCTGCCACCCTCTGTGCTAGTGGAGGAAAAGTACATGCGATTGTAACAAAGGACCCGCACCGTCATGCAGTAGCCGTCCCCACAGCGTGAGGCTCCGGTGCTGCACCAACCAATCGCAGGCTGAGGAGGCAGCCCGTGGGGCCAGGGCCCAGGCGCTCACTCCCTCGCTACGCGTCTGCAGGACCAGAAGCGGTGCAGCTGCCGCGTGAGCTCACCAGTCACACAGAAGTGCCACGCAGTTCTCCCGGCTCCAGTAAGCGATCCTGGACGCAGCAAACCTCTGAAAGGAAGGCAGCAGCTCACACACAAGCCTGTCAGGGACCCGACAGGGCTGTTCTGTCCCAACCGAGAGCTCACACGCAGACAGGAAGGACAGAGGCAGCACCAGGGCCTTCTGGAGGTCCGTGAGGGGAAGGAAGACAACAGCAGAATCCCTTTCACACGGAACTCCAACGTGCCAGGATAGAGGGCAGGAGGGCATCCTGGTCATCGGGAGACCCACCTACAGGCCACTCTGCAGGCCTGAGCGGGTGTAACAGACCGACCCTCCCCACCAGGCCCAGGTGGGCTCTGGGAAGCTCGGGGGGCCATCCACATGTGCCACATGTGACTGACCAGGACCCCAGCCACACACGTCGGAGCCAAGTGCCCATTAACAGAGAAGCCCAGGCACCCCAGAGGCAGCCCACACCTTCACACCTGTCAATCTCCTCCACAACTCAAGGCCCAGGAGACACACAGTGTGTCACTGGGGGCAAGGGTCTAGGACAGACAAAGGGAGAGAAGGCTGGGTGGGCACTTGGCCCCCACCCTGCCGAGAAACCCTCGGTGAGGCATTTGCTCAAGCACCACTACTTTGTCTGTTTCCAAGCAGGCACAGAGGCCGTTCTGGAAATCGCTGTTCAAAGGCAAACATGGACAGATAAAGTTATTTCCCACTTACATGATTAGGCACCTTCCAAATGTGAAGCATGGTTTCTCCCGAGCTAGAAGTCCCCACTGAGAGCAAAGATGGCTCCCACAGGGTCCCAGCAAACCTGAGACAAAGTGAGACATTACCTGGTGGCCCCAAGGCTCCGTAGGCCCCTGCAGGCTGGTCAGGTGACAGCAGTGCAACTCCCGGCCATGTGGGAACTCCCAGAGCCTAAGGGTGCGGTCCTGCAAGGACAAGCAGGCACAGGGTGGTGAGAATGCCAGGGCCATGCACCCGGGGAAGCTGGGCTCTCTGACGCGTGCTTTGCCCAGCTAGGGGTTGCAGTTAAGGACTGCATGGAGCCATACAAGTCCTTAAGGAAACATGGGCGTTCCCCTCACAGCCAAAGGGACAAAGGACACAAGACAACCTGTTACCTGCAGGAAGTCAAAGGCCACATGTGCTGTACACAAGCACACACGGACACACCAGTGATCACACGCACACAAGGGACACATGTGGACGACAAGCTTGCAACCCCCCACTTCACTCTTACCAAATGTATGAAAAGGGGACATCTGTTTATTGCCTGTGAGGGTGGCAACTGTTCAGCCTTTCTTTTAGGAAACTGACACATGTACCAACAGCCTTAGTGCTCTAAGACAAACAAAGGCAAAAGGGGGGTCCTACCAACAAGTACTCCTCAGAGCGCTCATTAACACAGGGAAATAGAAACGACCACACATCTCAGGGGCATGACTAGCCAGCACGCGTCAGAGCCTCGGGGGCCCAGCAACACTCCGGAAATCCTCCGTGCGGTACAGCCCCATGGCTGAGGACTGGAGGCCCGCACCCTCGTGACCCTGCAGACCACAGGCTAATGAGAGCACCCAGGTGGGACCTATGGGGATTTTTAAATGACCAGAAGAAAACAGTGGAGAGTAAATTCCCCCATCAGTTCTAGCAAGTACCTCGTGGTGCTGGTATGTGGGTATCCACATCTTGCCGTTAATGTAGTGGAGAAACATGGAGAGAAACACGTCTACAGGTGTCCCCCTTGAATCCCTCCAGTGGCAGGAGAAGTGTTAAAAGCACAGACTGTCAAGGATAAAGACAAGCCACAAGGAGAAGACGACAATCTGGAGAGGCTGTCCAGGAATAAATGACAGGAAGGGCCAGCTGCCGGTGGGAAGACGACAATAAACCAGCCTGTACCAGCGAGTGGAGGGGGTTCAGCAGGGCAGCAACAAGGGGGACATGTTGGAGCAATCTGACTCCCCAGCCCTACCCCCACTCAGAGCAGGGGGCCTCCTTCTGCCAGCCTCCAAACCCAAGGCCAGCAGAAGCCAGAGGTTCACTGTCGGGGGACAGAGAATGGGAAGAATGATCTCTGGGACAGCAGACACCTGCTGAGGAGCGGCCCTGGGCCCTCTCTCTGGGAAATGGTGAAGGCTGGGGGGAATCGGCACCCAGGACGGAGTGGGGTCCCACAGAACCGACTAGGAGTCCAACCCCAATGCCCAGACTCACAGACCAGCCTCCAACGTGCTGGCTGGCGCCCTGTCCCCATTAATGCACAGACGGGGACAGACATCCCAGGGGAACCTCCAAGGTGGAAGGCAAAAACACAAACAGGGCAGAAAAGACCCTAAGGGCCCATGCCCAGCATGTCGTGAGCCCAAAGGCTGCCCGTGGGAGCCAGGACCCTCGAACAGGGGCTGCAGAGAAGACAAGAGAGCACTGAGAACTGAAAACAGCAGAAACTAAAGCTCATGCAGAGGTTGCAAAGTGAAGACCCCAGGAATCTCCAAAACGCAGGACAAGGGCAGGAAGAAGAGAAATAGAATCAGAATCAAACAACATAGTCCAACGTCCACTGACATGAGCACCAGGAAGGGGGTGCAGGCGATCGCCGCAAGCTCCCAGGACCAATGGTCTAAAGGTTCAGAATGGAGGAGCCACCAGTCTGCAGCTTCTCAGAGCCCCACCGTCTCCTTCCATCTCCAGAGCACAGACATGAGAAGCCCCCAAACATCCAGAGAAGGGGGACAGACCCCCCACAAAGGACCCAAACTCTGAATGGCCTCAAAATTCTCAAGTGAAAAAGTGGGGAGAAAATAAAGCAAATTAAACCCTATCAGAGAAAATTTTGGAGCAGTGCCTTCCCATATGCAGGGAGACAATTATACCCTGCAACTCCACACCCACAGATCCATCAGGGTTATTTCCAGAAAGGCAGCCTCATAATGCCCTCCCTGCACTTTCCAGAAGCTGCTGCCTGAGGCGCCCACCAAAGGAAAGCAACTGGTCAGGGGTGGGGGGTCATGGGTGGGGGGCAACAGAGACAGAGGGGAGGAGGGGAGGGACCGCCACAGGAGGTACGGTGCCTACCAGGAGAACGAGGGGACAAAGGGCAGCAGGCCATAACCACCCAGAGGACAGGAGGCAGCATGGAAAACTGCTGCCCTTTGGCTTCCCAACCACTAACGGTACCTAGGAATGGACTGAGAGGACAGAGCAGGGCCCTAGCTGCCAGGGGTCGGTGGTGGGGGGACGACACACTGTTTCTTCCTTACAAGCTTACAGTGGGATCTGCTTTTAACACAAACACTGCACTTTACAATGTGCGGGGGCACCCAGCACCAAATCCATGTTAGGGACCCACAAGGAAGCAGGGCACAGAGACAGCAGGGCTGCACGGGGACACCATCTCACTGGCCCGGCAGCACCTCGTTAAAAAGGATCATAAGCAAAATGCTGGATTTGACAAAACTGAGTGGAAGATGATAGGCGCTGGTTTACTTTTCTGAAAGTAAAGTAAAGGTGCCTATCTTTCATAATGAAAAGCCTAGAAGGTGTGCATACAGCAAAGTCCACAAAAACTGGCTCTCTGCGAACTCCGGCCACATTTACCTTCCTCTGCGTGCTTTCGTATGAGTACACACGGCTTTGAAGAGAAGGACGAGAAAACAGAAAATTAAAAATCAGTGAGAAAACCAATGTGGTGAAGCAATGCGGAGCAGATGCCCATACGACCTGCTCCACCAGGAAGCCCTCCAAGCACTGTCACAAGAAAAGCTACAAGGCAGGAAAGAGAGCGTGGGCAGAGCTCCTGAGAGGAGGGAAGAACCAGACCGTGTTAGTAACTGAGAACCTCCACACGGGCCCATCACTGTTTCACCACCCTTTCAAGGACTGTTCCTTAGGGAGGTGCCTCTGATCACTGAGCTGTTAAGGCTGCAAGCCCCGACTTCCAGGACACAGACGTCTTACTCAAGAAAGTCCCAGCAAAGCCTGGTGCCGAGACCCTGCTCCACGCCTGGTGACCCCAGGGAATGGGGTGAGGAGCTGAGCACAACAGCAGTGGTGACAGAAGCCAGGTCGCTCTGGGACTCAGAAAGGGCCTGTCAACTGTTCTGAGGTCACACTACATTAGCGGTAAGGACAGCCCTCAGTACAGACTCCTTGCACGCCTGTTCTGGTGCCCCGCTCAACACACGCACAGCCCTGAACACATAGCAGGCAGCTCTAAAATTCAGAAAACAAGCGCCACCTAGTGGACAAACACAGGGAAAGCCACATGCTGACTGGAACCACACTGGGAACCAAGGACCAGCCTGTGGCTAGGGCACCGTCCCAGGTAGGCTCCAGCCCCTCAGTGCTGGCAGGCATGCAGAGCTGCACACAGCTGCATGAAGTCCTTACCCCGGAGGAGGATAAGAGCAGCTCGGAGTGGTCAGGCACCACCAGGATGCGGCTCACGAACCTGCAGTGTGAAGAGAAGCAGAGGGTGAGCCACAGGTTGGGGCGCTGCTGTGACATCCACGTGGCTCACCTGTCGCCTCGGAGAAAAGCCTTCTTCCCAAGATGCCGACTCCACCACAGACCAAGAAGAGTAACAGGTGTGACCGAATGGCAGTGAGGAAGCTAGGGGAGCATGCCGCACTGTTCTTGGGGCCCCAGCAACACGATCTCCCAGCACGGGCGGCCCAGGCCCAGATGCCCTGAGGCCACCCTGGGAGCTCCTGGCTCACGGCACTCCAACCACTGCCCAGACACCTTCTGTGGATCCGGGGTGATGGGCCCGCCAGGCGAGACTAGAGGCAGAGCAGATACCGAGAAGAGCAGCAATGCGCCCAGCAGTCAGAGCAGACCCACCATCCTTCAGCCCTGCACGGCCAACGCCCCCCAGAGCCCACTCGGCCTGCCCATCATAACCAGCCTCTGGTCTCTGCGACAGGACAGCCTCCCAGCTCCCAGGGACCCCTGCGAGGGGGAGCCCGGCACTGCCCCACCTCAGCGCCTCAGCCTCCTGGCATCACCTGGCCACAGCGGGCCTCTCACCAGGGCTGCCTTCCAGGATGTACTAGGTTCCAGTCTCAGAAACCCAGTAAGGAGACACACACCTTGCAGGAAACACACACAGTGTCACCATGACAGCACAGTGCAGCCAGGACAGAGGGCAAGTCACCTCATCATCCCAACAGCAATGGGGCAAAAACCACAGTTGCCAGTTTTAGACAAGTTTCTTAAAATCCAGTGGGTATATTCCTTACTCACTCGGAAATGTCTGCTGAGCACCTATACCTGCCAGGAGCTGTGCTGAGGGCTAGAAACAGAATAGACACAACCCACAGAGACCCTCCACCCAGGACGTGCAGGGAGACAGACCCTAAGGAGACCTACGTGTCAGCAAAGCCGCAGGGGAGCACCGCCCGACAGAAACACAGCGGGAGCCACACGGGAGCCAAAGAAGTTCTTTTAGATATTTGAGTGACCAGGTTAAGAAAGAGACGCAGGTAAAGCTCATTTTAATACTATGCTTTCACTTAACTCACCACATCCAAAACACAACCATTTCAACCTGCAGTCAATACAGTAACGAGCTATTTTTATTCTGAAAATGGGTGTCTTACATGGACAGCACCACCTCACTCAGACCGCACTGCTGCGGCTCCTGCCTTGGATGGAAAAGCACAGTGTGTGTGTGGGGGGGGTGTTCCTCAGTGGGGGGGGCGCGGGCACTGGCAGCTTCCTGAGCAGGCAGGTGGACTGGAGCAGGAAGCTGGGGGAAGGGAGGGAAGGCATGCACATCAGCAGGAAGAGCAGGTGCAAAGGCCCCAGGGCAGCAGTGTGCCACACGGGGAGAAGCGAAGACCCTGGTGACACAGTGGGGAGGCCAGCAGGCTGGCAGGTCTTAAGAACTCCAGATGCGAGGCTACTGGAGAACTGAACAAAAACCAAAATAAACCATCAGGAGGAAATAGCCCAGCAGCCATCTACCTTCTTAACATTTGGTCTTTACATTTCACCAAAACCAAGTAAATAGGCGCAATCTTGGAGCTGAATTAAAGCCCTCCAATGTCCTCCACTGTCGCAAAGGACGTAGTTTAAACATTTCTGCCAAGTAAACTCAGTGCCTTTCTTCTGCACATGGGCACTAGCCTTCTGCCTGAGAAGAGCGGCATTCTTCAGAATGACTCCCTTGCACAATGTCAAACCAGAGTTCACCTACCAGGAGACAACTCACAAGTGACAACCGCCAGCAGGGAGCCCACTCAAATTTCTCAACTACGTTCCTCATCCTCAACACACCCACCTATTGACCGCCAACCCCTGCAGGGCACTGCCAGGTGCAGACAGAGCAGCTCCCAGAACAAGCCTCGCCTGGGGCCCGGGCACAAAAATGCCGGTACAGGTGGCAGATGGGAAGCGACAGGCTACGAGTGAGCCTCCTGCCACACCTCACCCCAGCTGTGTGCGACAGGGACACCAGCAAGGAAACCCATCCCCGAAACACAGGTGCAGGGAAGGAGACACTGAAGTCCCAAGGCCAGCTGAGTGCTGCTTGTAAG
The DNA here is from genome assembly GCA_032199065.1 of Smutsia gigantea. NCBI lineage: Eukaryota > Metazoa > Chordata > Mammalia > Pholidota > Manidae > Smutsia > Smutsia gigantea. Next base: position 202,198 of record JAVSCE010000974.1, read on the forward strand.
GCAGCTCCCGCCTCCCATGCGGCAAGGCAACCAGCAGGCGCCACCAGCTCCAAGCCGAACAGCCCACCTCTGGGCCATGCAGCCAGGTGGCTTCTGCGGGCACGGCGTGGAGACTCACTACTCACTCGGTGTGGCCCAGGCAGAAGGACTCGATGCTGTGCGGCGCCACAGCCCAGCTGACCCGGATCTTCTCGTCCCTGTCGGCAGTGAGGATGTAGCGGTCATCAGGACTCACGGCCTGCACGCCGGGGGGGAGGAAGGCCAGGCCCACTGGTCAGGACAGCCGCTCCTGCCTCCCCCACCCCGGTCACCTTCCTTCCCATGTCCCCATGTCCAGCCAGTCACCGAGTCCTGGTGGCTTCTCCCTCTCGACCCCTCCCCCACTGTTCCCGTGTAGCCCCGAAGAGGGTCCTACCCCAGCCCCAGCACCCAGCCCTCACTGGCCCCTTAGGGACCCCAGGTGGGACAGCTCCAGACTCGGGTTGGAAGGACACAGAGACAATGCCCGTACAGTACAGGGGATGCGCTCAGACCTCACGACTGCGCCCGCCCTTCCCACAGCCCTCCACCTGTCACCCCGACCCGGGCTGTCCCGCACGTCTGGAACCACCCCACTTCTGCCTGCTGTCCGCTCCACCTTCCTAAACTCAGTTCCCATAGCGCCCTGTTCACAAACCTGCAGAGCTGTCCCTGCTCCAGGAGAACCCAAACCCACCCAGGCCCTCAGGCACCCAGCCCCAGTGCCCTGGTCAGACCCGCTGCCTCTGCGCCCCAAGCCTGGCTGCAACAGTCAGCGAAGCTCGTGGCCCACATACCACATCTAACAACATCGACAGGTGCCCGAGTTCAAGATGGCCGCATCCATGTGGCTCCAGCACCGAAAAGGAATACACATCCCCCGACTTGTCGGCCACCAAAACCTTGTCCTCAGAGGCTGTGAACGTCAGGGCCGGGCACCTCCTCACCACGGGCCTGGAAAGCCAGAGACGCCCACAGTTGGCTCCCACCAGTCAGCCTGGGACCCTCTGACAAACCAGAGAGCCACACGTTCCACGGACGTGGCAGGTGCTTGCGTGTCTCCTTCTCCAGTTACCGTGGGCCAGAAAACAAGGTGAGGAGGAGGCAGAAACAAAGCCAATGCCGTAGACAGACTTCACCCTCATGACCGGTGGGGTGGGGAGCTAGAGGTCTGACATGAGATCCCCTCAACTTTGCTGTGTCTGAAGACGCTCATGGATGTCGGGGGAACTGGCTCCTGGACCCCAGCACCTCTGTGGTGCATTTGGGGAAAGACAATGGTCAGACCTGCTCTGGGCCACTGTCAAACCACAGTCACACCCACTCAGGGGAGCCCCCTGCCCACGGAGCTTCTCCCCCCGGGACCCCCGCAGCCATGTGCCAGCCCCGCCACCCTTGCTCCACGGCACTAGGCCTGGAGCTCCAGGCATGCTGCTCATGCACCAGGCCCTGGAAGGCGGGGCAGAACACATCACAGGAGCAGCACCGGCCGGCCTACCCCCACTAGGGGGTTACAAAGAAAACCACAGGCCCGATATGGAGTCACTGCTGCTAGGCCAAGTCACCAAACCAGGGCTTCATACCTAACTTAATTAGTTTCCACCTACCATTAGTCAGGGATCTTCTGGTCAGCATCATAAAATAATCTATCACTCAAGGACATAAAATGAGCGAGAATGTCTGCCCCTCCCCTTCATTCCCTTTGGTGCTGAGAGGTACGTGGCCTACAACGGTTCCAAGCAGTGCATATTTTGAAGATGGAACGTACACTGATGTCCTGTCTTTCTTGCCTGCCTCGAGGATATAAAGCCTTCACAGGACTTTGGCCCCTCCGAATGCCTCCTTTATTGGAAGCTATGTCTCTCAGGCTCATCCTAAGTTTGGCTCAAATAAAACGGCCTTCACTGCAAGGCGACTTCAGGGATCACTCCGTGGACGGGCAACACTGGGGAGGCTGAGCAGTCAGAGGGCACGAACTGCCAGGGGCCTGTGTTCCAGCTTAGGCTATGTCACAGCCAGCATACTCAGAGACTCGAATCCTGGAGCCACAAAATCCGTCACTTTCAAGATGGTTCAGTAACCGTGTCAGTTCAGAAACAGCCACAGGTCACACCTCATTTGTACTATGTTAAAAAAAAAGCAGCCCCAAACAGCCCCACCAAGACTTGGTACCCCACCTAATGCCGTCAGCCTTTCCCAGGAGTGTAATCTTCCACCAATGTGTCTGGAATTTCCTGATCAGCCCTTAGGGAGGTGACCCGCATGCTAAGACCCCTGCCTTCCCCCAGGGGAGACCAGGCCAGAGCCAATGTCTTTTCTTTCACTGATCATGTCTCCCCCATCCTCTTCCCTATGAAATCCTCCCATTTTGAACAACTCCAAAGGGCATCTCTCTACTTGCTAGATGGGGCACTGCCCGGTTCATGAGTCGCTTCACAAAGCCAGTTACACCAGTGCTGATACAGGCCACGTGGCTACATCCACTCATCCAGAGACTGGGGTCTATGCTATCTCCTCCTGTTATCATTTCCCATTTCGTCCCTAGCAGAACAATCTCCACAAAGCAAGTTATCTGCACTTTTTATCCTGCATTAGACACAAGCTGTACCACTGCTTTCCACTCAAATGTTACGTCTCCCTACATCATCTGCATTCCTGGCCTCTTTGCAAAGGGCAGCAGTCCCCGCTCTCCTGTCGCTGAGGGGGTGAGGTGGACCCTCTCTCCCAGTGAGAGCTTATCCACTCAGGCACTGGGCAGCCACCCCATGCCAGCCCAGCATGAACTGAAGCCTAAAGAAATTAGGTCCCCAACACAAGGACCTTCTCAGTCGCAGAGGAACAAAAGGACAGAAAATGCAGGAAGAAAAGCCTCCGGCTGAGCTCCTAGGCACCCCGCCAGGCCTCCCGCAGCAGAAAGGAGAAGTGAGGTTGAGGCTGAGCAGGAAGCGGGACAAGGGTCAAGCCACTGTAAGATCTAGTTAGCCTGCAAAGAAGGCCCAGCGAACTCTTTAACCTGATCTATAGGCTGTTCTTCCTCTTCTTCCGGCCCTTTCATCAATTAAGTAACTTTGTAACTAGGATGAAAGACAGACCTCAAAGTGTAAGTGAACCTGTGTGGATAAAGAATGCCAGGATCCGCATCAACACCGTCACCTAAATAACCCTGTTCTTAAGACAAAACTTCAAAGGAATTATGAGTCACCTGTATACATCATGCCTTAGGCTGACCCCTCCCCAAAAGGCCCTATAAAACCCCAGACCCTAAAGCCTGAAGCACACCTCCTCCCTGAGGTCACCCGCACTCCTGTCATGTACTGACTGCCTTGCATCAAATAAACCTTGCTGCATAAGCTAACTGCACTCCTCTCTCAACTCTTTTTCATGATTAAAACAAAAACTCGGTGACCTCCACCTTGGGTGGAATGTGTCTTTGTCACTGTAAGTCCGGGGAGAGAAAATCCCGGTACAAAATACCTCTAAAAACCGAAATCAGTCAAAGGGAGAAATAAAGTTTAAAATCCGTTTATTGCTCACAAACTGCAGTCCAAGGCTGTTGTTCTCCTCTCTCCGGCTCCAGCAGAAGCAAAACCGGCCCTCCCCTCACCTCTCGGGTACAGACAGATAAGCCCTCTGTGCCCAAGAAACTACCCATTGATATGGAGATGAACTTCTCTCCACCCCTGAGGAATGATGCAAATGCTCTAAAGCCAGACCTCTCCACCTCTGAACGCCTATTGATATAAGATGTACTAAAGCCAGGCGAGATATTCTGGAAATGTTACAATTTTACCCACAGTCACTTTGCTACTTCGTTCAGCTTTCTATTCTTAACGCAATCCTTTTTCTGTTTCTCTGTTTTATTTCAAGTATGGAAATGAAGTTCTCAAAACATAATCTCATTCCATCCAGTGCTCCACAGCTCCCCCAAATCCTGGGGTGCTAGGGATATAATTTACACACCATGCAGATTCAAGCAGACACTGGACACCAGGTGACCCAGGATAAATTTAGGAGTTGGCAAGGGATCTGCCCTACACGGAGTTCAGCGGATGTCCCTTCCCTCCGTGCTCTTCTCTGCGCTCTGCCCCCTGCACAGCTGCTGCCATTCGCTGTTAGGCTTGCTTTAATGAGTTTCTTTCTTGCTGGCACTTGTTCGACCTGACTGTGAATTCTTTCCTGTCTAGGTGGGGGATTCACCTGGCGTGCAGGGAGAGACCTCCCTAGATGTGGCTGCCCAGCAACCACGTGACAAACATGGAGAAAACAATGACAAAGATAATTGGCTCCCCAGCAAGAAAATCTGAATTCTGAGTCCACTGCATTAAACTGAAGTCCCGCACTGTGCCGGCAACACAGCTGGGTGTTCCCTGGGCTGATGACGCACCGAGCACAGCCATCCAGGTGGGTCCTCCAGGAGCAACCAGCTTGGGTTCAAGTGGGCTCACCCGCCCGAGGAGGAAGCGAGCCCCTCCCCACCGCCAAGCCAACACAGAATGGCACTCCCCATCTTGTGCCTTTGTCTCTTGGCAGCCAGGGGCTTCCAGCTGCTCACGTTATTTCATCAGGGCAATGACACCAGGATGCAGCTCAGCCATACAGTTTGTGAGTTAGGGTCTGAGGGAGTCAGGCTGTGAATGGTGAGGGGCAGGTCATGGGACAGAACAGCGGTGGGCCGGCCACCATCACCCTGGAGGTGGAGGCAGTGGCCTCACCATTCTTTGGCTCTTGGGGGTCTCCCCTCTCCCATCCCTCCTCGGAATCACTGGGTTCACAGCCTAGCACCCGTGTCCTTACGCCCCCAAGAGCTGGCCTGGCCCCGTGACCTCTGCCAGTGAGCAGACTCTGGTTGAGCAACTAGGCCTTGAAACACCCTCACCCCCAACACTGAACTGTGGGGCTACAGTGGTGTCTCACTGGCCTAAATGCACCACACATGGTTTTTTTTTTTTGAGGTCACACCATCTCCCACTGACAGACCACAATGAAGAGGGAGTCAGGCACACCCACACGTATGTTTGAACACCCTCTCAGGCATGCACTCAAGGGATCTTACCCTAAATTCCCTATTTGCCAATTGACAGCGACAGGGACCCACTTGAGTCAGGAGAATTCGAGCTTCCTCCCTTCAGACTTGCCTGCTGCCAGACCCCTTCTAGAACCCTAGCCACTCAGCTTTCCACAGAGGAACAGACTCCGCTACAGGACCCAGGGGAGTGCCAGCAGGTCACGTGGACATGCCATTCCCAGGCTCGAAGTGAAGCCCAGCTGTGAGCTGAGTGCGAGGGCCCGCCTGCAAAAGGAGTGGGCTCGCTGCTGACTCCCCAGCCGCTTGCCGCCCGGCCCTGCTCCCGCACATCCCCACGTCCCCATGCAGGTGGGCTGACCGCTCTGCGTAAAGCCCTAACAGTGGACACACCTGGGCAGTGAAGAATTCTGCTCTGGCCTCGCACCCTGGGAGGTCATCTCTGGGAGTACCTTCATACCTGGAGTCTGGGCCCCGCCGGACAGTCTGACATGAGTTACGGAGGGTGCTCCTGGGGGCTGAGGACTTACGGGCAGCCAAGCTCACACCTGCACACTGAGGCTCAGGAAAGCCTCCCTGGCTGGGAGACCCACTGCGTTCCACTACCAGACACTGGCAGGCACTACGCCCTGGGTTCACGTGGAGAGGACACCTGGATGCCCTGCCCCTTGGCTGACTTCAGCCTGTACCCTTTCACGGGAACCTGTGGTCACCGTGAGCACGGTGGCTTTCAGTGAGTTCTGAGTCCTTCTCCTGAGTAGTAAACCTGACGCTGGTCTTGGGGCCCCTAAACTTGCAGCCGGTGACAGGTGAGGGCTGTCCCTCAAAATCAGCCCAACTCCCAGTTCCAGAGGCAGAAGCAGATGGCAAGGAAACTGGACAGGGGAACACCCCGTTAAGGGCACGGCAGGTCCTGTGGAAGTGGGCTACAAAGCGGCAGGCACTATAGCTTAACACACACAGATGCTGTGTGGACGAGCCCAGGGGGGTGAGCACTGGGGTCCACTCGCAAAGGCTACGTCTGGATGGCCCAATTCGGGGTGATCTTTGTTCCCACTTTGTACTTCTCTGTGGTTTCCAGTTTTTTGTGTGAACCAAAAAAAGGAGAAAAATAGGGAAAATTACCATGGCAGGTAAACTTCTGCACTCCAGAGGGCCAGACTAAGAACCTGCCTTCAGTTTCCTTTCTAACCTACCACCCCTCAGAAGGGGCGCGGGCAAGCTCCCAGCAAGAGCCCTACCTGCACTGTTTACCCACCTGCCAGCACATAAACCACACACGGCCTAGTTCTGGACCGCGGGCCTTTGAAACGCTGGCCAGCTGAGGCAAGTGCGCTGGGAACTGCTGATCTAAACGAAAGCCCCAAGTGGCCCTCGCCTCCCACGCGTGCTCCTGAGGCTGCAGAACAAACAGGAAAAGCTTCCACTCTCTAACACATGGTCCAACTGGAAAGGAGCCACGCCCAGCAGGCGAGCAGAGGACAGGAGGCAGCTCAAGAGACACAAGCGGACCTTAAGGCTGAAGAGCTGCTCCCCCTTCAGGACATGTGCCCCACAGGCTGTTTTCCTATCAGACTCTGCCACTGTAAAGGCCTGACACCGGCCTGTGCCATCCAGTTGGGAAGAGGACCCCTGATGCTCTGGGAGGTGAGGAGACGGAAGCCCCTGGGAAAGCAATCTGGCATTATCTACCTAAATTACAAAAGCACATATTTTTGACCCAGTTATTCATTTTTGGAACATCTTCAGATACATGCAAATTATTACATCTGTGTATAATTCACTGAAGTGCTTTTTCAAATAGAAAAAAATGTAAAACACAAGCAAAAAAGGTCCATCAACAGGAACGGGTAGGACAACTACTGTTCACCCCCACACAATCGGACTGAGACGCGGCCTCCAGTGTCTACTCTTCTGTGTCCACCTGCCGATCTTCACCATTTCCAGCTGTGCCTCCAGGGGCCACATGGCCTCCACCAGCACCCAGGTCCTCTGGTCTTTGCCGAGCCCCTCGCAGACACAGGGGTCAGCTACAGATTATGACGTCCTCGGAGGGCAATCTGGGCTCCAATTACATTGCGCTGCAGCCTGCGCCCAGCTGCACAGGGAGCTGTCAAGGTCGCAGACCCTCAGGGCACACGGACATTCTAGTGCAGCCAGACAGCCTTTACTTGAGCAAAAGAATTACCGCCAAATTCCCTTACATCATTTGATTTTCATTTTGGGGAGCCAAAGCCCCCTTTAAGAAACTGATATAAGCTACAGAAGGCCCACAGATAAGCTCAGCAGTGTCCGGACAGTGAAATTAACTCCCGTTATGGGCCAAACTATGTCCCCCCAAATTCACGTGCTGGAATCCGAAGCCCCTATTCCTCCAAATGTGGCTCTTTTTGGAGAGCCTTTACTGGGGTAACTAAGCTTAAATGAGGCTGTCAGGATGGGCCCTGATCTGGTAAGATGGGTACCCTTGTAAGAAGAAATCTGGGCCCACAGATGGACAACCACATGACGAGGCTGCAAAAGGACGGCCGCCCATGCGCTGAGAAGCTGACCCTGGTGTTGGGCTCCCAGCCTCCGGACTGCAATCAATGAGCACCTGCTGTGTAAGGTGGGGTATTTTCCACAGTGGCCCCAGCAGATTCCTCTGTCATCACACACTGGCTTGCCTCCCTCCCCTGCCTCCTCCCGAGGTTGTGGAAGCAATGCAAAACCAAGGTCCACTGCAAGGCTCCCTGTGGGAGAACCTTGGTCTGTAACCTCAAGGCCCTCTTGCAGTATTCACCTTGAACCCTGGGACACCCCCACAGTCTAAGTGACTTGTCACGGCTCAGGCTGTTTCAGCAAAGGGATGCTGCCCACCACGCCTTTCCATCTAAGGATGCGGTGAACTCACAAGGGTCAGCTGGAACAAACAACTCGCTAGCTGTAACACGCCTACGACACGTGTGTTTACGCAGACCGCTGTGGGAGGGCATGGGGATGGCGGCAGGGTCACACTTCACCCTATAGCTTTTAATTTTTTTGTGTTAGGCTTTTAAATCCTGGGCATCTATTGCCTATATGATACATCAAAACACACACAAAATAAAAGTGCAGTCATGTGATGGGACTTTACTTCTAACACAACTGAAATCAAGGGCAGTGTGAGTGTTCCTTGTTTGGCTACCACCTGGAAACTGCCTTTTTACTCTTCTCTTAGAAGTAGAATGAAATAAAAATATAAAAACCATTGCTGTCCCAATACAGGGTGAACCAGCTACAAAAGGGAATTCCTTAACCTGGGCTGCTTAGTCCAAACTTTCAAGGGTCAGGTAAACCATGCAGCCTCAGAAGACAAGAACCAGAGGACAGGGCTGACTCTGCTCCCCGTGGGTGTTTCTGTGAATGTCAAGGACAATCAATAATCCCAGCTGTTACGGGCTATAGACAACCTGCACAGGACACTGCAGAGTCAACAGAAATTTACACCTGCCAGGCACGCGCCTCCTCATCCCATCCCGGCACCTCCTCTCCTCACAATATGGCAGTGGTGAAGCACGGCAGCCCCTGTAAAGCCAGGGTTCACACCACCGCAGTGCTCCCTCCCTTAGGAATTGACCCACAGACACTCAGAAGAGCAATAAATAAGGTTGATGAAGGTTTCAAGACCCTTCTGCCTGTGACATCTATGTTCTAGCCAAGTTCTGTCATCCTCCCCCAGCAACACTGAGCTCCCACCCATTCTTCAGACACTGAAAAGTGCCCCAACTTAAAACCTGCCTAGTAACACTGCAGCACAGATGCTTCAACTTGCACAGAACCACAACCCTCTCAGAGCGTGTGCCCGATGCTCTTTATTTCTGCCACCATGAGACTGGAGGCCCACTGGAAAGCAGGAGGGCACCGCAGCTAGGGGCACCGCCTCTGGAGCCATAGCACTCAGGTTCAGGGCCCCAGCTTTTCTGTCTGGGCTGCCTGACTGCAATCGGCTTCCGGACTCCTGGCCAATGAAGGTGAAAACAACGCCCCCACCCCATCAAGGGTTGCTCCAAGGATTAAATCAGTTAATGCACGTGAAGCACTGGAAACAGCGCCTGGCACAGAGCAGTGCTGTTAGTTGCTTATTACTATAATCACTGTCACTACTGTCATTGGCATGCAAGCATAAGCGGTGTGTTCGACATCATAATTATTCAACGTTAGCATTTCATACCTGACACTCAGACATTGCCACGGTTTTGTACGGAAAAGAATCAGACGCTTACTGTCATCCGTTAAGGCAAAATAGCTGCCAGACTTGGAGAAGGCGGACGCCAGAATCGTGTCACTCCCCTTATCCATGGGCTGTCCGTGATCCCTAAGAGAGAGAGAGGACAGTGGTCAGAGTAGGGCTGAGCTCCTCCAGCAATACCTGGGCTTTTACAATGCAAGGAGAGAGAAAAAGGTCTGAGGTTCATGTAGCCAAATCATGAAGGTATATTAAGGGCACACAGAAAGGTTGAAAACAGCTCTAATTTTTAAGGAGTAAATCTAATTAAACAGAAAAATCTCTCACCATACATGCAAAGCTGAGCTGGAAGGACCCTCACAGATCACCTGGCCCCCTCCCTCATGAACATGAACCAATCCAAGCCTAGAGGCAAAAATGAAATAGTACTAAAAAAAATTAACTGAGCCATGGTCAGTTCTACTGAAGAAAGCCTGCACACAAAATCATCAGACTCCTCTTATTTTTCAAGCAGCCAGAGCTAATCCTGTACACCTGCCTTCAGTGCGATTAGAGTTGTGCTGCATTATTTCAAGGTACTAATAAAATAAATAATTACTGACAAACTAAAGTACTGAGAAAAGTCCCAATATTTTTACTGCCTAATTTGAAAGCCCCACGTTTCTTTCTGGGGTGGAACCTGCTTTACCCACACAGCAGGATAAGTGGAAATGAAGAATTCAGCAAGGAAGACAATTCACTTTTAGCTACCTGGTCCCATGATGCAAACCATGAGTCAGGCCCTGAAGACGCCTCCCCATCACCTCACCCTTTATTTTCTTGTGACTTCTTTTCTGCAGTTCTGCAATCATATGTGAAGAGGCTGTCATCCTCACTAAAGAAAAATAACAAGGATTTTTAAAGGGGTACTTTGCTAATAAAATTTTTTTCCAAGACACAAATATTTGCATACTCATTAATTAAAGATCTTATCACAAGAAATTATCTACATACAATATTTCAGGGACCACCTAAGGAGCTTTATCTGCTTAATCTCCTATTTAGATCTGCTATATACAATGACACAGTACTGTGCCAAACAGTTAAGTAAAATAAGGAGAAAACTCAACAGAAAGTAATAAACTAGTATTTAATGCGCTAGAAAATCAACACAAAACAGTCATGTTAGAAGTTATGTTCTGATACTGTTTGCAGTGGTTTTTCTGCACCCAAATTTAAACTGTCACAATTAATCTGAAAAAAAAAAAGTTCCCATGGCTGCCAGGTACTTACCAATACAGGAATCCCATCTTCCCTATCAGACCTTAAGCTCTCTTGGTTTATCCCACCCTCCGTCCTCACCCAGTCTCACCTCACCTCCAGTGCCTGGCACAGAGAAGACAACTTGTACAAATTTATAGCCTTTTAAGTTCTCACACTCAACTCTTCTCACATGGAACACAGTCGTGTATAAAAATAAGTTCTACATAAAATACCTAGGAATAAACCTAACGAAGGAAGTGAAAACTACAAGACACTCTTAAGAGAAATTAAAGAGGACACTAATAAATGGAAATTCATCCCATACTCTTGGCTAGGAAGAATTAATATTGTCAAAATGGCCATCCTGCCTAAAGCAATCTACAGATTCAATGCAATCCCTATCAAAATACCAACAACATTCTTCAACGAACTGAAGCAAACAGTTCTAAAATTCATATGGAAACACAAAAGACCCCAAATAGCCAAAGCAATCCTGAGAAGGAAGAACAAAGCAGGGGGGATCTCGCTTCCCAACTTCAAGCTCTACTACAAAGCCACAGTAATCAAGACAATTTGGTACTGGCACAAGAACAGACCCATAGACTGGTGGAGCAGACTAGACAGTCCAGATATTAACCCAAGCATATATGGTCAATTAATATATGATAAAGGAGCCATGAACATACAATGGGGAAACGACAGCCTCTTCAACAGCTGGTGTTGGCAAAACTTGACAGCTACAGGTAAAAGAATGAAACTGGATTACTGTCTAACTCCACACACAAAAGTAAACTCAAAATGGATCAAAGACCTGAATGTAAGTCATGAAACCATAAAACTCTCGGAAAAAAACATAGGCAAAACCCTCTTGAACATAAACATGAGCAGCTTCTTCATGAACATATCTCCCCGGGCAGGGGGAACAAAAGCAAAAATGAACAAGTGGGACTATACCAAACTAAAAAACTTCTGTACAGCAAAGGACACCATCAGTAGAACAAAAAGAAATGCTACAGTATGGGAGAATATATTCATAAATGACATATCTGATAAGGGGTTGATACCCAAATTATATAAAGAGCTCACACACCTCAACAAACAGAAAGCAAATAAGATAATTAAAAAATGGGCAGAGGAACTAACAGACACTTCTCCAAAGAAGAAATTCAGATGGCCAACAGGCACATGAAAAGATGCTCCACATTGCTAACCATCAGAGAAATGCAAATTAAAACCACAATGAGATATCACCTCACACCAGTTAGGATGACCATCATCCAAAGACAAACAACAACAAATGTTGGCGAGGATGTGGAGAAAGGGGAACCCTCCTACACTGCTGGTGGGAATGTAAATTAGTCCAACCATTGTGGAAAGCAGTATGGAGGTTCCTCAAAAAACTCAAAATAAAAATACCATTTGACCGAGGAATTCCACTCGGGAATTCACCCTAAGAATGCAGGAGCCCAGTTTGAAAAAGTCATATGCACCCCTATGTTTATCACATTTACAACAGCCAAGAAATGGAAGCCACCTAAGTGTCCATCAGTAGATGAATGAATAAAGAAGATTTGGTACATATACACAATGGAATATTATTCAACCAAAGAAGAAAACAAATCCTACAATTTGTAGCAACATGGATGGAGCTGGAGGGTATTATGCTGAGTGAAATAAGCCAGGCGGGGAAAGACAAGTACCAAATGATGTCACTCATCTGTGGAGTATAAGAACAAAGAAAAACTGAAGGAACTAAACAGCAGCAGATTCACAGAACCCAAGAATGAACTAACAGTTACCAAAGGGAAAGGGACTAGGGAGGATGGGTGGGAAGGGAGGGATAAGGGGAATAAGGGGCATTGCGATTAGCACATATAATGTAGTGGGGGGAGCACAGGGAAGGCAGTATAGCAGAGAAGACAAGTAATGACTGAATAGCATCTTACTACGCTGATGGACAGTGACTTTAACGGGGTATGTGTTGGGGATTTGATAATGGGGGGAATCCAGTAACCACAATGTTGCTCATGTAATCGTATATTTACTGATACCAAAAAAAAAAAGTCCTACAAATCAGAAACTTCGCTGGCCACTGAATTTCCTTAAAAGGCATAGACGGACTTCCGGGAAGATGGCGGTGTGAGCAGGGCGGCAGAAATCTCCTCCCAACACTAAATTTATCTACGAAAACACAGAAAATACATCTATTCCTAAAAGAGAGACGAGAATACACAGGAAAGCGCACAGCGTGCAGCTACACCCGAGAGGACTCGGCACCCCAAGAGGCGGGTAAGATACGGAGCCGCGACCCGGCGGGACCCGAGCCCTCCCCCACCCCAGCGCACCGGCGGGAGGAGAGGATTCAGAGCCGGGAGGGAGTGGAAGCACACCCGCGAAGTAGCCAGCCCCGGTGATCTGCGCGGGGAGCGCTGACCCACATTGCGCAGTGCAGCGGAGATTGGAGAGACAGAGGGGCAGGATCTGAGCGGGGAACGCGCCAGGGGGCTTGCAGCCGGCTCCGGGAAGGAAAAAAAAAGTGCGCGCTTTCCTCAGCGGTCTTAAAGAGACAGGAGCCCAGCGGAGGAGCCGGATCGCCCCAGCACACTCAGCCCAGCAGGCTGGGAGTCCTGGGGAGTTTCAGACGCCTTAGCTGGCGACTGAGGAAGCGTAGCCATACTTAACACTTCTCACTGAGATCAACAGCCTCCTATTCGTTCCCACCCCTGCCAGAGCGATAAACGGCCCTGCGGAGCGGCACAGTCACAGCTGTGGAATAGTGGGGCAATAGCGCCACCTAGAGCATTCCCACAGAATCTACGTCCGGTGGGCATTTTTTTTGTTTTTTTTTGTTTTTTTTTGTTTTTTTGTTTTGTTTTTGTTTTTTCTTTTCTTTCTTTTTTCTTTTTTTCTTTCTTTCTTTTTTTCTTTTTTTCTCTTTTTTTCTCTTTTTTTTTTCTTCTCTTTTTAAAGTCTTAAAGAGCCCAGCTGACATACGTGGCAACTATCAGTGACCAAATTATACAGCCATGAAAAGACAGAGGAATATGGTTCAGACCAAAATCAACCAGACAACCCCAGAGAGGGAGTCTGAAGGGATGGAAATGCACAGCCTGCCTGAAAAAGAATTTAGAATAAAAGTCATAACCATGCTGATGGACCTACAGAGAAATGTGCAAGAGCTGAGGGAGGAAGTGAGGGAACTGAGGGAAGACAATACAGAAATCAGACAAACGATCGACGGGCTTAACAGCACAATGGATGAGATGCAAGAGACTGTTAATGGAATAGAAAACAGAGAACAGGAGTACAGAGCAGCTGAGGCAGAGAGAGATAAAAGGATTTCTAGGAATGAAAGAATATTAAGAGAACTGTGTGAGCAATCCAAACGGAACAATATTCGCATTATAGGAGTACCAGAGGAAGAAGAGAGAGAAAAAGGGATAGAAAGTGTCTTTGAAGAAATAGTTGCTGAAAACTTTCCCTCGCTGGAGAAGGAAATAGTCTCGCACACCACAGAAGCTCATAGATCTCCCAACACAAGGGACCCAAGGAAGACAACACCAAGACACATAATAATTAAGATGGCAAAGATCAAAGATAAAGACAGGGTATTAAAGGCAGCTAGAGAGAAAAAAGATCACCTACAAAGGAAAACCCATCAGACTATCATCAGACTTCTCAACAGAAACCTTACAGGCCAGAAAGAATGGCATGATATATTTAACGTTATGAAACAGAAGGGCCTCGAACCAAGAATATTGTATCCAGCACGATTATCATTTAAATATGACGGAGGGATTAAACAATTTCCAGACAAACGAAAGTTGAGAGTGTTTGCCTCTCATAAACCACCACTACAGGATATCTTAAATGGACTGCTCTAGATGGAAACACACCTAAGGCTAAAAAGATGTCACCAGAGAAAATAAAATCATAGCAAAGAAAGCAGACCATCCAAATACTAACTAAAGGCAAAGAATAAAACACCTATTATAGAAAGAATGGAGGAGGAGGAATAAGAAGGGAGAGAAAGAAAGAAACATAAGACCATGTTTACAATAACTTAACAAGAAAGTTAACTTAGATTGTTAGATAGTAAAGAAGCAACCCTTGAACCCTTGGTAACCACGAATCTAAAACCAGCAATGGCAATAAGTACATACCTATCAATAATCACCCTAAATGTAAATGGACTGAATGCACCAATCAAAAGACACAGAGTAACAGAATGGATAAAAAAGCAAGACCATCTATATGCTGCCTACAAGAAACTCACCTCAAATCCAAAGATATACACAGACTAAAAGTGAAGGGATGGAAAAAGATATTTCATGCAAACAACAAGAGAAAAAAGCAGGTGTTGCAGTACTTGTATCAGACAAAATAGACTTCAAAACGAAGAAAGTAGCAAGAGATAAAGAAGGACATTACATAATGATAAAGAGGTCAGTCCAACAAGAAGATATAACCATTATAAATATATATGCACCCAACACAGGAGCGCCAACATATGTGAGACAAATACTAACAGAATTAAAGGAGGAAATAGACAGCAATGCATTCATCTTAGGAGACTTCAACACCACTCACTCCAGAGGACAGATCAACCAGACAGAAAATAAGTAAAGACACAGAGGCACTGAACAACACACTAGAACAGATGGACCTAACAGACATCTACAGAACTCTACACCCAAAAGCAACAGGATACACATTCTTCTCAAGTGCACATGGAACATTTTCCAGAATACACCACATACTAGGCCACAAAAGAACCTCAGTAATTTCCAAAATATTGAAATCCTACCAACCAACTTCTCAGATCACCAAGGTATAAAACTAGAAATAAATTTTAGAAAGAAATCAAAAAGCTCACAAATACATGGAGACTTAACAACACTCTCCTAATTAATCAATGGGTTAACGACCAAATCAAAACAGAAATCAAAGAATATATGGAGACTAATGACAACAACAACACAAAGTCACAACTTCTGTGGGACGCAGCAAAGGCAGTTCTAGAGGAAAGTATATTGCAATCCAGGCCTATTTAAAGAAGGAAGAACATTCCCAAATGAATAGTCTAAAGACACAATTACTGAAATTGGAAAAAGAAGAACAAATGAGGCCCAAAGTCACCAGGAGGGACATAATAAAGATTAGAGAAGAAATAAATAAAATTGAGAAGAATGAAACAATAGAAAAAATCAATAAAACCAAGAGCTGGTTCTTTGAAAAAATAAACAAAATAGATAACCCCCTAGCCAGACTCATTAAGAGAAAAAGAGAATCTACACACATAAACACAATCAGAAAT